>JAWNZC010000430.1:947500-1382500 GCA_035771165.1 Paragorgia papillata | reverse complement strand
GTCAGTACAATATTATATGCAAGATAATACTTATTCTGGATTTGGCTGCAACAAGTTGGTGTTAGATAAAATAGAGATTTTTTTATAGTCTAGATAAAATTAAAGTACTATCTTAATTTCATTGTGCGTTACATGCAGGCGTCTCCAGCTGCCTTAGCGAAGTGTGTACTGGCAGAAGTTCCTGATCAAGTCACTGGATACTTCAGTTCAACAGGCAAACTGCCCCCAGGACAAAGATGATGAACATTACTTGAATTACATGGTAAGCTATATAGGACCTGTATCATACTGTAGGAGAATTTAGTTCAGTTGGCTAAAAGCGAGATTCTTATATTTTGTGTTAGCCTGCGAGCCGGTTCATTATTTAGGGGCATTGAGTGCGAGAAAACGGGCGCGGCGAGGGAAAATGAGCCGAATGAATGGAAAATGAATGGTGAAATTGAACCGGCCCGTAGGCTAATTTTGTATGAATATGAGGACACATTACTAAAGGCTTATTAACCGAGTTCGAGGTCTGTACGGGAAAGTATTTGCCTGAGGTTTTCGTACAGACCGAGCGACGAAGGAGCGAGGTTTGTGCGAGAGAAACCGAGGGCAAATACTTTCCTGTACAGACCGAGAAAATTAGGTTAATAAGCCTTTTATTATATGGCTTTTAGTTTGTTTTCTTATCTGTTTTTAGTTCTACGTTTGTCTTGATCAGGTGTCGCTGTTCAACTTAGTTCTTACTTTTGAGCTTGTTCGTTTCGCTTCATGTTTACACCTGTTAGGCTTTATTTTTCGCGCTTTTAAATAAGACGTTTTTATAAAAAGAAACACTGATGTTTCAGGACGTATTATTGTTCAAAATTTTCCAACGAATATATCTAATTCGCTTTTATTTTCATTCAAATCAACTCAGTAATTTTCCCGCCAAAATTGCAAGGTCATTAAAAAGGACGTAATGCCCTCTCACAGTGCCAAGAGGGCATTACGGCTTTTTCCGGACCTCTCAGCAACCAATCAGCGTGTGCCATTTGGCGTAATGACCCAAAAACAAGCCCAGCCATATAATAAAATAGATTAATGATGGTATTGATTTGGGCCTTGACATGAAAATTTATTTTATTGTGGACAGCGGCTGTCATATGTATAGCAAGCATCCTGTGATTGTGCTGCATACTGGCATAATTTACAGTTTGTATATTACATTATCAATAATGAGCTCAAGTTTATATGAATACTTATTCTGTCTTTTTATAGTATAAAATTACTCTAATGCGATATTATCAGTATTTATTTGTAAAAACCAACGAGGTAAATATGGCATGTAATAGATTTTAAAATTCTAGCTATTTTTAAATTAAAATAAATGAATCGTGTCTGTTCTTTTTCTCAACTTAAGGACGTGCCAGGGACATTTGGAAGTACTGTTTCTTAATTTCATGGTACTGTTGGCTAGGATATACCTTAATACAAGCATTGTCTTACAGCTAAAATTCCTCAATTCCGTTAACAAGTGCCCATTAGTTCTTGCTCTATATAATCTGTTAAAGACTTGTACAACAATAACTAACAAAGCCTTACAAACTCCAAGCTGAAATTTGAAAGTACAATGCTAAACGTAGTTTGCGAGTAAAAAAATAGGTACGCATTGCGTACATGCGTCCTAGTTGGTTACAACAATGGAAATATAGTAAGGTTAGATATACTGCCGAAACAGAGAACGTAGGAGTCTAACGTTTCGAGCGAAGGCCCTTCCTCAGAGAGAAACGTTACGTAAAGAGTGCAAACAAACAACGAGCTTGGTTACAAGTGGTCGGGGAAGGTATAAATTGCAATGGCACAGATACATTAACATAACAAAGTAATGTTCAAAATTTTAATTTTCCCCCATTTATTATTCCACACTAATGCACATTTAATATTTATTGTACAGTTGCACACACCACACTATTAAAATTTATTGGTTTTTCTCTTATTAAATTTTAACCCATTCCTACGGTAGACAACCTTTCATGTAATATATCATACACAAGTTGGAGTGTTTCATCCGATATCCAAACTTCAGGACGTGCGTTGAAAAACGAGGATAGCGAATGAAACACTTACAGTCCCACCCGGATGTTCTCTTGAGAGCTACATTGCAATATTCCCACGCAACATTGCAATGTTGCAATGTTGATTGACAAGTTGCCGTGAGCAATTTGCAAACGTTTCAGGAATATTTATTTCCGAAATTCAACATTTCTTTAGTTTAAACTACCATTTGCATGACTGAAAATACTATCTACCCACCACCAGTAATATTTTAAACATAAATTTTGTATTTATACTCAAAAGAAAGACGAACCTTTAAAGTGCCTATGTCATCCTCAGGGACTTTACATATTTATACTAATTGGAACATTCTGAGAAGATTTGTAATATATCTTCTCAGGCGAAAATTTCATCTTCATGGATTTTTTTTGCCGTTAAAGTTGACGGAAGTGACGTCGAAAGAGGAATTTGTCTATATGAAAACCACTTTACAGATTCCTTTTTTGACGTCACTTCCGTCAACTTTAACGGCAAAAAAATCCATGAAGATGAAATTTTCGCCTGAGAAGATATATTACAAATCTTCTCAGAATGTTCCAATTAGTATAAATATGTAAAGTCCCTGAGGATGACATAGGCACTTTAAAGGAATCTACTGAGGAAGCTTAACTAGACGTTTGCAAGTTGCTCAAGCCAAATTGACAATCAACATTGCAATGTTGTGGCACGATATTGCAAAGTAGCATGCAAGAGAACATCCGATTTGACTGTAATTCAACGAGGTTGAGAAAAGTTGACCACTTTTTACTAACAGTCTGTCAAAGGCAGGTATATAAAAGTCGGATCGGTCGCTAGCAAAAGTCTTCTTTGACTTTAACCACAAAGTGAATTATCTTTATGACCTAACCCCAACCATAGTTGATAGAGGGAGATGGTTAGGAAACCCGGCAAACTTCAAATATATTGAACAAAGAACCCACTTGGAGGTTGACAAAGCTTTTTAAAGCTCATTTGATATGGACAAACGACTGAACACAAACGTTTTATATTGGAAGCACGGCTCGAAATATGTCATTATTTGTAGTAAGTACTGGAATACCTCGAACCAGAAGCCAAAACAAACGCGTAGTGCCCAATCTCTTTTACACTGCTATCTTAGTTCGCAAAGGTAAAACAATAGTAAAACAATATAATTTTCAACCGTGACTGTGCACAAGGTACACAAAAACCTAGAACAATGGATTTTATGAAGTTTCCTAACCATCTCCCTCTATCAACTATGCCCCAACAAAAGCCCTAACTCTAACCCGAAGCGAGTTTACCGCCCTAAGCTTCACGCTAATACGTAGTAACCCGACCAGGAAATTTGCTTGCGATCTGACCAGATCCGACTTTTATACTTACCGGTCTATCACAGATTATTTTTGTCAAAGATGGGCATCTATCAGGCAGGATTCCATTTCAAACTAATTTAAAAGAAATGTTATGCTAATTATTATAAATATTGTTTGCTAATAGGCTAGTTTCAGGGTGTTGCGCGCGTTTTTCAAAAAAACTGGCAAGCTCTACTCAAAGTAAACATACTGTTTAAAATCAACAAAGTATAGATACAGTTTCTGGATGTTTAACACTGTTATTCTGCTGTTGTTGGCTAGTCTGTTTGCTATTGCTTACTTTGTGGGGAGACCGCCAAGAGCCCACCAATTTCTTTGCAAAATGATGCGCGCACATTACCCTGAAATTCGCCTATTGTTCACCATAATTCACATGGTATTCATTTTGTTACAAAATTAGATGTACATTCATAGTTCATATTGCTATGCGGTTTGGTTACATAAATATTGTACAACCACTTTCAATTACATTATGAACACAGCAATACCAATCAAATTAATTTACAAACATAATAATTATATTCCCCCATATTTAACCCATTCCTTTCCAGACAGTCTTTTACAATTCAACTCTCACTGGCAATTTCCAGATCATAATTGACTCATCTGGGCAGGAATGGTTATTTATAAGAATCTAATTAAAAACTAAAAGCTATAATTCTTTAATTTCTGTTTGAAAATTCATCAGATGAACCTCGGACATAATCGTTAAATTGTATTGTGCTACTACCACCTATTTCAGTACCATATAGATATAGAATAATACATGGATGTGCAGAAATATGAAATTTATTTTGAGTGTTGACCAGGCTATCTCACGAGTGAGCGAAGCGAACGAGTGACATATCCTGGTCAACACGAGAAATAAATTTCATATTTCCAAGCATCCATGTATTGTTCTGTTTATTATATAAAAAAATTGTCCTATGGCATGCCTTGCAAAAATTGCATTAAACTACAATGCTGATTCAGCGATAATCATCACATGTGCAATTATCATAAATAATCACACATGTGAGATTATCACTTTTATTAGTGGTGGAAAAATCAATAAAACACTCTTTTTTATATAATAATATGAAATAATAATGGAATCCCAATAACTCATTACATTTTAAAATAAATATTATGCTTCCCACCATTAACCATATTTTTATAAAAAAATTAAAATATATCCTCCAATTGTCCAATTAATGTTGAAAACTAGAAAGATGTAAACTTTAGGTATGTCAGCCACTAACTTGGCCAAGAAAGCTCACAGTTTGGCAATAATGAAAGAAGTTAATGTGGCTTTTTGCATTACAAATTGGCAAACATGAACTTTCTCACCAAATTAGCTTTTTACAATAATTTCCTATACCGGTAAGCCCCTAGCTCTAAGGCCTAACAAATGGCATATTTTTCATGCCATAATAAATTGCTATTTTAGGGTCAACTGAAATTTGTTACAATTTCTTATTGGGGAGGGGGGGGGGGGGGAACTAGCTTAGCTGGTCTAAAAAGTTCGACTAATTAGACCCTTTTTAATAAGTGCAGAGTACTCATTTTCCACACTTGAAGTCATTTTCAGCCTTTTGAATCCTATTGAAAATATACAAAAGGTAAGACAATAAATGAAATTGAAAAGAATTCTGAAGAAAAATTGAAAAGAAATTGACGTCAAAGGGTAGAAATTACGTATTCTATACTTATTAAAAGGGTCTATACACCCTACAATCATGCCATATTTTTGAAATAACACCCGATTGCAGGTTACACCCTAATTAAGCACATAGGTTGACTTCCCCCACCCCCTGAAAAAAATACTTTTTTCCAACATTTTTTAAATGCACAAAAAATGGTTCTGTTGACTACCAGTGTCATAAAAAAGATGCTAAAATATTTTGTTTTGGTGTTAAAATAGACCATTTAAAAAATAACCTCTGGGATTTTGTACTGTGATCCACACCCCAACCACAAAAGGTTAAGACTAGACTTCTCTACATTATACACCCTTTAACCATCTGGAGATCGAGTTACTCTTATTCTAGACTAGCCAATTAAAATTTCGTACATATTGGTTTAATTCACCAAATATCTTTCATTCCTCACAAGCATCAGCTTGAAGCATCACCTACACGCTGGCAAATTTCTTTCACCACCTTATTGAATTCATCTGGTCTGTCAGCAAACACGTGGTGACCGGCGTTCTTGATGCTGCAAATATTAAACTGGTCTGGTCTTTTGGCCTTGATCTCATCTGATATACCACTATCTATCCAAGTACGGGAACCGAATAGCATGAAGACTTTGAGATCTGGGTTCAACTCTTCCATGCGATGTATCATAGGAAATCTTGGCCATAAATATGGGATTGTTAATCTTTTGAAACCAGTTTCCCCACTGCAATGAAAACATATTAAATTTGATATCCAGTTGGTGTTATAAGGTTTATAAATGTTTATATACGGTACATATAAATTGGTTGTACATGTAAGAACTGCAATTAAAATACATCTTAGAAACTCTACTTTCTGTAAGTTAGCCTTTAGTTCAATTTTATGATAGTTTATTTTGCACAAGTAATAGCTGCTCTTAGAAAAAATTTACACAGTCACTTGATTTTGGTCTGGCATTCAAATCTCTGTCCACATGTAAGCCTAAACCTCACTGAGAAACTGGTACCTTGGTGTTTGAGCGTTGCAGTGATAAATGTAGTTTGGAATGGTATCATCTGGAAATACACTGGAGAACTTTTTCTGTAGATCAGGGCGAGTATTTCGAAGCATAGTGGGACCTGTATAAAAATCAAAAGTGTGTGTTATTTAATTTGTCAGCAAAAATGAAAAATTATGAGAAAAATCAAGTTTACCATATTATTGTAGGTCACGTAATATTGGCACAATGCACTGAAGTGTTGACTTGGTCTCATTGGTTTCAAGAAAGTCAAAGCTGCTTTGTAGTTTATAGGATCTGCCTCTGCTCATCTTATGGTTAAGCAGTGCTGTGAGTATAACTTTGTTACAAGTAACTAGTTACATTTTTAAGTAACTGTAACTGAAACTAGTTACTTTTTCTGAAGAAGTAACTGTAACTATAACTAGTTAGTTTTTGAAGAAGTAACTATAACTAGTTACTTATTTAAAGAACTGTAAAAAGAATTGTTTAAAGAATTGTAACTGTAGACAGTTATAATATTTGGTTCAAAAATGTGACTAGTATAGTATACTGATATTAAGTTGAGGATGTCATTCTTTCTTGATAAAAATGGTTTTGATATAATAATAAAGGTACATTATGTACACATTTGACTATTTCTGCTTAGTGACAACTATAAATTATTTAGGCATTTAGCTGTAAAAACATAATTATGGTACTGGTATCTAAAAACTAGTAATTTCTTTGTTGATTCTAGTAACACAGACAATGGAATGTAACTAGTTACAAAATTTTTGAAGTAACTTTGTAACTGTAACTGTAACTAGTTACTTTCTTTTCATTGTAACTTTTATCAGTACTGTAACTAGTTACTTTTCTAACGATGTAACTGTAACTGTATAACTGTAACTAGTTACAAAAATTATGTAACTTTTACAGGACTGTGGTTAAGTTGGTCTGATAGAGGAGCTTGAGTAACCATGACCCTCTCATGAGCTCACTAAGACAACCTGAATTAAATGATATTAAGCACCCCAAGAGCTGCACACACATGTTATTGTTTGGATCACCTTACCTAATGGTCCAACAAATCGAAGAGCAGCATAAGGATTGAAAGGACTTAAAACCGCTGCCATGACTTTGATCCACTTTGGAATAGATCCATTTTGCTCCCAGTCTTGTGACCTTGCAGTAAATCCCCATGGATCAACCAAGATTAAAGACTTGACCTTTTCTGGATGCTTAATGGCATAAGAATATGCCAAATAACCACCAAAACTATGCCCAATTAGTATAAACTTCTCAAGTCCTAGCTCTTTCCTGGTGTCTTCGATAGAATTAACAAATGTTTGTTCAACAGTCGCTGGGTCTTCTTCAAAAGTTGGTCTCGAACTACGACCAAAACCCAGAAGGTCAAATGTATAAACTGGTCTATCCTCAGATAGATCCTTGATATTCATGACCCACATTCCGAGACCTGCACCAATACCATGAATCATTAGAACAGGCGTTCTCGTGCCAAGGGGGTTAAACACCACTGTCCAAATTTTATCATTCTGTGAAGTGTTCACATATCGTCCTTCATATGAGATGTCTAAGCCTGTGAGAAACAATTAAGATGTGATTAACCCATTCCCGCCTGAACCAGCCAAAAACAGCCCTTTATTATATTACTCTGTCTATCGCTAGATGATTTGACTTGTCAAAGGGAGAACCCTCAGACACCCCAGCCAGCAAATAATGGGTTAGAATCACACAGGGGTGTATACATGTAGGTAGTGTGTGGGGTGTCGTAAAACTCACTCATGACAATATTGCCCTGTAAGCAATTAGGCTAGAAAGTACTGAGTCACAAATGTGATAACCTGTTTATCACATGTATATACTTGAATGTGCTTTTATCAGGTCCGACAGTGGGTGTGAAATCTGAACACTCTGAATTATGAGAAAAATGTCAGAAACTTCAGAAACTTGAGACATTTCTAAAATTTCCTGGGAAGCATATGCCACATCCGGGAGGCATACTCCATGGATAACATATAACTAGGTTCATCACATATTTGTGCCTTCGTAGGGGTGATAAAGTACAACGGGACTACCAGGTACAGTATATCAGACACCCTCACCCAAAATGAGCAAGTTGGGAATGATCATCATATTGCCTATTAAAATGTACACCGCGAAGTGCTATAAAGTTCGCCATGACTACTGTGAGGGCCTTACCAGTGTTTCCGCGGTGAATTGGACAATATTTACAAATTGGTGGGATGTATAGATCTATATTTACAGTCCTGAGCTATAAAAAAGCTATATAATTTATATCAGTTCTAGGAATATATCGAAGATACATCCCTACAGAAAAACGACTCAAATTGGACTAATTTTAGATTGTACTGTGTGTCGAGCACAATCAGAGATTCAGAGGTCATCAGAGCTAAGAGATTCAATTCAACAATATTTGCACCCAATGACCTTGATGATTTTGTCTGTGTAAACAACAAGTAGACGGCCCAACACCGATCATTTAATCTTGCTATGCCTAGCTATGTGTTTAGAAAGTGTCCAGACAACAGTCAGCTACAACATAGATTTCTTGTCAGAAAGGGTAAAAAATTGGATTTAAAAACTAAAACGAACTGATTTTCAATCATTTAGTGTTTAAGTTCTCTTACAGTGTTCAATATACATTCTGTAATACAGTATAAATTTGAACGTTTTTTTAAAAACGAACAATTACAATTACTTGTAAAATATCATACCTTTACAATAACTATCATGTTTTTCTAGTAAAAACCCCGTGACACATTGGCAAACAAGGGCTTTTTAATACACAGTCTAAACTGGGAGTGAAGCGTCATTAGGCAGAAGGCTTCAAGGCTAAGCGAAATGTAAATAGGATTTTATATAACACAAAGGTAGTGTCGAGTTGTTAACGGTTGAAATAGGGAATTTTTCTCGTTTAATACAGTAAACGGGAATTGAATTGACACGTAGCCCAGATCGGGATTAAAACTCATTCCTGTCCGAGGGCTTCCCCAGAGGTGAATAAAATCGTCTGGCGTTACAGGAAAGAGTTAGAGAGATAGTTTATAACTCATTCCTGTCCGAGGGCTTCCCCAGAGGTGAATAAAATCGTCTGGCGTTAGCCAGAATAAAATACTAAAGACCAATTCGGACAGGAAAGAGTTAATGCTTTTAATAGCGTGCTAGACAGACACCGGTCAGACTCACTTTCAAGAATTCTTTCCTCGGCGGCCTCGAGGAGTCTTTCCGATGTTGGACACCATCTGAACCAGCCAGAAAACCAACTAGAAATCGAAAAACGAGACGACTAATTACATATAGAAATCGGACAGTTATTATATAAAAAAAAGAATTACAGACAAAATACGCGCCGTTAATGGGGATGTCTGATAATTTTAAAATAAAAATAGCAATTATTACTGACCTATCTTCTGATTGACTTTCGACGATTTCGCCTCTCATTTTACTTCAGATCTAAGCGCGGCGTAAGAAAGGCTACAGGATTACTATAACATTTGGGTTGTTTTTTATAAGGTCAATACATTCCTATTCCGTATAAAAAACGCCGACCTTGGCTTCACTCACGACGTGTGTTTACGTTTCACATATCCAACTCACGCAATGTTGTGGTTTGGTTTCCATCCATTAAATTGACATGACGTCATTTAATTAGAACAAGGAATTAAATAGGGGCCCGAGCATTTTGTGACGTCATTATTATTATCATGTCATGACATTATATTATTATCATGTCTTCCAACTATGTCGTTATGTTGTGTTGTTTCAAACGGCTGATATAAAACATCATCAACATAACGTGGTTTTTGCCTTTTGGGGGTAGGGGGTATTTACCCCCCAAATTTTTTTGGCAAGAAGTGCCCTTATTAGCATGTGCAGTGTGCACTGACTTTTTACCCAATCCGCGGAGATTGGGTAAAATGTCTGCGCGCAGGCTATGCTGCCACTTTAACAGATTTTGAAACGGAGTACGAGTGATTAGATTTTGCTCAAAAGTGCCCTCAAAGTGCAGGAAATGCCATTTCAGAGACCCTAGATTCAAAAATTTTCCAGGGGAGCATGCCCCCGAACCCCCCTAGAAATGCGGTCACTAAATCGGAAAGGGCCCCCGAGTTGCGCCACTGAGTTGAGAATAGTTTTTATAACGAAATACTGACGTTTCGAGTGGAGCCCTTCATCGTTATAAAAACTATTCTCTGCAGTTTACCACTGCTGTATCTTATAACAAACCTTTCAAGCTATGGATAAAAATGCGGTATGAAAGAAAGTATAAAATAGTATAGATAAATAATGTAGACCGTAGACGATTTAAAAATGAGTTAATAGGTAAATATTTTTTTTTATTTCACAGTTGTAAGTAACTATTTACAGCCATAGTTCACATATAGTTAATTGTAAACCATATATTTTACTATATAGTAGTAACAAACTTAATTTTATATCTACAATACCTAACTACCATACTATTACCATTGCAATTTAGTTTTGTGCCAATTCATTTGATGAAATTTGTTGGAAACTTCCTGTTTGAATTTGATTGGTTTTTGAGCAGCCAATAGGAAATATGATCACAGGTCAAACACCAATCAAATTCGACGCAGCAAGTTGTCCAGAACGAAACCTCCGCAATAATTAATTGGCGGGAACTGAGAGAAATATTTTAGGAAGACTTAAATTACGAACACCACTAATAGTTTTATTTCCAAGCCAGTTTTTTTTAACTCAAGAATTAACTATTTATCAAAACATATTTTAATATTTTATCACTGCACATTTTACATTTTATCACTGCACATTTTACTTTTATCACTGCACAAATTGGTTATCACTGCACACTAAAATTAGGTATGACTCAAGGCGTCCACTTTAATCAAATAAGACTTCTATAACAAGGGCTCAGAAACACGAACATTTTTCAGGGCACACACACACGAAATGACCGAAATGTGAATCGAAAACTTGAATATCTTTTTATAAAGTTTTGAGTAAAACATTGGGCCGTTTGGCGTTCCGTGTCTCGGGCTCGTGTTCCGTGTAAACCGTGTTTGCAACTTATTTGTTGCAAATTCAAAATTAATTTGTTTATATAACTACAGTCCAAGTAGCAATGCTGCATTTAAGTATATACAAGGCAGCAAATTTGTACATTTTATACAATAAAACAAGTAGAGGCGTTAGTTTAAAGTGTATATGAAACGAAAATTAAGTTACAGAACGCTTAAAATGACAGAATAACATCTTTTGCAGTTTTTCGTTTCCTTGCTTCGTTCTTGAGATATTTCAGTTTGTTTGATATGCAAATTAAACATTTTGACGTCGTATGTCGCATAATGAGTTATCGAAAAAAGTTATATATCTTTGTTATTGTCGAATATAATCACTTGAAAATCCACATGTTTAGTGTTTTGGGCGAAACATACACACGCACATGCTTCCTTCGAATTATTTTGGTTTGATAACAACAAAGATATCTAACTTTTTTCAATAACTGGTTATGCACGTACGACGCCAAAATATTTAATTATTAAACATATCAAACAAACTGAAATATCTCAAGAACGAAGAAAGGAAACGAAAAACTGCAAAATATGTTACTCTATCATTTTAAGTGTTCTTTCAAATAAGACAAACTTAATTTTCGTTTCATAGACATCAATATTCCTTCGTTATCATTGACGTCGAATCAGGTCGTAATATGACTTCCTTTGACGTCAGTAAGGGGGCTGTGTCACGTAGGTGGGTGGTACATACCTGTATCCCTTATATATGAGAGTACCCCCCCTCTGGACATAGCCCTTTTAACAACATTCAATTTGTGAAATACTTCTAGTCCGATTTATCCACAGTTTCAAATATTTCTCTCATTAATTCATTAAACTGGGCAGGTCTGTCAGCATAAACATGGTGTCCAGCACCCTGAATGGTGTCAATGCAAAACTGATCTGGTCTTTCTTCTTTCATATCCCATGATATGCTGTTGTCAATCCATGATTCTGACCCAAAGATCATGGCTACCTTCACTTGATGGCTTAACTCGTTCATGCGATTTACCATCGGGTACTTTGCCCAGCCATAGGGAAGAACTAATTTTTTAAAACCAGATTCACCACTACAATAAAAAAACGTAACTAATTTTATAATCATCACTGGGTAGAGAAGTTAAATAGTTATTTAGACCAGTTAATTAATAAATTAGTTAGTTAATTAGTTAGTAAGTTAGACTAGTTAATTATTAAGTTAGTTAGGTATACTTGGTTAGTTAGTCAAATGACTAGTTAGTTAATTAATTAATTAGTTATACAGTAGTTAGTTAGACTAGTTAATTATTTAATTAATTAATTAGTTAGTTAGTTAGACTAGTTAATTACTTGGTTATTTAGTTTGACTAGTTAGTTAGTTAATTAGTTAGTTAGTTTAAATATTTGTGGGACCAAGTATAAGTTACTTAAATGATAAAATAAAAGCCCTTAAGTTTCTCTCTGGTCAATTTCCCTCCAAAATTGTGTTTTTGTTAAAGTATATTTGTGACACTCACCTTGGTTTTTGGGTATTGCAATGATAAATGTAATTAAGAATTGTATCATCATCAAACAGATCAGAAAATTTTGCCTGCAAGTCAGGACGAAAACGCCGCATGACAGAAGGACCTAGAAATATTACAATTTCAAGCAATTAATAAAACTTGCTATGCACACATAAATTTCTAAGATTCATTGATATTATTAACCTATTTTAATTCACCTATGTAGCCTGCAAGCCTCTTCCACCCCAAATTGGGAGATTTGGCTTGCAGGCTAATTCCTAGCCTAGTCACTTGCTAATTAATAAGATTGAAGAAACCTTTTTTATCAAATACAGCATGTATAGGGTACTGTACTGCCTACCTAATGGTCCAGCAAGTCGTAAACCAGAAAATGGATTAAATGGCTGAAATACAGTAACCAGTACTTTAATCCAGGTAGGAAGTGAGACTGTTTTTTCCCAGTCTTCCGGCTTTTCAGAAAATCCCCATGGATCAGCCAAGACTAAAGTCTTGACCTTTTCTGGGTGCTTAATGGCATAAGCATACGCCAAATAACCACCAAAACTGTGCCCAATTAATATGAATTTGTCAAGTCCTAACTCTTTTGTCGTATCTTCGATAGAATCAACAAATGCTTGTTCAATAATCTCTGGGTCTTCATCAAATTTTGGCCTCGAGCTACGACCAAAACCAAGCAAGTCAAATGTATAAACTGGTCTATTCTCAGAAAGTCCTTTAATATTTAATGACCACATTCCGAGTCCAGCACCAAAGCCATGTACCATTAAAACTGGTGTCTTCTCTCCCTGTGGGTTGAACACCACAGTCCATATTTTATCTTGTTGTGAAGTGCACACATATCTTCCTTTGTGATTGACATTTACATCTAGAAAACAAGTATTTATTTTTGTTTTATTTGTTTTAACAGCTTTATTAGATACTTTATAAACACAGAAGCTAAGAGTACTCAAATGGGAAGCCAGGGTGTGAAAGGACTCAAGGACCCATGCGAGGTGCCCTCCTATTGAAATTATACCTAATTTAATTTTATATAAATACATTATATTAAGTTAGTGCATGTTCATGAAGGCCACTCAGCCTGGACAGCGTAGTTCCAAGATAGACTTCCAGCAATGGTAGCAGTGACCTACATCCTAACAGCAGCCCCGGAGATAACCATCTTAGAGTGAAGAGAAATAAGAGAAATACCCAATGATTCATATATGTATTAACCCTTTGAGGCCCGACTTAATTGACCCTGTAATGTAACCCCTGCCCAAGTTAATTTGGCTTCCAACAACAAATATCATACATGGCTCAAGTTTTTAATAAATACTAGGAAAACTACAGCATTTCACCCCCTAGTTCACAAATAAAAGTTGAAGATCATAAAATTTTGAATCATTTACATAATATAACATGGTCATCAGAGTACTACAGACATGATTATGAGAGTCTGAACTAGAGATTGAAGTTCAAATTTTAAATTTGGTGCCATTGAAGGTTAGCCAATTATCATTTAAGGCAAGCCTGACCATTTCACTCAACTCATATGGTAACTGCCACCAAATGGCAGTCACAACCACCACCACCAGTCCCTCACAACTTGCTTGTGGGTTGCAGGACACCCAGACAAGCAACCTTCACAAATATACACCAACAAATAAGTAAATTATAAATATTTAACCCTTTCCCTACAGTGGTGGCCTTTTAGTATTTTACTCTGGCTAACACCAGATGATTTTACTCATCAAGAGAAGAACTCTGGACAGTAGAGAAAGGGTTAAACTAAAAAGTGCTAAATTAACCCTTTCAGTACAAAGCACTTAATTTAGTATTTTACTGGAGTTGTCTCTGGCCACCGAGATCCTAGCTTTCACGGCACGTGAACAAGAATAGTGCATATAAATTAGAATTTTTTTACAATGTACGCATGCGTAATTATACAAAAGTCAGAGGCGGATTAAGGGTACCTGAGGCCCCTGGCTGTTTTTCTGATTGGGCCCCCCCCCCCAGGTCCCTTCTTGCACTGCACCGTAAATATGTAAGGGTCCTTTACAAATTTTTACAAAATTTAAACTAAAATAAATAAAAAAATAATTTTTATACTGAAATTTAGGTGTTAGCTATTTTTAGCAAAAATAGCTTTTTGATGTTTTCGAATTTTCAATTTGTTTATACCACAGTAAGTTACTTTTATTTGTAACATATTCTTTTTTAATAAGACTTCGGCGGCCCCGGGCCCCCCTAGGATCTGTGGGGCAGTGGGCCCCTGGCTGTAGCCCAGTCAGCCCCCCACCTTAATCCACCACTGACAAAAGTTGACCCTAACCCTCCAAGATAACTCGGGTGAGAGCATTCACATGGAGGTAGGGTTAACTCTGGCCCTAGGTTTATCCCTATCCCCGAGTTATCTCGGTCTCATGTGAATGGTTTTAATACTTTTTAACATGGAAATAAACTAACACCGAGATATCTCCCTACCCCCTAGGGGTGAATCAAAATGTTTATACTGTACAAGACAATCACTTCCACCGGGTGTTAATCATGTTTGATCTTAAAATCATTAAATTTCTCCCTCTACTATTAAGCATGACAGTTAGGGTCGGTCCCAAACTCGACTATAATTTATATATTGTAGCAATTAAAAAAATCTCCCACTTACTTTTCAAAATTCTCGCCTCTGCTGCTTGAAGAAGATCATCAGAAGTCGGACACCATTTAAACCAACCAGAAAACCAACTAAATAAAGAAAAAAATACCTTCGTCATATACATGAACTATGTCTTCACTATGTTTTATAACAAAAACACATCTTTGTGTATTTAAACTGTAATTTTATAATCATGATAGAACGATATTTTAGTAGCGAGGAAATTTTATATATATGGGCAAAATAATGAAAAGAAAAGCTTGTTGAGAAATGACAACAACTTGTGCAAAACACAGAAGTTTAGTCTAAGCGTTTACTGTCAAACATTCAAGAAATCACTTGAAAGCATCGCTACGGGCGTCAAAGCGTCATGGAAAATGTTATAAACTGTCAATTTTCGTACAAATAACAAACTCACCGATTTTGTCCTCGGTTTTCCAGAACTTCTCCCTCAATTGTCTGTTCCATCTTAAGCACACGTTTAATAAAAGACAGCTTGTGAACTGACACACATAAATACGGTAGATATAAATACTATTTTTAGCGAGAAGAACGCAGCGTCACCGCAAAGACCTTCTTCGATGACGTTCTTGATGAGTGTTGTGCAAAACGCAATGTTTACGTGTTTTGACTCCTGTGCACCTTCGGAAGTGCCCGTGATGACGTCACCGGCCGGATGACGCAATCGTACTAGGCTTCGTGATCACTTGGAATTTTATTATTTGGTTCATACAAGAGAATTTATACAAGAGTACATTATGCACTATATGCAAGTATGTTTTATCGGTTTCTGTTTTATATCTATACCGGTAAAACAAGCAAAAGAAACAGGCTATATTACTGTATTAAAAGGTTGAGCATTTTTGAAGTCATGATGTCATTCATACTGATCTTTTTATAGCACTTAGGACTGCCAATCAGAGCGTCCGTAGAAAACACCAACGCACAAATTGACGTCATTTGAACACGAAAGAAGTTGAGTGGGGTGTAGAAGCACGAGGCGATAGCCAAGTGGAATTATTATATATTGTGTTGAACCAATCTTTTACAAATTCATAATTCTTTGAGAACTTTTGACACAAATTTTCCGGCTTACATGATTATGTCTCTTCCCGCTTTTCTCTATAAATTATATATATGCCTCCCCCCTGGCGCGACGTGTTTATTTAGTGGAGGCCTGGGCCTTTGCTATTGCCATGATACATCAACTTTGAAGTTTACGATTGCAAACTTCTTTTAATTTTTTATCCATAACCATTGCTTCCAAGGTTATATATGGCAAGCAAAGAATCCGAGGAGGTAGCTAGTACATTATCCAGCAAAACAACGGATATTTTAAGTAAAGATGGGCTGGTGTCAGAGGATGGGAAAAACATAAAATGGGTTGTCTGCCCATTCTGTGATTCCAAGGTTTTGCAGCCGAATAAGGGCCAGTACCTTGAACAAGAAGTGAGTATATCGATAAGGAACTGCTTCATTTCATTAGCAATACAAGAACATCAGTCCTCTCTTCTTCCTTCTCCCCCCTTTTCTCTTCTCTTCTATCCTTTCTTCTCCCTTTCTATCCTTTCTTCTCCCTTTCTATCCTTTCTCCATTTCTATCCTTTCTTCTCCCCTTTCTATCCATTCTTCTCCCATCTTCTCCTTTCTTCTCCCTTTCTATCCATTCTTCTCCCATCTTCTCCTTTTTTCTCCCTTTCTTTCCATTCTTCTCCCATCTTCTCTTTTTTTCAATTTTTCTCCCCTTCTATCCTTTCTTCTCCCTTTCTATTCTTTCTTCTCCCTTTCTATCCTTTCTTCTCCCTCCCTTTCTTCTCCCTTTCTTTCCTTTCTTCTCCCTTTTTATGTTTTTTCTCCCTTTCTATCCTTTTTTCTATCCTTTCTTCTCCCTTTTCTACTCCCTTTTCTATCCTTTTTCTATCTTTTTTCTAACCTTTCTTCTCCATTCTGTTCTTCTCTTTCTTTTTCTTCTTTACTTTTTCTTCTTTTCCTTCTTCTCATCTTCCTTTCCTTGCTCTTCCTTTTTCTTTCTCTTTTCCTGCATTTGCCCCTCTTTTTTCTTTCCCACCTTTCCTTTTCTGCCTTTTCCTTGCCTTCCTTTTTCTTCTCTCTACACCATTTCTCTCATCTCCTTTCTCTTCCTTTTTCCTCTTTCTTTCTGTTGCCTCTCCCTCTTTCCCTTAAATTATTTCCATCTCCCCTTTCCACCTCTTTCTCCCTCCACCATTTCTTTCTTTTCTCCAATTTTTCCATCCTCTCCTTTCTGTTTCCACAAGGTTAGACTACTCAATGTTTGATGAATGTCAGAAATGTCGCAAGTTGTAGCTGTGGGAAATCCTGTCTTTCACTAATATTTTTAATAATAAATTACATCCAATTTTTTAGGGAACTGAGAAACTTTTATGCCAATATTTTCTTATACGTACTGCACCCTAATTCTCTTTAGTTTGTCATGCCCTTTGTTTCTGCCAAAAACCAAGAGCCAGAAGAATGCGAAAGAGAGAAACTAACACAGTTCTGGTTAGTGATAGATATGTTTACCTTTGAAAATGTTGGATTTTCAAACACTGTTAATACAACCAAGTACTTGATATGTGCAGACTGTGAAGTAGGCCCTATTGGATTTCATGATACGCAAGATAAAACTAAACATTATATTGCTCTTAGTAGAGTTAAGCATCAGTAAGAAACATGTCGATCTTTAGCTAGTGTTGCTTAAGTGCCTATATGAAGTGAAAATTATCTATAATATTTTTCGAAAGAACACAAAGTACGGTAACATATTTTACAGTTTTTCATTTCCTTGCTTCATTGTTGAGATATTTCAGTTTGTTTGATATGTAAATTAATTTGACGTATGTCACATGTGCATAATGAGTTATCAGATAGAGTTATATATTGTATATATAACCGAATTAATTCGAACTGAAGGAAGTATGCAGTTGTGTTTTTTCCACAACACCAAACATGTTGAATTTTCAAGTGATTGTATTTGATAATAGCAATGATATATGTATGTATAACTTTCTCTGATAACTAATTATGCACATGTGATGTCAAGATGCTTAATTTGTATATCAGACAACATGAAATATCTCAACAACGAAGCAAGGAAATGAAAAACTGAAAAAGATATTAATTTGTCATTTCATGAAGCGTTCTTTCAAATAAGATGGACTTAATTTAGTTAGTTCTTGATCTACTGTATGATTAGGCAATGATTATAAGAATTTGAAGTGTGGTTATTAACAGAATTGTGAAATGAGTTTTAATACTGTGGATTAAAATAATGGTGGCATAATTTAATTTAATACTACAATTGCAATGTAAAAAGTTAAAAGTACTGCAATGTGCTGTGATCTACACTGTAGATAATGTAGGAATACACAAATTACATCACTTATAGTACGGTAGTTCACAATAATTACTTTTCAACAAAATTTTTATTAACTAACCAGGATATACTGTACTAAATAAATAAAAACTTACAATGAACCTATTTTACAAGTATTAAGTATGGACCTACACTTTGAAATTTAAACTAAATTCTTGACATAAAATTTTATATTTACATTAACCTAATAACTGTAATAACAGTTTTATGAAGAATGGTCATTACATCATTTTTTTGAAATGCCTTAGAAATACCTCTTTTATCATGGCCACCACTTTAAATATTCTTCTATGTAGATCTAAATGAGACTTTCTGGCCTCATTTGGAAGCAAAGATTGTTTTGAATTAGACACACAAATGAGGCCAGAAAGGCTTACTAAGATGCACAGAAAAAGAATATTCAACTTAGTTGCCAGTATGAAAGAGGTCTATCCCTAAAATCTAAATATAAGCGTACACTACAAAATCTGTACCATACAGTATACTTTCAACACAACTAATAACAGAATGATACCGTAGATTTTTTATGATAATTAGAGTGGATTTTTGCATACATTAGTCTTGTATTTGTGGATAATTGTTGTGACAATGTACTGTACTCTAATTCTTAACATTGCTTCATATCAACTGCTGAATTTCATTTGGTGCTATGAAGTCCATTCAATGTTTCACTGAACAACTTGGAGAATGGTCTTTGGTGAAACGGATGATAAGAGTGTTAGTGTTACACTGTCTCCTGATTTCTGTATCAAATTTGATACTTGTTTATGGTTCAAACACCTGACTCTCTTATTCCCCACTTCTGTAACAATATCTCCAACCTGCACTCCAACATGCTATAAGATAATCATGGTAATTAAATTAATTAGGAAATATTTAGCAGGCATTTTTTTCAACCACAGTACACTAAAATCTGTATAATAATAATAAACAGAATTTTTTTTTGGTGTAAACAAAAACATGGGTTGCTCTGGTTTGTTGAAAAACAAGTTCTGTTGTTTGCAGTGCTGTGACTGTGAGTAACTTTGTTACAAGTAACTAGTTACAGTAACTAGTTATATTCTTAAGTAACTGTAACTGAAACTAGTTACTTAATTCTGAAGAAGTAACTGTAACTATAACTAGTTACTTTTTGAAGAAGTAACTATAACTAGTTACTTTTTTAAAGAACTGTAACTGTAATTATAATATTTGGTTTAAAAATGTGACTATACAGTAGTTACTGATTTTCAGTTGAGGATGTCATTCTTTCTTGATAAAAAATGGTTTTGATATAATAATAAATATACATTATATACAATTTGACTATTTCTGCTTAGTGATAACTATACTTAACTGTACAAACATAATTATGGTACTGGCATCTAAAAACCAGTAATTTCTTTATTGATTCTAGTAACATGGACAAAGGAATGTAACTTTGTAACTAGTTACAAAATATTTGGAGTAATGGAGTTACTTTGTAACTTCAACTAGTTACTTTCTTTTCATTGTAACTTTTATTGGTAACTAGTTACTTTTCTAATGATGTAACTGTAACTAGTTACAAAAATTATGTATTAACTTTTACAGCACTGGTTGTTTGTAACAAGTTGTTGTGATCAACAAGTCTGTTGCACTGTTGCAGGTTGTTCCAACAACTTGCTGTAGCATTTTTTGTAACAAATTGCTACAAGTTTGAGATCATCACAGACATGTTAATTAAAAGATTGTTGTGATGGATTGTGTTGGTGAGGTATATTTTTGCTTCTGTTTTCAAAAAAATTACCTCTCTTCTGCTGTTAATCTTGCAGATTATTGTCGGTGAACTACCACGGATTGAAATTCCAAGTCCATAATTTTCATCTCTGTTCAAGGTGACTCTCTTTGGAGGGTAGAATCTGAATTTTGTATTGAACACTGACAGTGAACCCTTAAATGATTAAAAACACAAATGTTGATCATTATGGATGAGGAAAAAGATTGTACAAACAATCTGAAAGAATTTAATAAACATGCTGCCATGCAAATAAACATAAGGGGAGTTCTATCTTTCAGTCTTTACCGGACTTACCAACTTTGATAAGGTGTCTTTTACTTTGTACTTGAGAAATTCTGGCTCAATTACTTTGTCCTTTCTGTCTGTTGAACCTTTAATTGATAAATAATTGTACAATATTGTGATCAAATTAAACTTTCATAATGTTCAATTATATTTTACCCATTTCAATTTAAGCGTAAAACTTTTTCTTACAATTAATATATAACAACAACAACATGAACAACACAATAACAGCAATAAAACAACAACACCCACAATAAAATTGGGTGGTTTTATTAAACTTAGTACAAAGAAATAAACTTATTACATAGAAAGTTAAAAATTAAAACACTCAATAACATGCACTAATTACTGTAGTTAAGTGGACACTATTTCTCCACCCCATTAGACTTACAGTGAATATCGTCAATAGATGTTATCAGATCCAAATCTCCTGTGATGTCAACTGATGTCAGTGTAGTTTTTAATTTCTCTTCAAACCCTGAAAGTACCTGTAAAAGATATGACTTGTAATTTAAAATTAACTTATTTTTGAAGGATATTAATCAACTTATTTTTCAAGGATAATACTATTTTGAAATGAATGGGAAAGTTTCACTCAATAATTATAATTTTACACAAACTTTTAGAAAGTAAGTGTAATTATATTGTACATTCTATTTAAAATTTACCTCATGAATACATTTGATTCTTGCAATAAATCTATCATTGTTGGCAAGTTGTAGTGATGCCCCTTCAGTGAGGATAGCTTTCTTTAAATGACTTTTTGCTGATAAAACAAAAAGATTACCATTATTATCCAGCTTTTACATGTATGTACACTGTATACATGTATTAACCCAATGCATTATTTCTAATTAATTAATTAATTGATTAATTAAAATAATTTATGGATGGATGGTTGGTTGGTTGGTTGGTTGATTCATTGGTTGATTGGATGGTTGCTTGCTTGCTTGGTTTGTTGGATGGATGATTGGTTGGTTGTTTGTTGGTTGGTTGATTGATTGATTGATTGATTGGTTGTTTGTACTGTACTTTGGTTGGTTGGTTGGTTAGTTAGTTAGTTGATTGTTTGGTTGGTTGGTTGGTTGGTTGGTACATTGATTAATGATAACTTGTTACAGTATGTTAGATTAACTCAAGAACAGTGGACTGGTTCTAATATTAACCTTTATCTGTTCTGCTGTCTTCATTCATCAGCCAGGTGGCAACTTTATTCAGTTCAACTAGAGTTGATAGTCGTTTCCGTTCATATTCTGAGACATCATCAGAATCAGTGAAATCTGGGTCTAAAAGCAAGTTGACAGCGGCCATTAGTTTAATTAGTTTAATGCAGTGTATGGTGTAAACCTGATCAAGATGAATTGATTGTTATTGCTAAATTAAAGTTTTAAACCTTACCATAATTTTGGAGTAGAATTAGTGCTGC
Organism: Paragorgia papillata; assembly: GCA_035771165.1. Taxonomy (NCBI): domain Eukaryota; kingdom Metazoa; phylum Cnidaria; class Anthozoa; order Scleralcyonacea; family Coralliidae; genus Paragorgia; species Paragorgia papillata. The sequence goes on along the minus strand of JAWNZC010000430.1, from coordinate 1,360,368 downwards.
ATAATAGTGAGCAATTGCTTTGAAATGTAACGATTTAACCTAGAGAAAAATAAATATGAAAAGTCTTTTCAAACTTAGGGAGGTTATATAGTATAACTTCAATCTACACTATTACTTGGATGTTCATATAAATCATGAAGGGGATGACTTAATAAAACTAAGAAGTTTTTTATCAATGAAATAATACTCTTTTTACTCTACCTCAGCAAGGGTTGTCCATGATGGAGGGATGTTTGGGTTGTTGGACATTGAGTCTTTCAATGTGTCGTATCTTCCTGATAACTGTCAGTGACAAGAAAAAGCATGTTTATCCAATTGATGTGAGACAAAATGGTATGATAGGAGGGACTGGATGATGTGATGGATGAAGGGATAGTTGAGTAGGTGGATGAAGGGATAGTTGAGTAGGTGGATGGATGAGTGGGTGGGTGGATGGTGTGATGGATGGACAGACAAATGGATGGATGAAGGGATGTGTATAACACCATACCTGAGCAGCTCCTCTGGCTAATATATTGTAGCGTTCCACATCTTCGCTATCAGACTCTTTAATATCCCAGTTTAGAATGCATTCATGAGCTTGCACCTAAATAAATAAATAAATAAGTAAATAAATAAAGAAATAAAGAAAGAAAGAAATAGGTATTATAAATAAGTAATAAATAAATAAATATACAATGGAAAATAGATGGCAATGGACAATATAGTTTTTTTAAAAGGAAAACAAGTTCTGACTATTTTAAAACCTGACTAAATTGTACCTTAAAAATGTCTACTAGTACATCAAGGACCTCTGCAGTCAAATCTTTGCTGTAATTGTCTCTTATGCTTTCTTTTAAATACGTAAAGATCCCTGAAAATGATATTAATGTTCTTGCATTATTTACTTTAGTTTGCAAAAATAGTTTTGGAAATAAATATGTGATTTCAGATTTCTGTAGAACTGAAGTGTGTGCTTCTAATTCTAAATTTCAAGTACACTGTACATGTATTTATTGTATTCAAAAAAAGAGTCTTCAATTTTTTAGTGTGACTTACCCACTGCCTTCTGAAGAGCTGTTATTGCCTCTTGGGCTGACTTGACTTCTGTATTGAATTCCTAAGTTTCCAAATAATCAAAATTAAAATGAATGACAAGAATTAAGCAGAGTCTGGTGAAGAAAGAATGGAACTAGAGCAACTAACAATGTTTTGTTTAAAACGTAATTGTTTCAGATATTTTCCCTACCTTTCTAGCTGCTATTTGGGTCCAAAGTACTCCAATGTTAAATAGGACACTTGCCTAAAAAAGAAAAAAGTAGGCATTAAGGTGTGAGAACGTTATTTTTATATGAGCTTTCATTTTCCAGACTTAGCCTTTAATTCAGGGTAAAAGATAAAATGAAGTAAAATACTGCAAAGTGGAGTGAATGGCTGTGTAGTGTAAGGTGAGAATAAGGAAGATGAGAGGAGAGATTTGTTACCTTTTCAAAAGTGATTGATGCACTGGATTTTTGATGAGCTGTCAGTGCATCATACCTGGCGTTTAGAAAAATAATAAAAATAATTTTTAAATATTTTATTGACAAAATACACAAACTAAGTCATTTTATATATTATTAACTTATAGTGTGGTATGATGTAGTGTGGTATTGTATGGTATGATATATATTGTATGATGTGGTAATTAATGTACTGGGTGCAGTATAAGAATATTATTATAAATACCAGTTACTGGTATGTGTTCAATATAATTTTTTTTATGGCTCACCATACAAATTGTACCCTTGCAAGAGACTGATTGGTGAAGATTCTCTTCTCCAAAAAGGTCAATTGATTGTAGTATTCATACAGAAGTTTAACACCATTCTCGTTTCTCTCAGGAGTTTGAATCCTCTACAAAATAAAAGAAAAATAACCTCCTACTAATTAGGAAACTATTTCTTTTGTCTTTTTCTTCATGAAATTATAGTTGCTACTGAGTATTTTTATACCAATTATTGTTCATTCATCATCATCATTTTAAAGTCCATAATTAATTGATGCAAGCATGGGTTGTTAGTTGTTACCTGTCTTAATTCAACCAGCTTTTCAATTTCGTCAGCAAAGTTTTCTGGATTTTCGTGGTAATGACGGTCAATAAATTCCTTCAGAAAGATGGTAAAGATAATGAATAAATTAGGTTGGGTTTGTTGTTAGTGGTGATTAAGACTAAGGAATACTTTTTAAGATAGTTATGGTGTTGTATTATCATCTTACTTGTATTGCTTCCCTCCAGTCAATATCAACTGTGTCCTTTAAAGAAATGGCAATCATTGGGAATCCTGATTTTGTCGCACTAAAGGTTATAAGATGGATTAGACATGGTATTGATGATGGTGGTGGTGATTGCAGTGATTGTGATAGTTATGGTGATGATAGTGGTGGGTGATTGTTCTGGTGATGGTGGTGATTGTGGTGGTGGTGATGATGGTACTGGTGGTGACTGATGGTGATGATGATGGTGGCAGTGATTGTGATAGTTATTGTGATGATGGTGGTGGGTGATATTTTGGTGATGGTACTGGTGGTGGTGGTGATGCTGCTGGTGGTGGTGGTGGTGGTAGTGGTGATGATGATGATGTTGGTGGTGATGATGGTGGGTGGAGGTGGTAGTAATGATGGTGGACTGGTGGTGGTGGTAGAATGTGTTTAAGCTAAGAATATTTATACATGTTGTGGTTGCACACATCTACACGCGTCATAGTACCACTGACCTTTGATAGATATCAAAAGAGCTCTTTAAGTTTGCCAGTTCATTGTACAAAACATCCAAACGAGACTCATAAAAACTGATCTCCATTCTCAAGGTTTCTTGAATCTTTTTGCTGTTAGTTCCCCTTCAATAAAAGAGTTGCAAAAAACTTAATGTGCGCAGGCAAAATTGATCAATATTGCAATGCGTTAAATTAATAAAAGATATTACAGCGATTTTTCCTCTAATGGAAGAGTAGACCAAGTCAGATTCTCACCTTAGACCCCGGACGAATTCGGAACCGGTCTCGAGTTCGTACAGTTCCGCCTGTTTACACGGCGAAATAGGAACAATTCGAGAGAGCGGTCTCGAATTTGTCCGGTACCGTGTAAACGTATTTTTCTTAGTTGTCTCATGAGCTCTGACCTATTGATCTGAATTCGAACAAAGGAAAGTCGCTTCGCGCGAAAAAAATCGCCTAGTGGAAAATCGGCTTAAAGCCCTAATCAAAGTCATCGCAAGTTGGCAAGTTGGCACGCTATCTCAGCCAGCCGCTCTGAATAATTTCCCGAAAATATTATGTACCGTGACAAAGTTAAAACTTGTTTAAAACACTCGTGAAACCTTTATTTTGTTAATGTGGGTGTTCGAACGACCGCCACAGAAATTTGCGACTGCCAACTTGCGACGACTTGCGTTCTCGTTTGATTGGGGCTTAAAGCCCCGTTTTCACTAGAGCAAAAGTTTCCGGATTCACATTGTTTTTTATTCCCATGAGGATGAAAAACAATGTGAATCCGGATACTTTTGCTCTAGTGTAAACGGGGTCTTATAGTCTAATCCATCGTCATCCCTCTTTCAACCAGTGTAAAAAAGTAGAGTGCTCATGGGCAGGCAGTGTTTTGGTTGAAAAATATTTAGATTTAGGCGGTTTACCACCATTCCGCTTTCAACAAGAGGTTTTTCTCTTCTCACTTTTCTCTATAATTTCTGAAAAACTCTGGAACACGAGTATACAACGAGAAATGTTCTTAACTAAAAAATTACAAGCACCGGAACGTTTTTGGAAAAGGAACAAATCCGAGCGGGAAAACACTTCTTTAAAAGGAGTGCGTTTTCCGCGCCAGGTTTTTTGGCTCCAAATCACTTGAGGTCGGCAATTCCCCTCCCAAAATATTTGAAAAAGGAAAATTCAGGAACTTTCTGCTAGAAATTTCGGGCAATTTTAATATGTATTGCTGTGAAATGTTCAAGAAAAATTCATACGGTAAACTAAGACTGAAAAATACGACTTAAAAATCAATATTTAACCCTAATTTTTTCGGGCAAAAATCTCTGCCCCATGATAAACAGAATTGGGCTGCTACGCCTATGCTTGAGGACGCACTTGATCTTGAGGACGCCCTTAACTGAAGTAGTATACAGCTCTCTACGTATCCGGTGTATTCTTTCGTAATTTGGCTTAGCAAGTTCAGAACAGATGGAAAATCATGCATTGTTCGTGTGTTCTGTCATGCCTACTTATATATACATGGTTTTACTTACTGCAATCCCTCACGAGCCTGAAGCATTTTTTCAGCGCCGTCACGCAGCCGTAGGTTCTTAAAAATCTGACGATTCAAATGTTGTCGTTTCGTCTGAGCTGTTCCTCTCAGAGTTGCTCTCATTGGATCAGCGGAAAGGAGTTGATCTAGGTTATCCTGTTAGCAAAATAAATAAGATATTGCATGTTATCTAGCTAAACAATGCAGGGTGTATATCCTGTCTCTTTAAAAGTAACCGCATTCTTATATATACATGCATGATGCACAAATTAATTATTTGGGGCCCTTACGAAGTACAACGGAAACAGAATGACGACGTCGTTTAAAGAAAATAATTCTAGTTGCGAAACAAAGAGAATGAATAATTTTTCGTCCCAAGAGTAATCTCAACAGCGTCTTCGTTCTTTATACAACGCCACTTAGAGCATTTTTACGTCTTCAGGACGACGTCAACGGCCAAAAGATGAGAACTGTTGCTTGAAATTGACTTCAATACTGACACCACAACCATTTTAGCAATACAGTGGGGCGTTTTGGAAGTCATTAAACTAGCTTGAAATATCTAATATAATAGTGAGTTATAGCCGTGAACTTTTTTAGTACAAAAATTAATTTGCTTTTTAACCGCCGTCGTTGTTCTAGCATCGTAAGGTCCGTAATAATGACCCAAAATTACTCACCTCAAGTTATATATACTAGTAAGTGTAAAAAAAGTAGAGTGCTGTGTAGACAGTGTTTTGGCTAGAGCAAAGTGAAAAGCCGGTGGTAAACTGTCGGGAATTTTAGTAACGAAATACTGACGTTTCGAGCCGAGCCCTTCATCAGAGTAGTGCGGTGAAGGGCTCTGCTCTCGAAACGTCAATATTTCGTTACAAAAAATCTCGGGCAGTTTACGATCTTTTCACTTTGCTCTATAGTAAGTTACTCTCTGATGAAAACTGATTAAAATCTTCACAAATAACTTCAAACTTAACTTTAGTTTTTGTATAGTATATTGTCAAGTTTTCATTGCGTCGGTTGTTGAAAAAGCTTTTTTATGAAAATGTTTAAATCAGTCTCCCCCGATATATACTTAAGTGTTCTTGGCCGTGGTTATATTCTCCTATATATGGTGACAAAAATGGGGTGTAACTTTTTGGCTAATTACACAGTTTTCACTAATTCATGAATTAATTGTGAATTACTTTCTCAAACGCTGAGATATTTGTGTGGTGTGGTGTGGGGTCGTGTTGTGTTGTGTTGTGTTGTGTTGTGTTGTGTTGTGTTGTGTTGTGTTGTGTTGTGTTGTGTTGTGTTGTGTTGTGTTGTGATGCCGTGCATATGGTGTGTTGCATGTGTTTTAGTGTGGTGTGTTGCGTTGCAGTGTGTTGTGTTGTGTTGTGTTGTGTTGTGTTGTGTTGTGTTGTGTTGTGTTGTGTTGTAGTGTGTTGTAGTGTGTTGCGTCGCCGTTGTGGCGGTGATGTTGTAGTGCTGTGATGGTGGCGGTGTGTTGTGCTTTGCTGTGCTCTGGTTTGGTGTTGTCTGTTATGTGTTCTGTTGATTTTTACTCTATTGAAAGCTCTCTCTGCCTCTGTGTAACTGTGTTTATAAGTGTCTATAAAGACAGTGTGCTTCAAAAGCTTGGTCATAGCTGTTTTAAATAAGGTGTCAGACAAATATTATAATATTAAAACGACTCGGAAGCGGCTTACTGGTTATAGTACAACCGTTCTTCACCTTCTGACCTTTTTTTAATTAATAATTTGTGGGTAGTCTAACAATCACACAAGGGCTGAGTTCCCCCACTTGAGTTTCAGTCTGGTTTCGAATGATGAGCTAGCGCCCAAAATATGTAAAGTGCTTTAGCTTCATTAGTATAGAATACAATCACTAATGAAGTAAATATACAATAACACTTTAATAGACTGGCTAATACATAATGTTGTATTTCTTATAATTCTTTTCAGTCCTCCAAAGGGACTCCCCTTAACGGAAGGACTGGCCGTCATTTTCCCTAAAGGTTTCCATAAGATCGCCCCGATTGCCTATAAGGGCCTGTTCACATGAGGCGAGTTATCTCGGGGGGTAGGGTCAACTTAGGCATGCGTATTTATACTGTTGCTCGGGATAACTCGGGGTGAAGCGTTCACATGAAGCTAGGGTTATCTGGGGGGGGGCCAGGGACAACTCGGTAGTTTCGTTTTATCATGTGAAATAGGGTCAACTTTGACCCTAGCCCCAGAGTTATCCCTACCCCCCTAGACCCCCCCCCCCCTAGATAACCCGGTCTCGTGTGAACAGCCCCTAAATCTCTCCAATCAGACTAGAGATATCTCGAATCGCCCAATCTGCCGATTGGGTGGATTCAGGCGATTTGGACAATCAAAATTTCTTATGGAAACCTGCAGCCCTCTTTGCCGAGATCCCGCCTCTCAGTAAAAAAAAATTTGTTTGCGCAATACATTTGCGCAATAAAAATTTGTTTGCGCAATACATGACAAGAGGGCCAGCCCTCGAGATCTCGCTATTGACAACCCAAGATCTTGCCTAGGAAGACTGAAAATTTCCCGTGTATACTTAGCTTCGATTTGCATTTACACGGTAAAGTTTGCCTTTACTAAACTTTTTTGGTCAACTTTTTATTTTACAAGTTGCGTTTGTTCATGAGTTTGTTATAAATTCAAATCTTGTTTGCGAAAACATGATTTCGGGCTTCGTAACACGAGGTGAAAGCCAGTCCTGTTACTAGAGCTAGCCCTACCAAAAAAGCTCATGTAAACACGACGTAAATTCCAGTCCTCTTATTAGACCCCGTTTACACTAGAGCAAAAGTATCCGGATTCACATTGTTTTTTATTCCCATGAGGATGAAAAACAATGTGAATCCGGATACTTTTGCTCTAACCAAGAGGGTTGGAAGAAAGCAAATTTAAGTATCACTAACGCCTTGTAGGGGATTGTTTACAGTTTTTTTTCTTGCAATTCCCAAGACTCTTGTGTTGTTTTCATCGTATTTTTAGAACTTATCATTTACATGCATGATACACTGATATGCTTGCTGCGAATTTGAAGTCTTCCCTCCGCCATACCGCCCTTTGAATTGTATCACATCAATACGCATTGCTGATTGCTCTATGCAAACGTTTTTGTCTTGTATCACACATCACACACATTGCTATTGTTGTCGTAAGGAAATTTTAGAACAATGCGGAATTTCATTTGAGTATTTCATTTTCAACCTGCTTTTTGCAGCTCAGATAGATCTGCTGATAATCTGTCATCGACTGCGGTTGTTGACCCTGCTGGGATTTTTTGTGTGGTAGGGAAACGGGGGCGAATACTATTTCCGCCTTCAATATATATACTGGCATTTCCTTTTCCATTTATTATTTTGATGTTAGCGTTTGATAATTTTAATCCATAAAAAAAGGTTGTTTGTAACTAACAGACGAAGAAAAACTTAATTCACTTTGGTGACTTCGCTAAAAAACGATAATACAATAATTAAATCACGAATATACATAATGTTCGCAGGATAATTCATTTGTAGCAATTAGCAGAAAATCTACAAGAAAAATTCCGGAAGTTATAGGAAATTAGATGGGAAAAACCGCGACCGCCATGAAAACATGGTTTTCCAGCGCTGTTTTCCACCTGTTTAAATTTATATACAAATGACTCGACTGTTTAACCTCTGACTGAATTCATCCTCTATTGAACAAACAAAAATGAAGCATATTGTTTTTTGTGTAAACTCTGAGTAAAGTCCATATATATATATTGGACTCTCCTTTGCATAACGACCTATGAAAGTTTGGCGTAGGCAGTGTATTTCACGAGTTCATACTGAAACGTCTTACAACGCCTCGTTCGCCCCATACCTGACATTTTATTCTACAGCAACTCATGACATTTTTTAAACATCGTGGGCCTGGCGAATGAGGGAAGGGTTCCAGAATTCCGCCTGGAAACAAGCTCACTAGCTAAAACCAATTCGCATTACCGGTTGTTAGTAGACAGAATAATATTCAAAAGAGATTTTACTCGAACTGTCAGAACTTGTTTTTATTCTTTCAACGATACTCTATAAATTACAGTGACATAACGTGTGATCAAATTATGTGTATACATAACAAAAGACCCCCTTATAATAAACCTTTAATCCCCTGGTTTCACGTTTAGACAGCTATCCGATAAAGCGCATGGGGAAAAGTCCGTTCAAAAACCTTCAATTAGGTTTAAAAAAGTCTTGTAATACAATCTAAGCAATTGTCGTAATTAAGTAGGAGCTCTGCAGCCTTGAGCCGACTGGCCTGACTCATACTTGAAGTTTCTAGACCCGAAATGGGGCTGACTACATCATATTTTTAATTATATTTTTCTTTCTTGGCGTGACTATTTCACTATTTAAACTTGCGCACTTACCTCGCCGTAAATAAGTTTGGATTTCTCTTGTTCATTTAAACGTCTTTCTCCCGACATTTTGCGGTGGTTGATTTAAGTACAGCTGTAGAGTTCTTGAGTCTATAGCTACCGTCGTAAAGTCGAATAATTATGTTAATTGATTCCGAATTCAGATCTGTGACTTCGCTCTTCCAATTGCCGCCGTCCACAGTTTTCGAATTAACTTTTGCGAATTTTCCAATTTAAATGACGAAACGATCTTGATTGTATCAGAGAATAATTCCCTTTAGCGTTAACACTCTGAGTTCGGGTCTTTTGAATAAAGTTTGTCAGTTTCCGACTCACCAAAGTGCTTTCTACTTCAAGACAACGTCAAAAATTATGCCGTGTTTTTAAAAGCCTATCATTTATATGTTAGTAGGCGTGTATCAAATTTCCTGGACGTCACGATATAGAAGATTATCAACACGATGACATCACACCTTCATAAAAGTAATACAATCTTAGCAGTAATGACGCTGGTTAGTTTTGTTATCTCGTTTTAGTTTTAGGTAAGTCAATTTTCTGTGCGATTAGATCAAGATAGGAGGGTTTTTCTTTAATTTTCACATTCGTTTGGCAGATGGCACGGTGTTCCGATATCGTTCCGATTTTCTTTGACCAATCACTGGAACTAAAACAAAACGATCCAAACGATTATCATTATTTTTAATTTCTTCCGGAAGCTATCATCTTACACGAGATGACGTAAAGAGATGATATTTTCTTCTATCAGTTCTTGGTAAAGCTGGCCAGCTGGGCCCAATATTCGCCTTTCACACGCATAATGTTGTGGGACAACTTTGTCTTTTTGCTAAACTGTTGAATAAAAAAGAAAAGTGTTGCGTAGGCAGTGTTTTAGATAGAGCAAATGCCAAAAAGTGGTAAACTGCCGAGAATAGTTTTGATTATAACGAAATACTGACGTTTCGAGCGCAGCCCTAATTACCACCTTCTCACTTTGCTCTGTTGAAATGTTGAATGTTTATTCATTCATGTATATTATTTTTTCTCCTCTCTTATAATATTAAACGTATGAAGTTAAGTTGTCCTTCAGCAGCATATCGATGAAATTTAATAGAGATTGAGTAAAGCCTAGTCACTACTGTTTGTCAAGAATATTTATTTATTGTTTGAGCTTTCGTCGTACTACGACATCATTTAGTTTCTGATGATGTCGTAGTACGACGAAAGCTCAAACAATAAATAAATATTCTTGACAAACAGTAGTGACTAGGCTTTACTCAATCTCTATTAAATCTCTTATAATACTTTTCAAAGCTCAGAAGGCGATTTTTAGCGCTCGACATTTATATTCCGAGCGCTCGCTGGAAAATCAGTGAAAATTGATTGCGGAAAAGGCGGGAATGCGTGGAATCATTAATCTTGGTATGATGGAAAATATTCAAAGTTTGTAAGGGAATTGAAGAGTTACAAAAACTGTAAAAAGAACGCCTAGATAGATCTCTGACTGATCTTGTTGTAAAGAATTTGTACGTCGTGAAACATAGTTTTAACTCTTTCCTGTATATCTGAATCAGTGAATCGGTCTTTAGTATTTTATTCTGGCTAACGCCAGACGGTTTTATTCACCTCTGGGGAAGGTCTTGGACGGGAATGAGTTAATACACTTAATTATATACGCGAATAAATAAACCACAAGCTCGCCAAAATTCATTGGCGTGGTCGCAAACCAATTTATCACACCTGCGTGCACGGATTATTTGACGGACACACTGCGGAACGGACGGACCTCACACGCATTGTGCAATCGTGCCTGCCTTTCGTCCCACAAGTTTAGGAATGAATCTTTACAGTTTATCGTGAGCAGCGTAACCCAAAATGACCCTACCATCTAGGTTATACGCTAACATGATCCACTAGCGGGTTTATACGACCAAGCTTATATGCTAACCCGAACACACTAGAGTGTTTACCGCCTAGCTTATACGCTAATCTGACCTACTTTAGCATGTTTACCGTCTACGCCTTACGTTAATCTGACCCACTAAAAGGGTTTTAGCCGGACGACCCACCGCAGACTACAGTCTACCGAGTCATATCTAAAACAAGAAGGCATTCGGAAACTGCACTGACCTCCGCCAGCGGTTATATTGAGATCCTAGTTAAGATTTCTTGCATATTGGTTATATAAGGCTGGTTATATAAGGCATAATAATAAGCGCAATCAAGCATTCTTTCAGTTATTTCTTCTACACGGAGAAACTTAAATTTTTATCCAACTTTCAACCAAATTAAACTAAAATTTAATAGCTTCGTCCCACAAACTTTCACGGAAACTATGAAGTAATATTTATATAATACAGACAGACAGACAGACAGACAGACAGACAGACAGACAGACAGACAGACAGACAGACAGACAGACAGACAGACAGACAGACAGACAGACAGACAGACAGACAGACAGACAGACAGACAGACAGACAGACAGACAGACAGACAGACAGACAGACAGACAGACAGACAGACAGACAGACAGACAGACAGAGCCAGAATAGGGATAACGAGGACGATTAGTGTTACAACGACCGCGAAGGTACAATCCTGACAGGTGCAAATCTGGCGATCCAACATGGCGGGCAGATTTCAATTTCAGTTTGTGATCTCTTTTCTTTATGCGGTTTTTCTATGTAAGTAGAGACCTTGAATGATTTAAGCATTAGCTTTCCTTAAGCAGGAGTAAATATGTTTGTTGTTGTTGCTATTTTTGTCTGTAGTTGTGCAAGTGAATGGCCGTGTGGTTGAATTGGATGATTCGTAAGTTTGAAAGCAGCTTTTGAAATTTTTAAATATTTCACTCATGACCTAATAATAAATCACGTTACTGTTAGAACATCGCTATTATTATCCTAGCTACATTTTTACATTATCAGGGCACATAGTTTATATAAAAATAATGTGCAGACGAATGGAATATAAATATAAATTTATTTACAAATCGCAAATTATATAAAAAAATCCAAAAATGCACATTGGTCAAATTCTTGTTTCATATTTTTGGTATAGTATAGTTTAGTTTTATATTTATTTTTATTAGGTTTAGAGAATTGAAAAAGAGTGGATATTGGTTTGTTGAGGTGCTCAAGTTTTTTCTGCTTTCTTATATATAAAATTATTTTTGCACTTTTTCTTTTCTCTTCTACTTTTTTCTTTTTCTCTATTCATTTCAATCTTCTTCTTATTTCTTTAATTTCTCCTGTTCTTTCCTCTTTTCTTTTTTATATTTATTTATTCATCTCTTTCTGTTTTATTTCCCTTCTTTGCTTTTTTTTCCCTTCTTTCTTTCTCTTTTTTCTTCTTTTCTTTCTTTTTTCCATTTTTTTCTTTTCTTTTTCTATATTCCATTTATTTTCTTGCCTCTACTTATCTTCCAGGCATTTTCTTTCAATTTTCTCAATTCCTTTCTATTTTTTTCCAGTTTTATGCACCATGGTGTGGTCACTGCAAACAACTTGAACCAATATGGGAGGAGGTTGGTCTAGAATTGATGAGCGACAGCCCTGTAGTTACTGCAAAATTAGATTGCACTAAGTTTCGAGGTACTGAACTGTTGTATGTAGCTTTTTGCATAAAATATGAAGAAGCATGGCAAAAATTTTATTTGATCATTTTTTTCAGTTTGGCAAACATTTTGCAAATTTAATGAAACTTTTTTTATCTAGATTTAGCTGGAGAAATGGATATTCGAGGCTTTCCTACAATTAAATTGTAAGTAAAAATATGATTATATATTATTATACATGTATACAATGATGCTTGAATGTTACTGCTTATTCTGATTTCTTATTTTTGCTTGCCTTAGCTTTCGAGGAGAAGTGTTTACAACATATAGAGGGTCTAGAACTAAAGAGGCTCTTATTGAATTTGCTGTGAAGGCTTCAAGGTCAGATTTACTGTAACTTACGTATATCTGTGCAGTATCCCGATATGCATGGGATACTAGATTTTAGTTTTGGATACTAGAAGTCTTAACTTTGAACAGTATCCCAATGGGATTATGGGATACAATTAAACTTCGATAGCACACAGCAACAGAATCTGAAGTAATGTCTTATAATGTAATGTAATGTCTTACAATGTAGCGTAATATCTTAGAATGTAGCGTAACGTCTTACAACGTAATGTAAGGTCTTACAATGTAGTGTAACATCTTGCATTAATGTAGCATAATGTCTTACAATGTAATGCAACGTCTAATAATGTAGCATAACATCTTTTATTATATGGAGAAGAGTATTTTACTAGCAACTAAAACACTCGTAGAATCCATATTTCACTACATCCGGGAACCGAGTGGCGTATTTCTCGTATGTAACGCTCGCGAGTGACATATCGACAAGTCAAAATTTTCACCTTTTGCTGTAAGTTTCGAATCAAGTAAATTTGAGCCAGTAACTTATCTTAATTCAGTGTTTCACGTGAAATGACGTATTCAAATAAGCTGTTGTATTTTTCATTTGTATTTTCTAAAAGTTTTAGGTCAAGCGGTTGTAGTTTTTGTACTGATTAAACATACATGACTTACATGTAGTTTATCAACATCACTTCCACACATAATTTCATTGTCCATATAATAAATAGAACATTACACGGTTGCTCAAAGATATGGATTTTATGTTCTCGTGGCAAGAGCAATATCTCACTCGTGAGATATTGTCCTTGCCACTCGAACATAAAATCCATATCTTCTCGCCACCGTGTAATATCCCCTTTATATTATGGAGCATAACATCTTATAATGTAATGTAACATTTTATAATGTAATGCAACCTCTTACAATGTAACACCAGTAATGTCTTATAATGTAACGTAATGCAGGTACTGTCACAAACTGTTATAGTTAACTTAATTTTAGATATTGCAAGTTGAGATGTTTAGTATTCAAAGGTGAGATACTAGATTTCAAGGAGGGATACCAAATTCAGAAACCTGGTATCCCACTCGGATACTGCTGAAAATTTAAAATGTCAATAGCACATCTGCAGTTTTTGGCAACCCAGTTGCCTGTCCATGCATGGACACGTTTTTGCTCAAACTAAGAAATTAAAACCCATAGCAAAAACAACCTTGATACACAGGAGAAAACCAGAAACTCAACTCACACAACATGTATTAAAAAAGTTCAGTACGTAATTAACTTCAGACCATGCAGTCCATTAACCATCATCTATTGTTTTAACAGACCTATTTTAACTGAATTTCAAACAAGCAAAGAATTTGAAGAAAGGCGAATAAAACCAGATGTATTTTTTCTTTTTGTGAAAGATGAGAGTAAGACCTCTGAGGAATATCTGGTTAGTGTTGTCTGTTGGTCTTTCTAGACCTAATTACGATATATAAATTATTTTAATTAGTTTACAGTATTAATATATTTAAACAAAAGAATAAATTACAGCTCTGCATAATATTGTGTCTGACCACATTGTCAGTCCCCATCATTTGGAAACTTTTCAAATTTTAGAAGTGGGGGAACGCTCACTAAAGTCAAATGGGCATGGCCACTGGTCGTAAAATTAAATGGGCTTGGCTCCTGTTTAAATGCCTGGCTCAGGCTAGCTGGTTGGCTAACTTGGTTGAAAAGGCTAACTTGGTTCAAAAACGAGTACACTCATTGACTCAAAGCAAAAATAGTGCAGTGTTGAACGGTGTTCCACCACGTTTAATTTTTGTTAGGGGGAACGCCGTTCCCCCACCGTAATATTTGTCAGGGGGAATATATTACGGCCTTCCCCTGACAAAAATAGTGGGGGAACGGCATTCCCCTGCGTTCCCCCTGAAAAACATCACTGCTTCAAACGCGAGCTCACTCAGGTGTTTAAAGTGTGGACTTTTAAATGAGATTGCCATCTGGCTTTTATATTATTACTAGTACTGTACGGTTATAGACTGTATTCATGGTAAATCGATGTATATTTATTGTTATTTTAATATCAGGAAATTGTTAAAGAAATTGCTGAAAACAAGATTGCCCATGCAATGTTTTACACTATAATGAGCACAGATTTACCCAAGGTATGTAAACTCTGTATATATTCTCAGCTACAGAGGCTAATTTAGCCAGCCTCAGCTCCCATCTTCATTATTCAGGCAGCAGTTTTTCAGAGCCAATCTTACTCCTGATGTAGCATTTCATTTCCAGATTAGTTTTCAAGATTTTCAGCAATATATATAACCAAGTTTGAGTGAGGTTTTCAGACCTGGAAATAGTTCCAACCTTTCTTGGATCCTATGCTACTTAAGGATTAAATAATTTCTTTGAAAACACAGTGGTCGCACTACATTTAGCAGGACTAAAACAATCATTAATAAAGCTGCGCCTAGCAAAATCCATTGAATCGAATTGATATTTTGATACTTCATCACTTTCACGGTGAATATATACATCTGACTGAACATTGCCAAGTTTCCATACTTTGTGTAATTCAAGCAAAAGCGATATATAACTGCATGCCAAATTATTGTGGGTTCACAAGCGAGCTGATAGATTGACTTAGTGCATATTCACACTGACATCAATCCGGGATCGTTTTATTCGACTGTTCACACTGGGCTCGCTTTGCTTCAGATCGGTTTCAGATCGACCTCAAAGTGCAGTGTGAACAGGCTCCTACAAATGAGTCAGGCCAAGTTCGTTGGGACTTGCACCCAAAACTTTCTTACAACCCAAATCCTTTCTTACAACCCATATCCTTTCTTGGAACGAGGATCCCAGGATCCAACCCTATTTCCAGGTCTGGAGGTTTTAGTCTATCATCATCATCATCATCATCATCATCTGGTTTAACGTCTTTGTTTCCACTTTCAATGGGTTTGACGTTGCACGACTGTGTAGATAGAACTGCGCCATATCTCTCTGTGGTGTTATTCTCGAGATATTCTATAATTATTATAATTGAATGTAAGTTTATTAATAATCTTAGGACATCAAGTTGGAAAAAGTGCCAAACATACTTGTATTTAAACAAAATTTATATACAACATTTGAAGGTGAGATTTTTTGAAATGGAAAATGTTACTCAAAAAGTACTTGTTGAAAGGATTATTAATGGGTACTGTAATTAACCTTTTTTTAATTATGAAACATCACCTCAAAAATTAGTCAGGACGTACTATACTTTGAAGAAGATATTAGGCTCAAAAATAAGAATATATGGTAGAATAATAATTGTCAAAATATTAGCATGATTTGAAATTTGCGGTATCCCGATACCCACGGGATACTAGATTTTCGTTCCTTAACTTCAGTAAGTCTCAACTTCAGTATCCCAACGGGATACAAAGGTTTTCGATAGCGTACAGTCACAGAATCTGACGTAACGTCTTGCAATGTAGCGTAGCGTAACATCTTATAATGTAGCCTAACGTCTTACAATGTAGCGTAGCGTAACATCTTATAATGTAGCCTAACGTCTTATAACGTAGCGTAACGTCTTAGAATGTAACGTAACGTCTTAGAATGTAGCGTAGCTAGTGTTTTAGAATGTAGCGTAATGTCTTAGAATGTAACATAACTAATGTCTTAGAAGTTAGAATGTAGCATAACTAGTGTCTTAGAATGTAGCGTAGTGTCTTACAATGTAGCGTAACGTCTTAAGCCGGTTTTCCACTAGGCGACTTTTTTCGCGCGAAGCGACTTTCTTTTGTTCGAATTCAATAGATTTCTGATTAGTTCCAGCTCAGAGCTCATGAGACAAAAGAAAAAGTCGCTTCGCGCGAAAAAATCGCCTAGTGGAAAACTGGCTTTACAATGTAGCGTAACATCTTAAACGTAACTGCAGGAACTGTCACAAACTGTTATAGTTGATTTTAGATATTGCAAGTTGAGATGTTTATTTTTTTTGTACGATTATTGTTAATGAAATTATATAATGTGCTTTTCCTCCAGCTGAAGACGATAGTCTTAACAAAACCAGCCTGGCTAGCTGGGTTGACCGGGAAAAGTTCCTTCCATTTTTGTTGGCCTCAGAATCAAATGTGGATGAATTAGCAGACTCGGGTATGATACCTTAGATATTTTAAACTTTTAACCTTAGATATTTTAAAATGTATATCATATATAGGGCTGCCTTGTCTCGTTTTCCCAAATTCTCCACTATATTCTAGGAAAAATGATCGTATTTGCAACGTTTGCAAAAGATAGCGAAAAGAAAGCAGTGAACAAAAGGTTTGCATTTATACTCCTGCTGCTAGTTAATAAATATCTTGTAAACATAAATGTTTTATTGTCTATATCTTTGTGATTATTATTTGCTTCTAGGTTAGGCGAGGTTGTGAAGGAACTATCTATACAAATGAACGCACAATTTGGGAAGTAAGTACTTATGATTTGCTATATCAGGCGAGGTGCTCTTTTTGGAAACATGAAAGATAAAGATTTATTTCTTTGTTAATTTCATTTCTTTAGACATTTTCAGTTTACTGGTTTATTTGAAAGAGAAATCATTGAATCCATAATGATGAGGTAATTTATTGTACTGTACGTTAAAAAGCTAGTAATGGCAACAGCAATAACAACAGTAGCCATAACAACAACAACAACAACAACAACAACAGCATCAGCAAAGCAACAACAACAACAACAACAACAATCTCAGCATGAACAACGAAAACAACAAGACAACAACAACAACAACAACAACAACAACAACAACAACAACAACAACAACAACAAGACAACAGCAACAACAACAACAAGACAACAACAACAACAAGACAACAGCAACAACAACAAGACAACAACAACAACGACAACAACAACAACAGCAACAACAACAACAACAACAACAAGAATCACAGCATGAACAACAAAAACAACAACAACAACAACAACAAGAATCACAGCATGAACAACAAAAACAACAAGACAACAACAACAACAACAACAACAACAACAACAACAACAACAACAACAACAACAACAACAACAAGAATCACACCATGAACAACAAAAACAACAACAACAACAACAACAACAACAACAAGAATCACAGCATGAACAACATAAACAACAAGACAACAACAACAACAACAACAACAACAACAACAACAACAACAACAACAACAACAACAACAACAACAACAACAAGAATCACAGCATGAACAACAAAAACAACAAGACAACAACAACAACAACAACAACAACAACAAAAACAACGACAACAACAACAACAACAACAACAACAACAACAAGAATCACAGCATGAACAACAAAAACAACAACAACAACAACAACAACAACAACAACAACAACAACAACAACAACAAGAATCACAGCATGAACAACAAAAACAACAAGACAACAACAAGACAACAACAACAACAACAACAACAACAACAACAAGACAACAAGACAACAGCAACACCACCACCACCAACAACAACAACAAGACAACAAGTACAACATGCAATGACTGTAACATGATGTTTTCTCCCTGCTGCTGAAATTTGGCAATACTATAATTGTTTTATTATATTTTCTAGTACTGCAGAACTTCCATTCATTCTTGTGCTTGAGCCTATCAGCCGTGTGTACTACATACTGCCTTCGTCAGCCCTGTCAGAATCTTTTGACATGGAACAACTTGCCTCATTTCTTAAAGATGTATTGGATGGAAAAGCAACGGTGAGTAAAGACAGGCAAGGTTATAATAAGAAACTAAAGACAGTTCTTCACTGCAAAATCAATAGAATTGGTATATAATAAAATCTATTTCTGTTTGGTGATTCACTTTAGGCTTATGGTGGTAGAACTTTTTCACAGCGGATGTTTCGGGTGAGTACGAACTCATGGTAATGTATATTAATAAATGGTTAGAACATTATTTAATGGTCATTAGAAGATTGCAGCAGGACTGTAAAATTAGTATGCCACTAAATAGTATATTTTCATTGTTGTTTCAGATATGGTGGGATATACGAAGCTCTGCCCAGGTAAACTTAAATGCGAATTGTTTCATGTTGTAGACATGTGGTTGATTTGTGATTGACATGTGATTGACATGTGGTTGACATGTGATTGATATGCAGTTGACATGCAGTTGACATGTGGTAGAGATGTGGTAAATATATGTGGTATCATAGTTAATAGAACATATACATGGTTTGGAAACTCGTCCAAAGTGATTGTTCTATGTTTTTGTTCAAGTTTATGGAAATTTGTGCAATTTCATGGTATTGTATTTTCTGTATAATGAAGCAGTCATCCAATAGCAACGCTCGGGTTTAATTAGTGAGTTGCTTCATCATCACGTGTTGTGGTGCTTCATCATCACGTGTCCATAGAATTTACTTCCATGTAAGGAACTCAATTGTCAGTTCAACATGACCATGCTTCATGTTGAAAGACAATAGAGCTTCCAAACCATCTATATGTTCTATTAACTATGGTGGTACACGTGTGAATTACATGCGAACAGTCACATGGTTTTTCTTTGTAAACCCTGATTATGCTGGATATTTTTAGGATATCTGGAATTCAAGTCCATTTATGGCGCTTATGATCTTCGGTCTTCCTTTCCTTGTTTTTACTTTTCTAATCGTGATGCTATGTTGCTTGGAACCCGCGCCAGATAATGAGGAGTACGGGGAAGAAATGGAAGGACAAGAAGAAGAAAAGGATGTCAGTGGGACCATACCAGTAGACAAGCCCACCCGACTAAAAGCGGACTGATAAACTCTTCGCATATTCAGACTAGGGTAGGTACGTGGGCAATTTAGTATAGGTTCAAAGAATCAAAGTACAGTGTATGTTCAAAAGCTGCAAAGGGGGAACTGGATTTCTCTCATGCTGGGGCTTCCAGTTTGCTGTGGAAGGAGAAGGTACGCGCTTTCTTCGTGTGCTCACCTTTTTTCTTGCGCGTGCGCGGCTTTTTCGTGTGCGCGCATTCTTTGCTTCTTCGCGTGCGC
Organism: Paragorgia papillata; assembly: GCA_035771165.1. Lineage (NCBI taxonomy): Eukaryota > Metazoa > Cnidaria > Anthozoa > Scleralcyonacea > Coralliidae > Paragorgia > Paragorgia papillata. Next base: position 1,340,760 of record JAWNZC010000430.1, on the reverse strand, counting down.
GGCTTTTTCGTGTGCGCGCATTCTTTGCGTGCGCGCATTTTTTGTCTGATTTTTCTTTCTGCAAAATAAGTCTGCAGAAGAGAAGGCTCTTCTTCCGCACAAGTTCTTTTGGAGATCGGAAATCGTCGGAGATGTACATCCAGGTGACGTTTCCGACACATCTCCAACGATCTCCGAAATTTTCGAAACGGAACCTCTTCGGAGGAGAGAGGGATGTTGGGGGAGCTAATGGGACTTGGGCAAGAAAGAGAGAACAGCAAGGTAATGGAGTGAGGTGATCCCTGAGGTTGAATGATTTACAGTAACTTATCCAAAGGATGAAACGACTCCTTGGATTTAATTAATTCAAAATGATGAAGTGAATCTTTCCCTATTAAAGATTGTCCTAACTCTAATCCTAACACAAAATTTGTAATCCTAACTTCCAGAGACACGTCACCGGTCATGTATGATTAGGAGAGAGGGGGGATCTATTCTATCTAAGTATACGAGGACTCGTTTTAGTCACATTGGCTTTCATTGTGATTATCGTACACAGTTGACTCGCATATGGAACCAAATCTCCAATAAGCTAATTGTACACGAGAGGCAGCTGTTCGTCTCTTTCAGCTGCTTTACAGTATTAATAAAAGTTTTTAATAAAGGATTTTCATATATGAAACCTTTCCCTGGGCCTTTATGGATTTAAAGCTCCGCGTGAAATCATACAGGAAAAAAACAAAAACACTGTTGCACAGATGTCAGGCCAGGAACGCAGCTGAGATCTAAGGGGGCTTTCCATGTTAGACCGGTCAGTCCGGTTAAATGGAACACGATTCGTTTGAGACTTTGAAAATTTGGTTCTAATCAAAAGCAAGTCCATTCTGGCCAGACTGACCGGTCTAACTTTGTCAATTGGAAAGCGCCCTATGTAACAGACGTACGACATTTCATATATGCAAACGCTACCACTTAGGAGCACATATGACTATGAATTTGCAACCTTAGCTCTCCATCTGAGCCTCAGTGGCTCAATGGTTAGAGCGTCTAACTGGTCATTAGAAGTCGTATGTTCGAACTCAATCTGGGGCTCAGAAATCTTTTCTGAGTAGTTGAGCTTGACGGACGTCCACCGAATGTCTGTTACATTACACCAAGCTCGCAAACGTACCACATGCACTACATGTATACGTACAACTTATAAGACCTAAGTGTTGTTTTTTCATTTTACGGGGGAAGAACCAGCTGAAAAGCCATCGTAGCCCACGAGAGACCAACTAGAACGACTTTACTCACACGAGTCTCAAGCTCGACAACGGGGTCATTCCCAGACAGCACCCATCCCAGACAAGCACTAACCTTTTCCGACCGACTTAACTTCGAATCTCAGGGACTTCTGAGCTGGTTCATTTTTGGGGAGTCGTTGAGATCTTGGCATTCAAAGCTAGATCATTCCTATAGGTGCATGCACCACAACATTAGCTTATTCCTGTTTTAGAAACCATGTCAATTGATGACCTTCGTGTTGTAGTTAAAACTTGTTGTTCTAGTTATTAACCCTTTACTGGCCAGGTTTCTGGGAACTCTCCCCTTGACGAGTAAAATCGTCTGGCGTTAGCCAGAGTAAAATTAATAAGTTGCCAAAAAGCAACTGTGACCAGTAAAGGATTAATAATTACAAGCTGTAAATATGACATAGCAGGAACTGTTGAATCAATATAATTATTTTCTCAAGCATATCCCAACTTTATTAAGTTCTATTTTAACATATTCATAAACTCAGTCACACATGTAAGATGGCCGCTTACGATGGCCCATTTCAATGGCCCACAAACGCTTCCCTGAATACAAGTAATCTTTCAAGATTGCCAAGAGCGTTCAAGGGAATAGGTCTTCGTACTGAATACGAAACAGCGTTTGCTGTCGCAAGTATACTTCAGATCGTAATTGGATCATCGTTAAATGGCTTGGTTCTTCTCCTTCTGTTTCTGAACATTCATCTTCTTCAAATACCTTCAAATCTTTTTCTCTTCAATTTGGCGCTCTCGGATTTCCTCGCTTGTTTTTTAATATTGCCGTATCATGTCTACATGGTTCTTTCTGAACAACTCGATGCTTTTAAAGTTCATCTTCATCTCGCTTTGTTGTCGTTTTCAATAATCGTCAACATGAACGGAGCTGTGATAATGACTGTGGACCGATTCCTGGCAGTCTTCCACTCCCTTCGTTACAGCACGCTTGTGACAAGCTCAAGAACTCGTTACGTGCTCGCCATCAGTTGTGGTATGGCGTTTCTATGTGCCGTCGCGCATTTCCTCACTCTTCACTACAACCTCGCTGGTTTCCCAATCCTGCTCGTTATTTTGAATCTTACATGCCTTCTCGCTATTCTGTTACTTTACGGGGCGATATTTAACGCCACCAGGCAACAGATACGAAAGATTGCATCCCAAGAGCGCGACCCGAGGAAAGCTCGTGCTGTAATGTGTAAAAAAACCATCAAGTCGGTTAAAACAACTGGAAGTGTAGTGTTCTTCTTTTTGGTTAGCTACTCGCCTTTTTTTATTACTTCGATGATCTGTTGGAGCCGTAGTTTGTCAACGATGTCAGGGTTCTCCGCTGGGGAAGCACTTGTTTGGTCCTTGTCTTCAGCCTTCTGGAACTCCTGCGCCAATCCTCTTCTCTATTGTGCGTTCTCGGAAACACTTCGCGCGACTATCTGGGTGACATTTCGTCGCTTTAAATGACGCAATGTTTCGTTACGGCTTGTTTATATACAAGGGATTATACCGTAACGTTCTCAATGAAGCGACCTCCGTTACTTTCGGGATTAGCGCCATCGGGAACCGCTACTTTCGGGTACACGCGTAAAAATCTCGCAAGTTGTTACAGCATTTGTTGCCTGAACAGTGCTGTAACAACTTGTTGACATATGTGAACAACATTGATAAATGAACAACATTGTTCATCATTGTTTCAACAAGTTGTTACAGCTTGATGAAACAACAACCGTTGTTCACGCATGTTGTAACAAGCGAAGAACGTGTTGATACATCAACCATGTTCACCATTGTTGTAACATTGTTGTTCATCGTTTATTTCGTCATGCTGTAACAACATGTTGTATCATGTGCGAACAACGTTGTTGGCTATAAAAATGTGCTGTTGGAACAACTTGTTCATGACTGTTGATTTATCCGTGAACAAGTTGTTCGAACCATAAGTGAACAACTTGTTGACAACTTGTTCACGGCGAGCAGCACAACATTGTTCACGCCTGTTGACAACCGTGAACAAGTTGTGCGTTTTTACGGGTGTAGCCGTTACTTTCGGGAGGCCGTTTTGTTTGGGTAGCAAAAAGTGTTGTTGTGCGGACTATAGATATTTGATATATTTATGATGCAAATACAAATGAATTAGTTATACAAGGACACGAATTTGAACCGTGTGTTTAAAATCTTACATTATTTATATACATGCATGTACATGTTTATATACTGTAGATCCAGAGGCTTTCAGAGTTTTGTGTCTAGAGGAATCAAGTGTAATGCGTTACTTTCGTGTAGCCGTTTTTTTCGGGGGGAGGTGGCGCTACTTTCAGAAATTATTACAGGTATTAAAAATTTGCTGTAACTTTCGGGGGAGGCGAGCAATATTACTTTTGGGACTCTACGGAGTATATTACCAGAGCCAAAAGGTGGTAAAGACTACCGAGATTTTTTGGGGGCACGAAATAAACTGACGTTTCAAGCAGAGCCCTTCTTTCAAAGTAAAATGTGGCAATGTCAGTCTCCACTCGGAAAGTCAGTATTTCGTTCGAAAGCTTGGCCGTTTACGATCTTTCGAATTTTGCTTTACTACATCCAACACACTATCTACGCAACACTATATATATATATATATAACAATCGAAATATGTATAGGTTGGTGACCGAAACCGATGTCACTACGCTGGTTATTAACCCCGAGGGCCGCAGGCCCGAGGGTAATAACCAGCGTAGTGACCGAGGTTAAGGGCACTAACCGACTTAGTTTATTCGTGACACAGACGATATTTGTCGTTATTTAACAAAAAAATGGTATTCTAGACGTGGTTTTAAAGCGATATAGTAGGTCATTTAATAACCTATTTATTGACCGCGGCACATGCATCAAAGATAAGTTATGCATGAATAAACTAAAGTAAGGTTAGATATACTGCCCGCGTGCCGAAACAAAGAACGTAGAGGGGTCTAACGTTTCGAGCGAAGGCCATTCTCTCTGACGAAGGGCCTTCGCTCGAAACGTTAGACTCCTCACTATATTCCGATTGTTGTTTCAACACTGCCTACGCAGCACGCTACTTTTATTATATATATATATATATATGTATGTATGATGATTATGAGTTGTTCGTATATACAATGTATGTAGTTGTGGGACATTGCGTTAAAACCCTTTTTTTCAATTTTTCTAGTTAGTAGCGTTTTCGGCTTGAGTTGGTAAAGTTTTTTCGTTTGTTTTTGCTGTACAAGCTGTCGTTAGTTAAACTCAGAGAAAGTTTCTCTTGAGTTACGACAGCTTGTCAGCAAAAACAAACCGGAAAAAACTATTCTCTTTGTTGATGCCGATTTAGTGTTATTAATATTAATTATAATCTGTTTTTAAAATTGCATGCGGGCCAACTGTCTGAATTAATATAATATTCTATAATAATTGCGACTATATTAAGTTCCATTTTAATATTATATGTCATATTCAAAGCCATATAGTATAATAAATATGGTTTCCCTTAACGAGTCGTCGTTGATAAACATATCTCTGAATGTTTCAACATTGTTAAACCTGTCAAAAGAGTACAACGGGATTGTTTTCAGTACAGATAATAAAGGAGTGTTTATAGCAATAAGTTTATTTCAGGTCGTAACTGGATCACTGTTCAATGGCTTGGTACTTCTTCTGTTTTTCCTGAATGTCCATCTTCTTCAAATACCCTCCAATCTTATTCTGCTCAGCTTGGCTCTCTCGGATTTCGTCGCTTGCTCGCTATTCGTGCCGTATCACCTCCACGTTGCCCTAACCGGTACCCTTCACGTTCGTAGAACTCGCGATTATTTTGCCTTGTCTGTGTTTTCTATATTCGTCAACATGAACGGAGCTGTGGTAATGACTGTGGACAGATTCCTCGCCATTCTCTATCCCATGCGTTACAACACGCTTGTTACAACTTCTAGAACTCGTTACGTCCTCCTCATTAGCTGGTGCATCGCCTCATTGGTTTTCATCGTGGTTTTTATTAGCCGTCACTTCGACCTCGTAGGTTTTAGATACTTTCTCACAGGTTTCAACGTGACTTGTATGCTCACGATATTGTCGCTCTACGGCGCGATATTGCGCTCCGCCAGACAACAGCTACGAAAGATCGCTGCCTTAGAACCAGATTCTCGGAAAGCTCGTGTCGTGATGTTCAAAGGAACGTTAAAGTCAGCGAAAACGAGTGGAACTATTGTGTTCTTCTGTTTGGTCAGCTATTTGCCGTTGCTTGTAAGTTCCATGATCCGCGGTGTGTCGATGTCAACCCGGAACGAAGCGCTTGTGTGGTCTTTGTCCTCCGCTTTCTGGAATTCTTGTGTCAATCCACTCTTGTACTGCGCATTCTCCAAAAAGCTCCGCGCCGTTATGCGTTTGACGTTTCGTCGTCTGTTGAAATGACGCTTCAAGAACTGGAGGGGCAATTTTAGTACGCTACGTAGAAAAATCCGAAAAAAATCTTTGATATCTAGGAGAATTTTTGCCATTGTTAGAGCGTCTGACGATTTATTAGAAGGTTGCAGGTGCGATCTCTGTCCGAGGCTCAAAAATCTTTTTCTGAATATTTGAGCTTGATGAACGTCTACCTGAAACGTCTGTTACGTTAAACCAAGCTCGCAAACGGATCACATACACTACAGTATACGTACAACAGAACTTAACCACACGTCATGCAAAGCATATATATGTAATATGTAAAGCCCCGCACAGACGACCAAGTTTTCCTTGACAAGTTCCTTGGTAGCTTTCGGCCCGTTCCAAACGCCGCTCTTCTCATGCGCCGAACCTAATGCAAATCAGCATAAACAAAGGATTTAGGTCATTAGGTTCGGCACATAAGAAGAGCGGCGTTTGGAACAGGCCTTACTTGCTCGTGTGTACGATGAACACGTTTTTTCCCAACAATTTTCCTGTACATGCAAGTTATAATTGCTCGTGTGTACGGTTGGACAAGTTTTCCTCGACGGCAATGATCGCGTAATAAGCTTCGGAGATGATCTTGTCAGGTTTTCCTTGACGACTATATACACACGAACAAATTTCCTTGTTCAAAAGCTGGCATGACCAGCTTTTGAACAAGGCTCCTTGTCAAGGAAAAACTTGTCAAGGAAAACTTGGTCGTCTGTGCGGGCCTTAATCTTCGCGGCTCCATCCGAAACATTTTCTGAGTAATTGAGCTTGACAAACGTCGACCAAACATTATTTTGCTCTTGTAATCACTCAGGAAGATGTAACCAATTTTATTCACACTAAATACTCGTAAGTTTAATCAAGCTACTACCAAACTCGTTCTTTGATTCTAAGGCTGAATACTATACTAAATGAAAGTTGTTTTTTTGTTGTTGTTTTTTTTTGTGAAAAAGAGTCTAATTATACTACTAAGAGAAAAAAATCCTTGCGTTGTGTTCAATATTGGCCCATGCTTCATTCGGAAGCGCCTAGAGTCGCTGACCAATATATAACTGTACTGCGGGTCTCGTCCATGGTAGCGACCGCTGACGTTATTTTGTCTAATATGTTTACTTGACTGTGGGCTCAGCCGCGCCCGCAGGCCATCAATTCAGTTATAAATTAATTTATGAGAAAAAGATCAGCGGGTACTACTATGGGAGGAACGCGACGGGAAACGACCCATAAACCGCAATCTTGGATTGGTCCCCCATTGGCTGTCATTGATATAGGGGCACCCCAATCTCGTTCCCAGAGCCCACGTTCCCCACCCGGGAAACGAGAGACTCTGGGATAATCCGTTTCACATTGATATTTCATTGGCTGATAAACATGATTACTCTTCTTCCGGATAACAAGAATCCTGTGATGGCGTGAACGGATTATCCCAGAGCCTCTCGTTTCCCGCCCGCTGGGTAAGGGGAACGTAGGCTCTGGGAACGGGATTGAGGGGCACCCCAGTTATATATAAGTCACTGCTCAGAGTTCACTCTTCTATTCATCCGCGTCATCATCACCGTCATCTTCGAAAGTAGTGACGTCATCCATAATTACATCCTGGTCTCCCCAGTCCACTTCCTCTTCTTGCTCATTTGGTATCTGGTCGTTGTCATGAGAGGCTGAGAGTAAACGAAATTTGACAATGCCAGTGAAACCTGGCTTACACAGAACTATTTCATTGCTCGGGTGGAAGGCACATCGCCATGACTCTTCAGGAGTGAATGCAGCCAGTAGTGCTCCCTTCAACAGATCATAAAGGCGCATGCTCTGTTCGCCGGTCACGAGGGATGACGTCAGCGCTCGGCAGCCATCACGAGACACGGTTAGGCTGTGTATGGGGTACTCGAACCCGCCAAGATGGTGCATAACGCGACCTGAGTCCAGGTCCCAAATGCTCACGCAATTTTTTGCTGTTCCGGCGAGGACCCGTCTGGTAGCCGTAGCTATGGCGACGCATAGTATTTGGCGCTCTCTCACAGGTAGCGTGTACTTCACGCGTGCTTCGCGTAAATCGTACACGCGCGCTACCTCTCTTGCGTCAGCGCTTGCGTCAATGTTGACCAAGTGGCGACCATCGTCGGAGATATCCGTGAACTGTCCGTGAATGAATCCGCCTTTCTTGCGCAGGCCTGGCACGAGCTTGTAGGTCTTGGTAGCAAGGTTCCACACCACGGCCGAATCACCATCCGTTAAACAAACAGCAGTTGTACCATCACGACTCACCAGCAGGCTCTCAATACGACCACCATCAGCTTTTAGAGTCTCGAGGAGATCTCCTGAAATCAGACTCACGATTTTCAAATGGCGACGTCCCCCGGAAGCAACCAATACTCTTTCTTTGTCAAGCAAGGTCGGCTGCAGAATACGTTTGTTCTTACCATTATCATAGCTGCACAAACCACGAAGAGACTTCACCACCACTCCACTTGGTAAATCAAGGATCTTCAGCTGTCGTTTGGTGCATATTAACGCCGTTGCGTCGTCTATCAACAGAGTTTCCTCGATGTCTCGCCCAATCTCCTTCACTTTTTCACCGGAGTGGTTATCCCATACGGTGACGTAATCCCAGAAGCTTTGCATTATGGTGTACCTTGTGTTGGGTTTGTCGACAAAAGGACTGGGTTCGACGAAGGTGTCGATCGTTCGTCGCGCGGGAACCACGTTTGCCACTCGGCGCAAGTCGTAGACACGAATCAGGTAATCGAAGCCAGCGGTGGTCAGCAGTCGACCATCTGCGCCCAGGGACACTCTATTCAGCGGACTTGGATGGTAAATGTGGTATAGTTGTTCATCGTCGACTAGATCCCATACGGCAACGTGCTGGTACATGTTGATAACCAAGAAGCGATCATTTGGAGTGGTTCTTAACGTTGCTGTCATTTGAACGTTCCGGCCACCCACAATCTGCTTCATCATCTCACCTGAAGACAACTGGAAGGACACGATTGGACCGCCATCATATGCGGCGGCGTACACCAGGCCAGCGGTCGAGACCGTCATAGTGTCAACAGACTTGAGGTCGTCAATTGTAACCACACGAATAACTTCCGAGGTCTTGTAGTTCCAGATGTTTACCGTGTTCTCCTTGTCTCTGGAATATGCCACTAACTCTCCAGTCGACTGACACGTGATGCAACATTTGTGCCAATGAGCTTCGAGCTCTAGCAGGGGATCTTCGAACCTCGTTTCTCTAATCCCCGTACGGAAGTTCAATACCTGGTGAAAGATTGCATGGTGATAAACCTCAGCATGTTTAATGTATGCAACATATGCTTCTGTCTACTCACTTCTTGAGGCGGGCGGGCTCACTCACTCAACCCTTTACTCACCCACTCCGTCACTCACTCACTCACTCCTTCACTCACCCACTCGCTCACTGCTTCAGTAGTCACTCATTCACTCGCTCATTCCTTCACTCACCCGCTCGCTCCATCACTCACCCACTCCTTCACCTACTTACTGCTTTACTCACCCACCCACTCATTCACCTACTCACTCCTTCACTCACTCACCCACCTACTCACTCGCTCGCTCTATCACTCATTCATTCACTCGCTCCATCACTTACTCCTTCACCCACTCACTCCTTCACTCACCCACCCACTTATTCACCCACTCACTCCTTTACTCACTCGCTCCATCATTCACTCACTCACTCCTTCACTCGCCCATCACTCACCCACCCATTCACCCAACTCACTCCTCCACTCGCCCATCACTCACTCACTCACTCACTCACTCTTTTTGCGCTCTCTCATTCTCTCCCTTGCTTATTCGCTTATTCACTCCCCACTCTCCCACCCCACTCACTCGCTCCATCACTCACTCACTCTTCCGCACGCCCTCCCTCTCTCTCTCGCTTACTTATTTACACGCTTGCCACCAACTCACCTCTAGGCGTCGTTCTGCGATGGCGATGATGTGATCATTAATGAGTGCAATCGGGGAAATATTCCCGGAGGAAGGGAACGTGTGGAGCAATTGCCCGGTATTGATCTTCCATACTTGGATCACGCTGTCTCCTGACGTCACGCCAATTTCTTCGCTCTCGTGGACTTCGAAGTGCTTGCTCATATTCTTCACTCCTTCCGTGCTGCGGATCAGGTAGCCATAACGTGCGTCGAATATTTTCAATGTTCCGTCGTACGACGCGGAAAAGATCCGTTTCTTGTCCCGAGTGAGATAAACATTTGAGAAACTCGCATGTGCCGTTATCGTATGCAGGATCGGGCCGCCGGGCTCTGTGAGGCAGACCTTGTCAGGCACTAGGGCAGGCTGTGGAGGATTGTGGGCCTGCTCGTAGACGAGACGTCTGGCGTGCTCCATATCTTCGTTCCCAGGCTCTCTGAGTTTATTCAATAAACGACCAACCAGCTGGGACGCTAACTGTGAAGGGTCTTGCGCAATTGCTGTCGTGGACAACTGGAGTGCTTCACGGACTAGAACAAGTTCTTCATCATCCGGGAACACCTCACTGGCTTCGTTAAAATCTGCGATGACGTCACGAAATGAGGTGGCGAGGAGCTTGGTGAAGAGCCAGTGGTAATCGCAGAGGATATTCTCTTTCAGGCAATCGAGCATACGTGCACTAATTAGACTGTGGGGGAGCTCGCTGAACTTTCGAAGGTTATACACCGTTTCGTCATCGCTGTGCTTGCTGGTATAGATAAGTGGTTGCTTGGCAACTAGGCGGTCTGCTTTCAAGCTGTTCCCGCTCTTGTCTTGGTACGGTTTTTCCTGTTCAGCCCATGTGCCTAGGAAGTACTCGCTGATTGATTTCGAGATTTTCTTCACATGCTCCTCGCTTGAAAGATATCGTGCACGGGCGGTCTCGATGAACTGCCGATGGTACCACGTGTTGACCCGAACGCCATCGGCGCCGCGCGAGACGATGTACGAACCCAGCTCGGTCTTTATCCGTATCCATAGCAACGGCGGAAGCCGCCTCGAAGGCGGGGTCCAGTATTGGTAAACATCGTTGAGAACATCATCATCTAAGGATAAGAGATCTTCCATCTCAGTATCACTGACGCCATGTTTGCTCTGAGTGATGTAACTTAGCGCGTGGCTAACCAACAGCTCTCCGTGACGGTATTCGAGTTTCTGAAAAACGCTGCTAATGGCTGCACGGACAGTCTGCTGTAACACGCATTCATCTTCGGCACTGTACGACTTCCATCGGAAAACTTCGTCGAACGTGAGCTTCACGAACAACGCCAACGAGCACTTGGCGAACACCTCTTCCACCTGTTCCTTTTGGCGTGTCGTTAAATTTCTACCACCGTCCTCTAGCCATTTGACCAAGATGTCCGTCGCCTCGGAGTTCGGCAGTTGCGGCACCTCGACGAAGGCTTTCTCGTGCTCTATAGCGCTCTGAGAAAAGTAAAAAGGAAATTTCACTGACATTGACTAAAATTACTTGTATTCCCTATCTCACTTCGTTCTCAAGTTATTTGGATTTTTCTGTCTGTCCCCCCTCTGTCTGTCTGTTGACCCCTCTGTCTGTCTGTCTGTTGACCCTCTGTCTGTCTGTCTGTCTGTCTGTCTGTCTGTCTGTCTGTCTGTCTGTCTGTCTGTCTGTCTGTCTGTCTGTCTGTCTGTCCCCTTCCAAAACTTTAACCAAATAATACAGAAAGACTACGAAAACAAAAAACTCAAAAAAGAGTCCACCTTCAGAATTGGAAAGCAATGGTGCACTTCATCTGGGAGTGTCGACACTACTAGTCGAACATTTTTGGGCAAGGTCAGCGGTAACCAAGCCAACTGTCGTGCCCCATAATCCTCAGAGAGTTGATCGAGGGAGTCAAGAAACAAAGCCAGCGGTTTCTTCGCACTTGCATCCCTGAGAACCTCTGTGAAGTACTTGGTCAGCTTGTTGTAGTCCTATGGTGGAAAAATATGACCACTTAGTGAGATTAGGAGAGCTTTATTAAAGTCGTCCTCCGTTGAAAACAACATTGTTGGCAATCTTTTTTACATAATCTTATACCAAAAAAACCCAGTTTTTGTGGCTGAGTTTGGAAAGAATTAGACTTGTTGTTTGACGGTTTTCGTCGTCTCATTGAGACGAGGAAAACCGTCAAACAACAAGAGTCGTTGTTGTCAATAAAAGGGTCATTGTTGTTGTCAATAAAAGGTTCATTGTTGTTGTCAACAAAAGGGTCATTGTTGTTGTCAACAAAATGGTCAATGTTGTCAACAAAAGCGGCATTGTTGTCAACAAAAGCGGCATTGTTGTTGTCAACAAAAGGGTCATTGTAGTTGTTGTCAACCCAGGTCGCAAAGCTGTGTCTGAGTCTCCGATTGACTGCAATCCGCTAATGAATTTGGGTTTTTGGTTGCAGCTGTCGTGAAAAAGTTTTCCTCTGAAGATGTACCATTCCAATAAGTTAGTAATCAACTAATCTTTCATCTCACCTGTGGTACGTTACTTGGATCATTGCCATATATTCTACAGATCTGCTGACATACAGAGTAGAGCACCGTACGAATATTTGACGACTGTTGTGTTGTGCCTAAGAATCTGATTACAACAACTGATCTCATCACACCCTCCTCGCACTGGTCAGCCTGTCTGGCTGCCATGGCAACCAGTGACGTCTTCCCACAGCCCGACTCTCCGTACACAACTAACGGTGATTGGTCAGCGTTGCCTAGGTAGTGCCTGATCTGAGCAAGTTGCAGCTCGCGCCCGTGAAACAGGTTGCATTTTTCTTGGCAGGTCACGATGTGTTGGACGACTTCTTCATACAGTGGGTCTTTCACTTCAAAACGAACTCGCTCGTTGATGCCTTCCTGGATATTCTCAACCAGCCTTTAATAAAAAAACTCAACTCATTACAGTCTGTTTCAGGTTGCTTTTGACGGAAATGTTTAGAAGTTCATTTCGAACTTCGCAAATTCATTTGACCATTGCAATTGATCAGATTGGCTACTTAGTTGCTAGTATCCAATCAAATGCCTAGTTCAATAAGAACTTGTGAACCTCCGAACGAACTTCTAAACATTTCCGTCAAAAGTAACCTGAAACCGACTGTAATACTGTTATCAACAAGTCGTGGGGGAAACATGATCATAACCATCACATGTCCATCTTTGCCCTGAATTTTTTTTAAAAAAGGTCTTTATAGCTTGCTTTAGCCAAAATTGCTGCCAAACGTTTTGCGCCTGCGCGAGCTCTCGACCAAAAAAAGAGCGGGAAACTATTGTTATTCTGTAATTCGACGAGACTATCACACGTTTCTTGCAAATTCTAAGAAAACTACTGAAATTTTAAAGTTTGTACTTGCTGTAGAGCTGTATTATTGATATCTTTAAATATTCTATGAAATTTAGATGTAATATAGATAAGTTTGGTGGAAACACCACGTTAATATTTATTTACTAAGGCCTTCAAAATTTACAGCACACATCACGTGACATCTTAGTGACGTAGACTAATGACGACATAGAATCTCAACCAACCTTTGATAAAAGTTTAAACATAAACTCTCAATATATTTTTCATGTTCTGGAAAGCTCTCGGGGTCTATTCCTTTGCCGACATCCCAAGTTATCTCATAATCGACAATCTTTTCTTTATTTAACGTTTTTTCCACGCCATTTTCTTTCAATTCTTTCAGCAGTTCCACGGCTTCCTCGTCGAGGTTCTCTCCCAACATGTCAATGTAGAAGCGAGATAGACTTTTCGACTCGCTCGCTTTTTCTTGAAGGTTCTTGATGTTTCTTCGGTACCATAAACAATGTTTGTTTGGCTCGTTTGCTTTCAGGATACCATTGTGTATCTCGTCTTCTGTCACTATAAGATGAGGGGAAAAGTGTTGCGGATTGCAAGAGGGTCCACAATAGGTTTATCTGGACGCGGCATAACGGATATTTTAAGCAAGATAAATCTTGCAATTTAAGGCAGTCACGGTTAACTGAGTATTATATTTAATATTTGAAGTAATATTTATAAACCGCGCAGGAGGGCTTTATCGGATATAAAACACGAGGCGATAGCCGAGTGTTTTAGAGCCGATAAAGCCCGTACTGCAAGGTTTTTAAATGGCTTCTAAAAAGAATCACTTCATACGTTCATTGGCGTAGTAATTTTGAAAATTAAGCTTATCTCAGCCGTTAAAAACCAGCGAGAAACTTAGAGCGAGTCTATATCACATATATAGATCCGATACGCTCATGATTTTTCTTTGTGTTTTCCTCATGAATTATTAATGAATTTTAGAAGCTAGTTTAATGACTTCCAAAACGCCCCAGTATTGCTAAAATGATTGTAGTGTACGTATTGAAGTCTATCTCAAGCAACAGTTCTCATCTTTTGGTCGTTGACGTCATTCTGAAGACGTGAAAATGCTCTAAGTGGCGTTGTATAAAGAACGAGGACGGCATTGTGATTACTCTTGGGACTAAAAATTATTCATTCTCTTTGTTTTGCAAAAATAATTATTTTGTTTGTTTAAAGGATGTCGTCGTTGAGGTGGACATCGTAGATCTTAAAGTCCCCGGCGAAAAACCCTCGAAGCACAGGAGAGATCAACTACAACTCTACTCACACGAGTTGCAAGCTCGACATCTCAAAAACGCCTCGGGCATGAGGTTGGGTTAGACTGTAGAGGTCTGGCATGATGCTTGATCCAAATCGTGTTCTGTTTGCGCAGCAACACGCAAAAACACTACTACAGTAATTTATACTCACCTGACATGAAGTACTTTGCGGCATCCTGCTTGCTCAGTTGTTTCAAAGCTGTTTGTCTGAAAATGACTTGCATTGCCTCGAACTCTGTCCACCATTTGTTCCGAGCGCTCTTTCGCTCTTCGTAGTTTTCATTGTCGTTAAAATGAGGCAAGTGTACTGTGATTGGCTGAAGGTCATAAACCGGGGGGACACTATTATCATCACGATAGAACCAGAGATTGAGTAATGCTATGTCTTTCTCGTCCGACACTGCTTCTAGCAAACGCTCGAATTCTGCCGCAGCTATTTTGGCGGGAAATGGACGGTAGCCGTACTTTTGACCAAGGAATGTCTACAGTTGGAGAAAAGGAGGAAATTATGACGTGTGATCGTTATTAAAAATATGTGATAAAAAGAGTGCATTCTTATGAAATAAAAAATGGAGTTCAAAAAATGGGGCAAAGATTGAAGCCAAACATGGCGGACATGCAGGTCTCAAGTACGTATAGTTCCAGTCTCCTACGCGGTCTTTTGACCAACGTACATGCCCACACATTGTCCGCCACAAAGATATCACTCCAGTTACTGGTTACCAGCTCACTGGTCTTGGGTACATCTAGTCTCAGTCTTCTACACGGTCTGATCTGGTCAAAAGACCGCGCAGCGTAGGAGACTGGAACTATACGTACTTCAGGCTTACATGTCCGCCATGTTTGGCTTCAATCTTTTTGCCCAGTCGACGACTAGGAGATATCACTCCAGTTATGTAGAGAGCTCACTGATTTGGTCTCGTCAAAATATTTTCTGTACCTACCACAAAATTTGGTCCAGTTGAAAGATCTTGACAAGCCTTGAGTTCTTGCATACACAGTACCGATGTCATGTGGTCAGCGGTCGACTCATCTCGCACTCCCCAGCGCATGTCAACTACTTGAAATTCGTAGCCCTTGCTCTTGCATAAGTCTTTCAGACGAGGATAAACACGCTTCATTAAAGCATTGCGTTCGTACTTCGTGTCTGGTTAGAAATAAGAATATTGTATGTTATTCGTGTTTTCAGCTTGAGTTGGTAAAGTTTTTTCGTATGTTTTTGCTGAAAAAAAACCAACAAAAAAAACACACAAAAAAAACACACACAAAAAAAGGCGCCCTGGGGGCCTGTAAGGGCGGTGGTCGCCTGCGTACAGGCTACACTTCGCATCGTCGGATATTAAAAGTGTACCTGTAAACGTTGAACTGGTAAAAATTCTTACAACTTTGACATTTGAAGGACACTCCATTACGGTATTACCCTCTAGAATTGCTTTAATTCTTTTTGTCTTCTCCATTATGCCTTTCTCCACAGACCTTGAATAAAAAGAATATTAATGCCTAGGGCTAGACTGTGTCCGCTGAAAGCCTGACACAGTTTCAAAGGTTAATAAGCTTGAGCCTGTAAATGTTTCAATCCTTGGTTTGCACTTGACGTCATGGCGGCCATGTTGGAGGAACTCTAATATTAGAATCTTATTAGCAGCTATGGATCGTTTTCACTCACGTGATCGGTGGCCCCGTTGGGGTGGTGAAACAATACGAAATATTTGATAGTAAATTGTCTTATAGTAAATCGGCTTCATTAGCGTGACCAGTGACCTGGAACAATATGGGTGCGGTTCTGGTTCATATAATGTTAGTTTCACCAAACAAGTTTCTCCTAAATTGAAACCCAATTGTGTTTCGTTATATAAGATAGTACTCTGACTCAAACTATCGTGACAAATTGCAATAATGCGTAATATGACTTATAAGTTGAAATTGTATGCACGGTGCAGATACGGACATATACACAACACTTGCTTTATAGGTTGAACCAAATGCTTATAAGTCCTAACAATGTCGGGACTAAAATACGATCATATACTATGTATATACAAAGCGCCACCAAATCTGTTCCGCGGTATTAAAGATGAAATTTAAAGCAAGTCAATTGCGACTCTCATGATCAACTCACGTTCGGAAGTTACACCCAGAGAAAGAATGTACAACATCTTATTAGATCCATCCCATCAGGAAACGTACATGACTGTCGTCCTCATCTCTATTCTTTCGCGAGTCTATATACAGACTTTCGTTTCTACAACTAAGCTTCACTATTTCTATATTGCTTTGTAAACGTTACCTGAAGATTGCTTCTTAGTACATCCGTTAATATCGCTCAAATGATGAAAGCTTCTTGATAGCAGGAAGTTTCGGCGTGAAAAATGAGAAGTCCAGAGCTTAATTTGTTTGATTTACAAAGACTTTTATATACACTACTTAATATAAGTTCAGATCAAATTACCATGAAATGCACCGGTGCAGACAGTAAAGAAAGAAATTGAATGCCAAATAACAAACACGAGTGTGTTTTTCATACGAATCATTTTAGTGATTAGCCTAGGGGACATAATTTAATCACTAATATTCAATTACCATGTTAATTATAGACCTCTTTCGTAATACGACTTTTTATATGCATCTGGGCCGTTTTAGGGCTTACGAAAGGGCTTAGAAAGTTGTAAATTTTCAACTTCCAAAGCGCTCTGCCCACGCGAACAAAGCGCACCATTATATTAAGGCCTGGCCAAATGCTTTCAACATTTCATTCAACCAATTCAACATCGTTCAACATTGTTGAATTCAACATGTTGAAAGCGTTTGGCCACCCCTGTTGAATATATGGTGTTGAATGATGTTGAACGAAATTTGAACATGTTCAAATTTTCGTTCAAGACGCGTTCAACATTTCTATTCTCAATGCCACATTTCATTCAAGTTTGTTGAACAGAGACATGCGCCATGCGGGATATTGTCGATTCCAGCTTTTGTGGTAGTCCGCGTTCAATTAATTGTCATTCATGAATTTTGAACGATGTTGAATTCATTTGGCCACTCGTGCTTTCAACATTATTCAACATCGTTCAACAATGTTGAATGCGATGTTGAAAGCGTTTGGCCAGGCCTTTACGTTTAGGGTCTCTGGCCTCGTTTGCAATTTACAAGAATCTTTGTTTCATGACGAGGCCAGAAAGGCCAATTTAGAAGGGGTTGTGGCCATTGGTAAAATAGCTGTTGTTTTGTAGTATTACGGTTATCGATTTCTTGTTGCAAAAGCACACGAGGTTGCTAATTCTCAGGACTTTACCCCATAGAGCACGTGCGAGCTTTTGCATTTTCAGTTTTAATCTAATCCATTCCTGCCTGCTGGGTGACCACCAGTCATTCCACCCTAGTGACCTTTTATAGAGTTAAAATTAGAAATTTTGTATTAGGGTTGGGATTAGGGATAGGGTTGGTGTTGGGGTGATTTAGATTAGTTAAATTTAGGGTGTCATTCACCCCTGGAGATCGCTAAGGGCGGAGAGATTTGAAAATGCACGTGTGGTCTAAGTGTCCGCCGGACTTTGACAAAGGGAAAATAATCTCACACCATTACACAAAATGTTTCCAAAGATTTATTTCATTTTTTTCAAACTTGTCCCAGCATTTCATTTCTTCTTCAACAAAGCTTCCTCGGCCTTCTCCTTGACTCTCTTCGCGCGGATTCCAATCAGACGTTTGTTGGCGCGAGCAATACGCATGCTTCGGAACACGCTCGTATTCCGCTCGTCGTCCGTAATCTGGCGGGCTTTGATCGGCATCGTCATCATCCTCGTGATCGGAAGTACGTCACCTTGCAGCTGTTTGGCCAACTCAAGTTCAGATGCCTGAAAAAGACAACACAACATGAACAATAAATATTTATCTTGTCCAATCTTCAGTTAAAATGCACATGAAATAAAAAAATAGGTACGCAATGCGTACATGTGTCGAGTGACAAGTAGGTAAGTATAGAGTTGTTAAAGGGTATTGGCAATAAAAATTAAGTTTGTCTCATTTGAAAGAACCCGTCATATGGTATAAGAAGACCTTTTACAATTTTTCTCTATCTTTCTTGTGTTTTGAAATATTTCGACCAAAGACAGCGTGCTGTCCGCCATCTTATTGTAACATCGGGTCTAATTAACTAGGAAATTGGTGACGTCACAAGCAGAGTAGACTTGATGAAACTACTCCGAAGGCTTTTTAAATGTTGTGGGTCAATTTAAAATGGAAATAGCGCAACAAAATCGAGTTTCTATCTCTTAATGTCATAAGGTTGGCAAGATAAAAATTTCACTTTACCCTGCTTATGATGTCACATGCATATCGGAAATAATTCCAAGATGGCGGACAGCACGCTGTCTTTGGTCGAAATATTTCCAAAACCAAAACAGATACGGAAAAATAGATACAGTAAAAACCAAAACAGATACAGTAAAAGGTCTTCTTATACCATTTGACGAGTTCTTTCAAAAGAGACAAATGTAATTTTTATTGCCAATACCCTTTAAGAAAGGATTGAGCGCCATGTCCACCTATCGAAAACGTATCAAACGTTTTCCGTCCACATTATCGTTTTCGAATTGTTTTTGCCATCCACATTAAAACGCCGAAACGACCCTGAACAAAGACCGTGGGTGACTGGAACCCAGATCACATGATCGTCGTGACGTCACAGAAAAACGGCGTCTTCGAATGTCTCCACTCTGGAGAGCGTTTTCGGTCACCGAAGACACCGGATTAGTGTGGACGAAAGGACTAACCGTATCAAAAAGTCTCAAAAAGATTAGTGTGGGACATGGCCTGACAAAAGCAGAATTGAAAATGCAATACAATGGCTTCGTTCAATATAGCACGAAACTCATGAAGTGTACGGACAGCGTACCCTAAATCGCGCGACAAAATTGGAAGCCTTCGAAGAAATATCGGTATTTTCCGTGGTATCCTTTCTCACTACCAGTCTCACTCAAATTGGTGATCATGTGCTGCCACAAACCACACATTTTTTCCAACTGTAAAATGCCAACTGACTTCAGTCAGTCGACAGAAAAAACAGTTCAAAGGAAACTCTTATGTGAAACAACTTGTTGTTAAATTATAAAGATTAGCTTTTACAACTTTTATATCCAATATATTAACCCTTGCCTTCTTTCTAGGTGTGCTAAATCTGAATATGTTACACTTTTGTTGTCATGGTAAGAAATTCTGATGTCATTATGACACTAGCAATAATTTTATTATTATTATTCAAAAACCTCACCTCGCTGTCACCTTGCTTAGGTTTGCTGGCTTTCCTTGGGAAGATAATGAGCTTGCTTCTGTACTCTTTAAGTCGTTGTACATTCGATTGCAGGGACTCCTGAGACCTGTTTTTACGACGATGGTCAACAGCAATTCCAATCGTGGGTGCAATTTTACGCGATATGCCAGCACTCTGAAAGAACAATTAAATTTTCTATAATTATAAATCAGTTTCTGCCAAGATGTTTTGCTGAGAAAATCCTAGTTATATGGAAACTGTAATCCATGAGTATGGCTTGGTGGGTTGAATGAGATAGGTTCAAGGACTGAAGGACCTGATTCAGCCCTACCACAGATACAGGGGCCATTTACAGTAAGATCAATCCAACTGATCGAGTCAAGCTTGCTTTGAGAAAGTATTCAAGCATTGACACTCACTTAGATTGATGACTCGTTGAGCAGGGATTGGGAAGGCAAGCAAGGCCAATGGCCCCAAACTTTAATGGTTCATTTTCGAAATGGGACATTTATAGAGTCAATGGAAACCCATCATACCCAGAGCCCTGCCCAGAAGCTGCGTCATGCATTCCCAAAAAAACATTGGGCCCAAGGGTCACCAAGATTGGATTGGATGGCAGTGCTTTCAATCATAGGATTTACTAGTAGGAATGTTTCTAAAATGGGTTGATTCATTGAATGTGTAAAATGTATTCCCTTACACACAGATTCAGGTTTGCTTGATAGTCACTTGCAACAAAGCCACAGTCTTTTAGCTCTATATGCCATATGCACATGGTGCACATCCTTTCCTATCCCTTGTTTAGATCAGTCTCAGTTCGTATTCAAGGCAAGCAATCACATTTGGGTCACTTTTGACTTGGATAAATCTAAGATTGATCTAACTGGCTACTGTAAATGGCTCCATATTCTGAAATGACTTTGTTCCACAGCTATACTTTACCTTCAATTCCTCTAACGTGAATCCACGACCAGCACGTTTTTTGGTGTTGTACCGGAATGTAGGACACCGTACGATGGGTCGTATGGCCCCAGTCACTGGCCTCGGAGCAACTTTCAGTGCTTTCTTAGCTCTGGCTTGACGACGTCTCTTCTTTCGTCCAGGCTGGTTAAACCAAGTTTTGACAAAACGTTGCCAATCTTTGTGAAAATGATTATTGTGTAACATATTGTTGTGTTTGGGAGCCATGATGCTGAATTATGTCTGATAACGCTCCTAAAAAGACATTTGTAGTCTTATATTAACTATATATTATATACATTTGTTAATATTTTTATGTAAATATAGCAAAATTTCTTCAACAGATAGACTTATTTCTATGTATTAAAGTTAAATATATAACTTTTTCTTTGTCATGCAGACTTTTAAAAATCTATTGAACGTATAAAATACATTGTGTTTTTGGTATTTCAGCATTTTAAAATAAAAGATCACATTCACTATTTTCTACAGAAAAGCGGAGTAGTTTTGAAGCAGTGAAATATTGGGACGTGAAACGAAGGACAAGATACCGATGGCTTACAGCCGATTATAAGCGCCCGAATACGGTAGAATATAATTTTAAAACCAAAAATGAATCCTGGATAGCAGAGAGTATGAAATATACTTTACATTTTGAGCAAAAAGTAGGAAAAATACTGTAGGATTGTTGAAATAAAGAAGGATATCAAACTAACCTATTCGGACCTAATTTCCAAAACACCAAAAGAAAGAGTTGGAGCCGAACTGCACGCTTTGAATCTTGGGTTGGTAGGGATAGAAAGGGATTGAATAGGATTGCAAGGGATAGCGAGAGGTGGAGGCAGTATTGGGATTTAGGGATAATGAGGGATTGAATAGGATTGCAAGGGATAGCGAGAGGTAGAGGACAGTATTGGGATATAAGGGATGAGGGATTGAATAGGTTTGCAAGGGATAGCGAGAGGGAGGGAGGATATGCGGGACACGAGGGGATGAGGGATTAAATAGGATCGCAAGGGATAGCGAGAGGTAGAGGACAGTATTGGGATATAGGGACAATGCGGGATTGAATGGGTTTGCAAGGGATAGCAAGAGGGAGGGAAGGATGTGCGCTATGCGGGACACGAGGGAATGAGGGATTGAATAGGATTGCAAGGGATAGCGAGAGGTAGAGGACAGTATTGGGATATAAGGGACAATGAGGGATTGAAGACTGGTTTTAAAACATGGCCGCCGAGGTCAAGTGGTAGTAATATTGTACTTTGTAGAAGATTGAAATTACAGTGTGAAATAGTTAGTTTTGTTGCATAATGTCCGTTCAGAAACGTAAGAAAGGTACTGAAGTTGACAAGGAAGCTTCTGTTTGGAGTAGAACGTTTTCACCAGCTTCAAAATGGGATGATAAAGTAAGTAAATAAAGTAGAGGCTTGAGAGCATTTTTGTAATGGTTCAATTTACTCTTTAATTTATGCACCCAATCATTTGAAATACCTTTTACTTCAGGCACCTGTGAAACAATGAAGGTATTGGTCACTAGGGAAAAAAGCCACAAAAAAAAATATCTTGTTACAGACTTGCAGTAAGCACCTACCCCCCCCCCCCCTGCACATCACTAGTCCTATTGGCACCCTTTTAAGATAATATGGTGGCTGCTGGCAGTGATTTATCATGTATCCGTGTATCCGGTCAAAACGTCCTCGTGTCAAAACATCCTCGTGTCCTGGGGTCAAAATGTCCTTGTGTCCTAGGAAACATTACCTTGATATTTAATACCTTCTAGGAAACTTATATATACTTATCTTTGTCCAAAATAAATACAAAACTTTTGTAAAACTTACTTCTGTCAAGTCTTGTTTTTGATTTCACTAAATACTGAAGTATACCAGTATCACTATTGTCGTTAAGGATACTTTTGTAGATTTCTTGTTTTCCCTTGTCCTTGTTCCAAATAGTACAAATACTTTCGATTTCAAATTCTTGGGACAGCTTACTAAGCTAACACGCCATCTTTGAAAATAAGTTTGTGTGTGCTGAGGTGCTGAGCTCAGGAAATTATTCAGCAGCACGAAACCTTTCAAGCCAATTATTATTGGTTATTATGTTCTGAACCTTGTTTAAATCTGGCAGAGCCTATGGTTTTTAACCGAGGATGTTTTGACTTTGATCTAAGGACGTTATGACTCTGATCTGAGGATGTTATGACCTGGGAATATTTTGACCCGAGGATGTTTTGACTTTGACAGTGGACGTTTTGACTTGAGGATGTTCTGACTGGTAAGCATTTATCATTGGCCTCTTTAGACTGGACAGTTTGTATTGCACAATGCCACGATGGTTCATTATGTAATTTTCATTGAAAATTTCCCACAGCCAAACAATTTGCAGTGACCACACAATTACCTTTGATTGTAGGATTTTTATGTAGGTTTGGTGAAAAATACATGAAAAATGGCTTTTAATTCCCATTTTTTCTCAATCACCCTGGAAACAAGATATTTTTCTGTGCAAGTCCATGCAATGTTCCTGGGATGCGTGTACAATATGGTGACTGAAATTTGATTGTTGCACTCCCCTATACATTATCCCAGGTGGTGAAAATTTATGCACATATCCCACGTGGCAGGGCTTGAAATTTGGAATTTTCAGCAGTATCCAAGTGGGATACCAGGTTTTTGAAACTGGTATCCCCCTTTGAAATCCACTATCCCACATTTTTTTTACCAAATCGCAACTTGTAGTATCCAAAATTTAACATCTTATTCATGTTATTGTATAATACTGCAATTATTTAGTATGACCCACACTCTCTGCAAAATATTACAGGCTACACAAGTTTTGCAAAACATTTTATCATCTTTATTAACTGTCACCCACGGGAAGGATTTTTTCCATCTTTCATTAAACTTTCGACAGCGCTTCGCTTGTTCGTAATGTCGTTTCACTTCGGCGTTTCTTTTTGCTCGCCTTTCTTTTTCTGCCGATCGCTTCTCTTCTCCATCATCTATCACTATTTTCACATTCTCTTGTGGTGTTTCAACCGGAGTTCTTCCACATTTTATGCGTTAAACTTAAACATGTGTTAAGCTAAAACAGAGGTGAGAGGTCGCAATCGCATATTTCTATAATTTACATATATTAAAACCCGTAGAGAATTGTGGGATGATTAACATAGCCATATATGGTGTGCTTGCCTGCGAGCTGGCTGTCACGCGGTAGAGGCTGTTTGCAGGCTAATGGCGGATCGCTGGAGTTTTATAAACAAGATTCGATTCCTTGGTGACTTCGCTAATTTTTTATATAAATGCGCGGAAAAATTCCTTTGGGAATTTGGAATGAACAAATATCTGGCAAAATTCTAGTGTTTGCTGTGAAATTTTCATGGTATCCCTTCGGGATACTGAACCTATGACACCTAGTATCCAAAAGTAAAATCTAGTATCCCGTGGATATCGGGATACCGCTAATTTCAAGCCCTGCAGGTGGTGAAAATTTATGCATTGATAATCAAATTATGCACTTGATTATAAATGCATAAATTTTCACCGACTGATGGTGAAAATTGTGATGTCATTGGACAGGTTTTTGGAGATGCACAGACCATACCTGAGGGTGACGAGGCGTGTGTGGTCTGGGGCACAGGCTATGTCTATAATTATATGCACGTAAATGTGTATTGAATATCAATCTTGCTACTTGATGGCAAATTGCAGGCTAATGTAGGCTACTGACCTGTCACGGAGGAAAACTTTTTTATTAAACATCTGTATTTTTGTTTTGTTGACAGGATGAATTCCTTGATGTTATTTATTGGTTACGGCAAGTTCTGGCAATTATATTAGGAATAATTTGGGCATTTATACCACTAAAAGGAGTCTTTGGATTAGTATTGTGAGTAGCAGGGTCTGGCTTTTGTATGTACATGTATTTGACATGTAAAATTGTTTGGCATTAGACAGAGGAAAAGAAACATTTTTTGTATTTAATTGAAGTAAAACTGCAGTAAATTTTACTTTAATGGCCTTCGTACTTTGCAGATTTTCTTTTGTGTGTACAGTAGATGTTTTCTCCTCATTCAAAACCATTGCTAAAATGAAATTGAACTTTAATTTTGATTTTAAATATTCTGCTTGTATATGTTTGAACAATTTTTTCCTATTTTTTCTATTTAGATTTTCACTTATAAATGCAGGAGTTCTTTTTGTATACTTTACTAACTTTCAAAAAATAGATGATGAGGAATATGGTGGTCCTTGGGAATTAACAAAAGAAGGATTTTTTACATCTTTCTCATTATTTCTGGTAAACAATAGTATTTTATTATATAAATAAAAAATAAAGACATTGCCACATTGCATTATTCTAACTTGATATTACATTAATGTTGATTGTCAATATATTTACTTGAAAGACTGTTGGTCGTGGTGGTGGTAGTGGTAGTGACTGACGTTTTGACTACTGAAGCGATTGAAATGTTAGTCAGTACTACCATCAACTAACTGTCTGTCTCAAGCCTACAGTATACTAACTTAGGGGCTGTTTACAGGGCATGAGATTTGTGGTATCCCGATATCCCGAGGATACCAGATTTTAAGTTTGAATACTGGGCATCATAAGCTCAGTATCTCATGGTATCTCGGTGTTAGTCCTGAATTTGATGGATTTTGACAATGCCATGGACACTTTACAATTATGTTCAAGACATAAATAAACTAAAGTATTAAAGGCATACACTTAAATGTAGTATGAATAACTGTCACTGCCAGACTGGAAAGTTTGTAAAAATGCGCAACAGACATTTGTATAATTTCTTATATGCGGGCAATTGTCAGCCTGAAGGCTGAAACTGCGCAATGGAGATCTCTGTTGCGTGGTACAAACTTTCCAGTCTATTGTTGTGTTAAATAAAAGTTAACCTGTTTGGATACTGCTTATTGGAATATCTACTATCCAAATGTGGGATACTAATTTTCAAGGAGGGATACTAGATTTTAAGTGCCAGTATCCCACTGGATACTGCTGAAAATTTCAAATCTCGTGCCCTGCTGTTTACATGGGAGCCAGGATGGGACAAGTAAGCGGGATGGGATGTTTTTCATCCTGGGTTTATATGAGAATGTTTTCAGGTGGGACAACTGTGACTGGGACATTTCACAACACAGCTAGAAAGTTGTAAAAACCACAGAATAACAGAGAAATGAATAGCATTTGACGTATTATAAAGAGCTGCTGTCCTCCTACTAGCCATTATCACTCATTTGTATCGAATAAACAGCTTAACCCTTTGGCTCCTGAATTAATTAAGAATCAAAATAAATACTCAAAATGGTATTCGTCATATTGTCCCGATTAGGTGGGACAGAGCATTTATATGGTGGAAATTGTCAGAGCTTTAGACAGAACTCGAACCACAACCTTCCAAATGCTAGCCAGATGCTCCAACCATTGAGTCACTAGAACTAGACTGGTTTATGCAGGCATTCATGTATTTCTTGTACAGTATTAATTTTGTAATAAATATTCTTATTCTATTCACATGGTATTGTACAGTCTATTGTCTATTTTTTAGGTGTTATGGATAATTGGCTTTACAGCATTACATAACTGACAATTCTAAATCCAAATGTGGTCAACAGACATGAATGATGCTTTGTTTGGTTGACACATGCTTCTGTAAAATGCTGCATCTAAGGATGAATGCCACTGACAAATACACTAGTGGTCCTGTTATAGTAACACACATAAGAAAACTTTAAAGTAACCAAGCAGTCTACGGTAGTTTTCCTTGAAAAATTGTTGGCAAACTTTGCAAGCTTATTCCTCGAAGATTAATCAGTGGATTAACTTAACATTTTCTGTAAATGCTCGTAGCATGCTTCTCACTAAATTAATGTGAACAAGCAAATGCCATTTTCCCCCTCATGAACATTTTCATAGATGCTTTTCAATCTTAGATCTATGCAACTGGCCACTTGCAAATTATACACAAAAAAAATCTTGTAGACTGGTGAACTATAGTATTTTTAAAAATTAAATGTTTCTATTTGTGGATATATGTAATCTTGGTTACCATAGTATTATTTATTTTTTTAATTTAAATAATATGATATCAAAGTGGAAACAACTTGTTAGAATACTGAAGTTTAAATATTTTATGTAAAGTGATACAAGAAAATTTGTAACAACTTTATGAAGCCAGCAAAAGCTAAGCAAAAGCATGCTAATACAACTCTACTTATAAAAAGTTTATAAAAAGTATTTATTGTACACAACCTGTATAGTTCCAGAAAATATCCATACCCCCCCCCCCCCCAAGGCAATTTCTCCAGTACCCCCTACCTCCCCAGATTTTCCTATAATAAATGTCATAACCAATGAGGAACCACCTTCCCTGAAATTTCCAAGTACTTTCTGTCTGTATAATATGTGGGGGAGGGGTTGGGACATAACTATACAATATGAAAATGGGGTCTAATCTTCTCACTTCTCAGGCTGATAAAATGAATGATTTTGAATATTTTGGCAAAATATTCAAGATTGTAAAATGATTTACATTTTGCTTGTAAATGTTATATTTCCAAGTTGGTTTTGTAACTGGTTTATAGACTAGAATTCACAATATAAACACAAACAAGTGCTAAAATGCGTCATTTCCCGCACCAACGAAATTTTTTTTTTATGGTAAATACTATACACAACCAAATTTCTCAGAATTTTCCGGCGCCTTTGATCTAACCGTGTTTTGGACGAGGAGCCTGGGACTGCAGGAATGACGTCATTGTGCAATCTCGTTCCCAGAGCCTTCACACGCGGGCCGTGCCCGTCTCTGGAACGAGATTGGGTGCAGCGGTTTTCCGTGAAATAGAGCGAAACGAGTTTCTTCATGATGTCTTTGTATGCAGGAGCCAAGGGCCAAAGCGAAAACCTTTTCCGTTTTATAGTTTCTCTTTAAATTCTCATCATGATATTTCAAGATATACAGTCTATGGACGAGAACGGATCATGGCACTCCACATTTCAGGTTTGTGTTGGGCCAGGGGAGATTTTTCCTAGCTTTAAAACGCGTTCAAAGAGCTTGCTTGCTGGCGACAGCGAGTTTCGTCACGAAAAGCGATCGCCTGTGTGGTGATGATATTAATCAAATTACTGTATTCCTTTCTCGTTTTTCTACTCGCAGAACCTAAATATAACATCTAGAGAAAATGCCGGGCCCCAGAAGACTGGGAAAAGTGCAGTAAATAGAATCTATAATCGTTATCGGGACGTTGTTCCTTGTACGTATTTTAATAAATACCAAAAAATCACTTCTACCGTGACAATTTGTAATTGTATATTTGTATTTTCTGTGTTTATACTTTATAAACACAATAAACGTTTATCATTTAAGAGCCTCTTGTCTTATAGGTTCCTGGGCAATATATTCTTTTCCTTTTTTGCTTTCGTTGTGTGTTTATAAGGTGTTTTTCCCCTCATTTTGACAGATGATCATAGTTTGGTTCGCTTGCGAAATAGTGACACAGAATATATTAACGCTAATTTTGTGAAGGTATTGTAACTGGACTTTTTTGTATTTTTCTACGAAGTACCAGAGGAAATTATATTTTAGGACCAGCTGCTTTCTGTAGTTCGTATTTGGGTTTAAAAAAACAACAGATTTCCGTGTTAAAATAGTGTGGGTATCAGGGGGAACGATGATGCCAAAATCCAAAGAACAGCTGACATTTTAAGTGCTAGATGTTCTTGTTTTGGATGTGTTTTGGCGTGATCTCTTGTCATTACTATTCTTTGATAACGTGATTTGTAATGACATAACAATAGCTAGAATATATGTTGTGGCAGTATTTCAGAGTTTGCTCAATTTACTTGAATATCCTATAAAAAGCTAAATGAAAACAGGAAGCATGACTCCCATCCTTGATGACTTCAAAGTCATCTTTATGATTTCCTGAAGCCCATTAAAAAAATTTCCCCCTAAATATTATTTTGTACAATCATAGATGAAGAGAAGTGTTTTTGTTAAGCTTATTATTTGGTGGTGTTTCTAAATGAAGGAGGCTGGCTGCTGACTGCCTCCTTCATGGGTGGTCTAGTTAAGTTTTTGTCAAATATATTTTTGTTACTCGGGCTACCTATGGTAGGCCGAATCTTAGGTTTCAGCTTGGTTTTTTTGGTGTCACGATTTTGCATTTTTGCACTTTTTACTTCCACTGCTATTCACACTTTCGGTGAGTTGTTAGCTGTGTGATGTGGTGTGACTGAGTGAGGCCATGAGACATGTTGTAAGTTCTTTGCTCCTTTCCCTTTTAGAGTAAGTTGGACAAAAAGTTGAACAGCTTTGCCTTTTGATCAAGGTGCTTTTGCACGCTGTTGGCTGACTTTATAGTTTAATAGCGATCAGAAGTGGCTGACATGAACTGTCTTGATCATAAATATGTTCACCACTGTAAAGTATACACGAAGTGTGCACCACATTCAGCCTCCAATCTGATCTTCCTTGGCCCACTCTGCAGAGGAGACCCGAGTGAATTCCTGACCCAGGCGTCTTGTTTATATGATGGGATGGCCTGCCCTAATTGGTAGCATCTCACTATTGGTCACCCGAGATCTTGCATAGGAGGACTGGAAATAGAGGGTCATTTGAAATTGGTAGCTGATCTGATGGCTGTTATCTTTTTTACAACCAGTGGCCAATGTTCAATGCAATTAATTATTTTTTTGTATGGAACAATCAACATTTCGAAGATAGTCTTTGTGACATAAATATTCTATTTCTTTTGTTAGGTTTCATCAATTAACAAGGAATATATTTTAACACAGGTAAAGAAATAGATTATTATGTTTACAGGTACAGTGGAGCCTCGCGTAAGAAATGAAGTGCGTTATTGCGAGGTATGGCCAAATATCTCGTTCCCAGTACTCTTCCCACTCAGTTCTGGTGCAATATTGTGGGCTGAGTACTGGGAGCTAGATTGAGTACTGCTAGAAGCACTTTCTGTTTGATTCTAACAATCCAAATCGCGACTGAAGAAGTTTGAAGTCCGCTCAAGACAGACTTCAACAAAATGCAATTGAAATAAGATTTTTGAGCATGGTTTTCATTTCTCACAATGATCGCACTGCCGTGTTGTCATTTTATCTCGTAATGATTGCGATTATTCAGGATGATCAGCGATCGTCAGCTGACAAGATCAAATTGTCTCCAATGAGCATAATAGAAACTTCAGTTTCAGTGTCATATTACACATCAATTCTGTCTCTATTTTGTGGAATTTAGTGGTCTGTGGTGAACTTTAGTACTGTTGGTAAACATAAGTATAAGTTGTCAAATGACAAACCAGGAAAAGTAAAATTTTGGGGTCCAAGGATCAACTGTGTTATACCGAGTCACGCGTTATAACGATGCGCGTTATAGCGAGGCTCCATTGTATATGGGTAAAATTCATACCAATGCATGTGAAAGTACAAGTATGGCTTTTGTTTCTAACACCCTAATCTCGTACCCAGAGCCCGCATTCCTTATGGCAATCACCAGGAACACGAGACTCTGGGATAATCCATTACCAGAACCATAAAAATATGGTCCCTTTAGCTAGCCAATCAAAACACTTCCTGGTGATTGATTATCCCAGAGTCTCGTGTTCCAGGTGATGGCCATTATAAGAACACGGGCTCTGGGTACAAGATTACTAATACCCTAGATCTGCTTCTGGCAGGGCCAGTATTGATTTTGGACCTTGGGTAATGTTGCATACAATAGTATGTTATAGGGTTGTGTTTGTTAAGTTTTTTCATTTGGAACTTTGGGCCTTGTGTTTTCTAGGGCCTTGCACTTTCTGGTCCTGCAAAAACTTGAGTCTCAAAGTTTTAGGGAGCTCCTTTC
This sequence comes from Paragorgia papillata, assembly GCA_035771165.1. Taxonomy (NCBI): domain Eukaryota; kingdom Metazoa; phylum Cnidaria; class Anthozoa; order Scleralcyonacea; family Coralliidae; genus Paragorgia; species Paragorgia papillata. The sequence goes on along the minus strand of JAWNZC010000430.1, from coordinate 1,310,392 downwards.
AAGTTGAGCACCTTGGGACAACTTGTTATTCCCTGCCCCCACTCCCCTCTCCTTAACCTACCCCTACTCCCCCTCCTCCTCACCCACCCCCTCCTTTCAGCAGCCCTGGCTTCAGTCCTTCAGTCCTTTATAACCTTCAGTCCTTCATTGTAGATTATAAATTATATTAGATTAACTATTCTTACACTTCTTCCATGATGGTAGACATATATTTCTACTTTGTGATGTAGGGACCACTTCCTAACACATGTCAACACTTCTGGGAAATGATCTGGGAGCAGAATACTTATAGTGTTGTTATGTTGAACAGAGTTATTGAGAAAAAGCAGGTAAGATAAGATTCAAGTAAAGGAATGCAAGTTTTGGGGATGATTGTACTGTCGTTTGCTCTAAAGTGAAAACACTGCCCATCAAAACATGTTCAAACACGTTCAAACATGTTCAAAAGTTAACCGTTTTTAAATTGACACCATGGGATTGGCAAGATGTGATTGGCTAAGAGCACAAACATGTACTTATTGAAGTGAAACATAATATGTTTCCAAGGAAAACTTTTATGTTTGACGTTGAGATAGAACCTGTTTTGACGGGCGGTGTTTCCACTTAGGTGCAACAAGTGACTGTAATACATTTCTGGCAATGACGATAATATTGCACCAGTAAATTTAACATCTAATTTCTAAAACTGAATTTTGTAGAAAAAATGTCATCAGTACTGGCCTTTGTCTGGTTCTCTTACAATGGGAGATATTAAAGTGACACTTAAGGAAGAGGAAGATTTTAATGAGTTTGTTGTTAGGATTTTAGAAATGGAACACCTCAAGGTTAGTTTTTTCAAGCCTTAAGCGGCTGGACATGGTATACCATGCCTGAAATAGGAAAGCACTTTTGATTTTTTTTTCTTATTCCTAGGAGCAAATGGTACTATAAATGATACTATGTTTTATTCAATTCAAATCTGCTTCTAGGTTTCAGTTTAACTGTGCACAGGTCAATTTATCCTTTACAGTCATTTGGAAAATACGTTTCACCCAAATCTTCGGAAGTTCGCAAGTTCATTGTGTTTTACATTGTAAACATCAAGCGTTTCCATTGTAATTGTTGTAATTAAGCCTTGATCGGTGATAGTCGCTGACTGAATTACAACAATTACAACTATATGGACTTGAGGATGTCTATAAGCACTATCACTAAGTCCTAAGGGAATAAGGGAGTAAGGGGGAATAAGATGTGAGAATATAAGCTCTATGACTAAGTCCTAAGGGAATAAGGGAGTAAGGGGGAATAAGATATGAGAATATAAGTACTATGACTAAGTCCTAAGGGAATAAGGGAGTAAGGGGGAATAAGATATGAGAATATAAGCACTATGACTAAGTCCTAAGGGAATAAGGGAGCAAGGGGGAATAAGATATGAGAATATAAGTACTATGACTAAGTCCTAAGGGAATAAGGGAGTAAGGGGGAATAAGATATGAGAATATAAGCACTATGACTAAGTCCTAAGGGAATAAGGGAGCAAGGGGGAATAAGATATGAGAATATAAGCACTATGACTAAGTCCTAAGGGAATAAGGGAGTAAGGGGGAATAAGATATGAGAATATAAGCACTATGACTAAGTCCTAAGGGAATAAGGGGGAATAAGATATGAGAATATAAGCACTATGACTAAGTCCTAAGGGAATAAGGGAGTAAGGGGGAATAAGATATGAGAATATAAGCACTATGACTAAGTCCTAAGGGAATAAGGGAGCAAGGGGGAATAAGATATGAGAATATAAGTACTATGACTAAGTCCTAAGGGAATAAGGGAGTAAGGGGGAATAAGATATGAGAATATAACTAAGAGAATATGGTGCACTTTTATATATAATAATCACCATGTTAGATGAATTTATTAACAAATATGACTGCGCAAAAGCGCGACTATGATTTTTTAGAGGGGTCATTGTTAATACAAAGTGACCACACAGGTCTTGGACGTCTGGAAGGCCCGAAAATTTCCAAAAAAGGGTGGTGGTCCCCTCCGCACCCCCCTCTTTGCGCGCCTGTATATGCGGCATGATCATATCAGGCCGAGGTGCCCGACGGTAGCGTGTAGCGATCTGGGTATGTGCTGTATTTTATTATTTGCTGTTTATCGTGGAAGTGAAATTGGATCTCAAAGGTAGTGTGTCAATTTTGCGCCAGAATACACTGCAGTCGTTTTTGAATCCAGTTTTACTAATAAGAGATGTAAAACATCTTGCCTGTTTCTAAAATGCATTTACATGCCTCATTCATTAACTGTCAGAAAGAGTGAGAACGTACGCCACTACCGCACTACGCTACTTACTGATCAGTTCGCCTGACAGAAACCGGAGATGTTTGCGGGGCAGGCTACTGATCAGTGACCCAAACTGACAGGTGCAAAGAACACTAAATGCTGATTGGTCAAACCCACCAGTGAGCGTCTTGGCAATACCGGCGGCCGAAAATTCGATTTTCTACTATATGGCATTTCATTGAAAGCTAAACAAGAGTCCAAAACTCTTGTGCAAGATTGCAGCACCATAGACAAATCAAATGGAAACGTAGAAATAAGCATCAAGATCTCCGACGCACAAGTCACAACTGAACAGGTCCTGGAGGTCTCAGCTTGCTATGCTCCTGAAACAGAAACACTGGGAAAAGTAAGCACGGAAGAGTTTGTACCTTTACGTGAAACGGATGAAAAGGAGTTTCTTGGTTGTCAAACTACGCCAGAGCAAGTGAAAGAGGCACACGTAAAGTGCATCAGTTAACGGTAAGAGGATATATCTGAAGCCACAGGGCTCTTATCGAAGGAAAAAATGCGATTACACAACAATATGATGGCTAGTATCGAGGAAGACCACAGTCTTCACAGTTGGATGACGCAAGAGCTTCTCGGTGTTATTGAATCTTCATGGGTGATGAAGAGAACTGAGCTGCTAAAACTGGAAAAAGGAATTGGTCATCAACAAACCGGCTTCGTTGGAAAGCTTCCAGGAAAAATCAATGTTGAGAAACCTTGAAGAAGTCTCATTTCGACGTTGCACGTGAATATGATAAATTTTGTGCTGACCAATGTCACTTTACGTATGTCTAAAGCATTTCCTGTTTGCAGCTTAAAAATATACAGAACAGGGACAGCGTCTTAATCCTAACTGCGCTTCCTACAAGTACAACTCCCGACAACGTACAGCAACCACTTCAGGTATATTTTGCTTTCCTAAATATGTATGCGTGTATCAAGCTCTACACTGATGACTCCATCGTTGCAGTTATCCCAAGGTTTGAGCTTACTAACCGTTTAGAAGATCTAAGGAAGAAGATCGATGAAGACGACTTGGTAGAAGAACCTTACACCTTCGACAGGGTAAGCCAGTCCGGCGATGGTTATTCGGTGGTTATTTTCACGTTGTTATTTGGCGATGGTTATTCGGTGGTTATTTTCACGTTGTTATTTGGCGATGGTTATTCGGTGGTTATTTTCACCTTGTTATTTGGCGATAGTTATTCGGTGGTTATTTTCACCCTGTTATTTGGCGATGGTTATTCGGTGGTTATTTTCACCTTGTTATTTGGCGATGGTTATTCGGTCGTTATTTTCACCTTGTTATTTGGCGATGGTTATTCGGTGGTTATTTTCACGTTGTTATTTGGCGATGGTTATTCGGTGGTTATTTTCACCTTGTTATTTGGCGATGGTTATTCGGTGGTTATTTTCACCTTGTTATTTGGCGATGGTTATTCGGTGGTTATTTTCACCTTGTTATTTGGCGATGCTTATTCGGTGGTTATTTTCACCTTGTTATTTGGCGATGGTTATTCGGTGGTTATTTTCACCTTGTTATTTGGCGATGGTTATTCGGTGGTTATTTTCACCTTGTTATTTGGCGATGGTTATTCGGTGGTTATTTTCACCTTGTTATTTGGCGATGGTTATTCGGTGGTTATTTCACCTTGTTATTTGGCGATGGTTATTCGGTGGTTATTTTCACCTTGTTATTTGGCGATGGTTATTCGGTGGTTATTTTCACCTTGTTATTTGGCGATGGTTATTCGGTGGTTATTTTCACCTTGTTATTTGGCGATGGTTATTCGGTGGTTATTTTCACGTTGTTATTTGGCGATGGTTATTCGGTGGTTATTTTCACCTTGTTATTTGGCGATGGTTATTCGGTGGTTATTTTCACCTTGTTATTTGGCGATGGTTATTCGGTGGTTATTTTCACCTTGTTATTTGGCGATGCTTATTCGGTGGTTATTTTCACCTTGTTATTTGGCGATGGTTATTCGGTGGTTATTTTCACCTTGTTATTTGGCGATGGTTATTCGGTGGTTATTTTCACCTTGTTATTTGGCGATGGTTATTCGGTGGTTATTTTCACCTTGTTATTTGGCGATGGTTATTCGGTGGTTATTTTCACCTTGTTATTTGGCGATGGTTATTCGGTGGTTATTTTCACCTTGTTATTTGGCGATGGTTATTCGGTGGTTATTTTCACCTTGTTATTTGGCGATGGTTATTCGGTGGTTATTTTCACCTTGTTATTTGGCGATGGTTATTCGGTGGTTATTTTCACCTTGTTATTTGGCGATGGTTATTCGGTGGTTATTTTCACCTTGTTATTTGGCGATGGTTATTCGGTGGTTATTTTCACCTTGTTATTTGGCGATGGTTAATGGCTTAATCTAGATTAACAATTAACATGAGAGTGATCAACATGCTGACATAGAAAGAGCAAAGACCCCACGGGCAGCCGATTTTCATCCTCCCTAACATTTGAATCTTTTCAAATTATTTTATTAATAGCACTTTATAGAAGTCGTTCCATTTCATCAAGAAATATAAAATTCTTAATAATTTAAAAATCAAGCTGTAGACCAGTGAAATATTAAGCTTTTCTTTGTGAAATCCAGTACTCTCTACTCTCAAAGAAGATAAATATTTAGCTTGGTGCTAAGCCTAAGTGTAACGATTGTTATTTAGCTTGTCTCGTGCGTGTTGATTATCTTGTCTATAAAGGAGTAAGGACTAAGTTGCTATTACTGCTATAATGTTAACGTAAATTGTGAACGTGGGCTGTTGTCCGCATTCCATGTAAATTAAATAAATTATCAAGTTTATCGCTAGCCTGGGTTTGCATATCCGCATTCTTGTAAGTAGGTTTCTAGACCATTAGTTGTTTGACGTAAATGTTTTAATACTCGAAGAAAGTCTCTTCACTAAACTAAAAACATTAAAATGACATGATTGTCATCATACAGTTCATATAGGGAAAAAAACAATTGCATGTATACACTAGAAAGCAGACCTACTTGAGAGTTGAGAACTAATTAAATAGTTAATGACAACGCATATTTATATACTTTCATTATGATTGCAGATTTCCTGCCTTTACAATCTGTTTCAAATTCTACAGTAGCAGGGATTCAAAATTGATTCTGTGTAATTAAATTTATGTCTGTTAATACGCTCGGCAAACTAGTATTTCGAAGGCCATTTGTGAAAGTCTTTATGGCCTCGGCGGATGCTTGTTTAACGGAGCACCGATTGCGCACTTCCTCAAAGAGAATAGGATTGTGTCTTTTCTTTTTTCTCTCCATACTGTAGTTTAATATTAAAAGTTCTGAAGTCTTCGTAATTTCGTAAAAACACGCCAACGATATGAATCACAATCCGTAACAAACACGTGCGAAGTGTAGATTGTTAGGGACTTCGGGGACATGCGGTCTTATTCCCCCTTACTCCCTTATTCCTTGCTGTCTGTTTTGTATGACAACTGACAAGATATGTTGTCTTATTCCTCCTTACTCCCTTATTCCTTGCTGTCTGTTTTATATGACAAGATATGTTGTCTTATTCCCCCTTACTCCCTTATTCCTTGCTGTCTGTTTTATATGACAAGATATGTTGTCTTATTCCCCCTTACTCCCTTATTCCTCTCTCTCAAGAGAAAAAAGTGTGAAATTATAAATGGTTGAGCAAATGAATAAAACATAGTATCATTTATAGTACCATTTGCTCCTAGGAATAAGAAAAAAAAATCAAAAGTGCTTTCCTATTTCAGGCATCATATGGGACATGGACCGCATTGTCCGGCACAGAAAGGGTAACTGTCCAGCACAGCTGCCTTTGTGTCAGACTCTTTGTCCAGCATCTTATTTTTTAAACTACCTTTTGAATATCTAGCAAATTTAACCAAAGGAAAATAAAAACTAAAATAAATGACAACTTCACGATACCCCATTTTTAACTAGCTTCACTGGTGAGTTCACAAGAAGAATTTCATGCTAACTGGTCTCCAAAAGTTCACCCCACTCCCTAGCCACACGGGAATTTTTGTGTACAGCTTCCTGGATACGTGATTTCTTGGTGTTTCTGTACAAATTTTAATTATAATGATGGTGTATTGGATGGCATAATCCATCCATGTTTTCCATAGAGTTATAGAAACATGGCTTTTAACCAATTGCGTTTTCAAAATGTTATTTTATAAACCACTATATGGAATTTTTTATGTCAGGCACCCTTAGAAAAATTGTTTTCTGACCTGGTTTTTTGGAGTACATGTAGAACTAGAAATATATTGCAATTTTTCTCAGGAGAACCCAAAGATTTTGAATATGTAAAATCCCCACAGGTCAGGTGGTCAGGTTTAAGATAATATGCTTTCTAACTTCAAGGAGGAAGAAACAAGAAGTATACGTCATTTTCATTATGTGGCTTGGCCAGATTTTGGAGTGCCTGGATCTCCGCAAGCTTTTCTGAAATACTTGCTGAGTGTTCAAGAATACCAAGCGAGTATCGAGGATGTTGGACCACCAGTAATACATTGCAGGTTGGTTAAGATAAATTAAAGATGAATTGCAATTTAATTTAATTTAAAATGAAATTTATATTGCGCCAATTACATAAAAATGATCAAAGGCACATTACAAACCAATGAAAGTAATAATATATTACAGTCATCATAAAATGTTACAAGTAAATTGCAATTTGCGATTTGAACACCGTTAGTTGAAATTACTGTACGTTGAGTCTAGTGCATCTGTGAGTTTTTTCTTCTTATATTTCAAACAGTGCAGGAATTGGAAGATCAGGCACATTTGCTCTTATTGATGCAGCACTTGCTGAGGTAATTGAAAAATATACTGGTAATGATGGTGGTGGTGATGGTGGTTGTGATGGTGATGTTGGTAATGGTTGTGGTGGTTGTGATGGTGATAGTGGTGGTGATGATGGTGGTGTTGGTAATGGTTGTGATGGTGGTTATGTTGATGATGATGGTGTTGGTAATGGTTGTGGTGGTGGTTGTGATGGTGATAGTGGTGGTAATGATGGTGGTGGTGGTAGAAGTAGTGTTGATCAGTGATGGTGATGAACTGATGGTGATGGTGATTTTGATTATACTAGTTGTGGTGATGGTTATGTTGATGATGGTGGTCATGGTGGTGATGATGGTGGTTGTGATGGTGATGTTGGTAATGGTTGTGGTGATGGTGGTGGTTGTGATGGTGGTAGAAGTAGTGTTGGTCAGTGTTGGTGATGATGGTGATTTTGATGATACTAGTTGTGGTGATGGTGGTTATGTTGATGATGGTGGTGGTTGTGGTTGTGATATTGATGATAGTGGTAATAGTGGTGGTGATCTTGATGGTGATGGTGATGTTGATGATGCTGGTAGTGTTGGTGATGGTACTAGTGATGGTAGTGGTGATGATAGTGATGGTTAATGTTATATTTACCTGCAGATTAAACGTGACAATGATATGATGGATTACGATGTGAAAAAAATCTTGCTTGAGATGAGGACGTATCGTGCTGGTCTAATTCAGACAACGGAACAGCTCCGGTTTTCTTACATTGCGATCCTGGAAGGAACAAACACGGTGGCACCTGCGGCCTATGGTGCTGCATACTGGAAAATGGGTAAGAAGTTGTGATTTGTAGCTTCGTGCAGGGTGATGGGTTAAAGCGTTTGGCCAGGTCTTAACGTGCGAGTATAAGAACTAAGAAAGATAAAAGGAACTTTTCAATCAAATGTTGTTTTTTGTCTAGCTGGCTTACTAACAATTTTTTACCATCCGGAAATAACGCGCCCCCCCCCCCGAAAGTATAGCGGGCTCTAATGGGCGCTAATCCCGAAAGTAACGGGGGCCGCCATAAGTATGTATGATTGCTTTACTTTACTTATTTATAATTTATTATTTGCTTGATCGGTAAGGGAAAGTACAATGCATATGGTTTTCTCACACAGACCTCTTTCGTCGGTTGGGCTGTACAAAAACGTCATCAAAGTACTTTCCTGTATTTTTTTTGTTTCTGTGTTATTTTTTCGTGAGATGTTCATAAAAGTTTTTTTTTACAATATTTTGTTTCTTGTTATGTCGTACAAAGCAAATAAAGTTGAAGATGAATCTGATGAGGAGGTGGTAGAACGAGTTGACAAGAGGAATGCTGAAAATGATCATGAAGAGGACGAAGAACCGAAAGCAAAGGAGCCAAGGAAGGATGAACCACCACCACCTACAACAGGTAGAACCGTAGAAATACTTTGCCAGGCAATTTTGGATACATTATAAGTAATATTGGGCATTTCACTCGATTACATAGCATGTTCTAAGGATTTTGGGTGAAGGAAAATTCGAGTGTAGAATATATACATTTTAAGACCAAACCGGGACCAGTTGCGAAAAATGCAACTACACAGGCCTTCCGGCAGGAATTGAACCCACGACGACCTTGCGATTCTAGTGCAATGCTCTGACCACTGAGCCACGGAGGGCGTTGCCGAGAGCTTGATCGAGAGTTCTGTATATATAATAAGGTGGCAATTTTGGATACAGTTGAGAACTATATTAACTGGCACTATATTAATTAGCATGTAGACAGAGGTCCGACCGCCCTGGGTCGACCGTATACGGCCGAACTTTTCATTTATTTATTTATTTACAAGCTTTGCTACAAATGGCTGCATAGGACGTTCCACATTCGAGCTTGTCTCTCTATTGCGGGATTCCCAAAATACAAAACGTTTCTGAGTAACAACCTCTCGTTAGCAGCCAGTGACTATCTCTCATAAGCGATCGACTAAGTTGTCTTATAACTTTTTTCAGAATTATCTGAATCTGAAACTGATGAAGAAGACCTTATTAACGAGTCTGACAGCGAGACAGAGGTTCCTGTGGTCAGTGGTAAGCAGGAAGAAGACGACCAGCCTGGTAAGTTCGTCTAAGAGTTTCGTGGCTTGACGAATTGTAAAATGTATGGTGTGGTGTGGTGGTGGTAGTGTGGTATGGTGTGGTGGGTGTAGTGTAGTGTAGTGTGGTGTAGTGTAGTGTGGTGTGGTGTGGTGTGGTGTGGTGTAGTGTAGTGTAGTGTAGTGTAGTGTAGTGTGGTGTGGTGTGGTGTGGTGTGTTGTGTAGTGTGGTGTGGTGTGGTGGTTGTGGTGTGGTGGGTGTAGTGTAGTGTGGTGTGGTGTGGTGTGGTGGGTGTAGTGTAGTGTAGTGTAGTGTAGTGTAGTGTGTGGTGTGTGGTGATAATGGTGGTGGTGTTAGTAATGGTGGTAGTCGTAGCACTGGTGGTGGTACTCGTGGTGGTACTCGTGGTGGTAGTGGTGGTAGTAGTGGTGGTGGTGGTGGTGGTGGTGGTGGTAGTGGTCGTGGTGGTCATGGTGGTGGTGGTGGTGGTAGTGGTGGTGGTGGTGGTGGTGGTGGTGGTGGTAGTAGTGGTAATAGTATAGTGGTAGCATAGTGTATACTTTGTGGCGTGGATTGTGTCTAACCTTTCAAACATTCTAAACACAATGTCCGTTGCCTCAGCCGCAGCGTCTGACGTCACTATTGGAAAGGGAAAGGATTTTCCAGAAGTCGACATAGCAGTATCCGAAAGAAAAGACGAAGACGCGACGACAGACAGAGAGGAAACAAGCGCAGATAATCAACCAGAAAAGACTCAAGAAGAAACCAATGAATCCTTTGTCGAAGATAAAGAAAAAAGTAGTGATCACGTTGTAGCAGATCGTGAAACAAAAACCACAACATCAACCACGAAAGAGGCCTCGACGAATGGCGATGAGAATGCAAGAGACAGTAGACATAAACAATTTGAGATGGAGGATGAAGATGACGATCATGTGGCGTCTAAAAGTAGCAGCGAGGTTCAAAATCGAAATGAAAGTGATGCCAGTGTACAAGGTGTCAGTTCGGGTCGTTTTCCCAGTTCTTTTAACACAGGCGGTTCAAAAGAGGATATTTCCAGCGGCAGTGTGGAGAAAGTTGTAAATAGATGGTGCTTGCGCGAGGAAGATAGTCAGGAAACAGGAGGCCGCCAGCCTCGACCGAAACGTTCCGCCATGAGGACAAATTCGGCTGAAGGAAAGAGAAAGTCGGTCAGTTTTGAAGAAGAGAATGGCGAAGCTGAGCAAGAAATGGAAGGACAAGCTACTGGTAACGCGGACGAGAGGGAAACAGAGAGGTTAGTTTTTTTAGGATATTTTTTAATCTGTTCGACTCAGATAAGACAGTCTGGCTTTTTCATGCCACACCTACAGTAATTAGTTATCTCATGTTTTCTAACTCTGGTTCTGCATTGCATATTTTTATCAATGCCACCACCATTATGAATGCCACCACCATTATTATCAATGTCACCACCATCATCACCATCACCAGCACAACCACCAATGTCACCACCACTATCATCATCACCATCACAACCTCAACCTTTATCAATGTCACCACCATACCATCACCACCATCACCATCACAACGATCATCGATGTCACCACCACTATCATCACCACCATCACAACCATAACCATTATCAATGTCACCACCATCTCCACTATCACCACCACCATTATCACAATCACAACCATTATCAATGTCACCACCATCTCCACTATCACTACCACCACCATCATCATCATCACAACCACAACCATCATCAATGTCACCACCATCATCACCATTACAACCATTATCAACACCATCATCATCACCACCACCATCATCATCACGACATAACCATTATCACCACCACCACCATCACCAAAAATCAATAAAAATGTGGAACCAGAGTCATAAAACATTAATAGGATAACCAATAACTGTAGGTACGAAAAAATACGGGAAATCAAAGATACCAAATATTACTTATTTTTTAACACCTATATATTTTCTGTCAATTTCCTTTACAGCTCCGTCTTGCGACAAAGACAAATCGAAGAGCGAAAACAAAACCTGTCGAACAAAGTGGATTCAATCAAAAAGAAAATGAAGGAAAACGACGATGATTGTGGTTCATTCTTTGGTAATACTATGATAGGACTAGTAATAAGTGTTGTTGTGGTCGGCGTGGCGTTTTTTTATTACCGTTATCAATCATGAAATGAGCCTGCTATGCATTCCAAACATTCGTTGCTATACTATCGTACACCAACCGAACGCGGGAGGACGGAGGATAATTTTTAGCTGCATTCACCATCTGGAGTATGATCACAGTTTTATTGTGAACATTGACATCATTCCATCCGCAACGTTTTGATGTACATTAAGACGCGTTTTAAGGACAATTGGGAGTTGACCTTTATAAGAATAAAATTTGAGTTTGGTTTCAATGAAGGCTAATTACTTGGTGGTGATGTTAACGGGACTGTTTTGTGGCGAAGACCTGTATAAGCAGGGGTGGGTCCGGGTAGGGATGGGTCCAGGAAGGGGTAGGCATATACAGGTTGGGACTGGTCCAGATTGGTGGGCAGGCTGGGATGGGTCCAGGCAGGCATGGGTCCAGGAAGGGGTAGACATATGCAGGCTGAGATGGGTCCTGGCCGGGAAGGGGTCTAGCCTGGTATCCTGGTCCAATTTCAAAAGAAATATGGGCCATGTAAACACCAATTTCATTTTCGCGTCATCAGGGCTAAATCCCCTGATGACGATTGCAATTCCACCCATAGTTAATAAAACCGCACGAACATTTTAAGCAATAGGAAAGCAGAAGTCTTTATAGGATGGGTCCAGGAAGGGGGAGGCATATGCAGGCTGGGATTTGTCCAGGCAGGGCTGAGTCCTGGCATGTCCATGTGGTCAAGGGGCATGTACTGGTGGTCAAGTATGTGCAGGTCCGTCAGGATATCTGGGTAATAAATGGGAGACTATTGTTAAAGTACCTATACTAAAGTACCATGTTTGGCTAGGGGTGTGCCACTGTGTCCTCAAAATCCTGACCCTATCCCAGAACTAAAAAGGCGACTTTTTGTTCCCAGACCTAAACTAAAAAAACATCAATACCCTATCCCAGCACTGGTGTAACATTGACATCCAACTAAAATATGCACCCTATTGGAGACCAAAATAGACCATTTGTGTCCCAGAGCTCGAAAACCATACATACCCGTATCCCTTTATAGTCCGTTTCAGCTCGCTTTTGAAATCCGATACGTATAATTGAAATGAACATTCCGAACTTACGCTGCAATGTTCCGAACTACGTTGCGAGGTAGATACAAATTTAAGTCGGCAATTTGTTTCTGCTCAACCAAGTATCTATTATTTTATTCTATACAACAAATAATCTTCTTTCTTCGTGATTTTACCAAAGGAATTCAAAGCTTATTAAATTCGAACTTCACAACGAACTTCCGTACCAACAATCTGAGAATAATTCATTGGGACACTAAAGCATCAATTAGCTTCCTTCTTGCTTATTTCACTATCGTGGGATAAATAACGTTGCTTTACCCCTCCCCACCCCCACCAATCAATGTTGATTTCCAGGCGATACTTCTGAGGCCTAGAAAACAAAAAATTCTGTCGCAACGTTGATCGGAGGAGTGAGGGCACAAAAGCAATCGCTGCGTGAACATAAGTCACTTGACATACGCTGTGTCCCAATGTAATTATTCCACGATTGAATGTTCCCCAACCTTCCAAGTTGACAAACGAATTTGAAAAGCTATAAGACTAAGAATTATTAATATATATAATATTCCATACAAAGAAACTTATTAAATCTTTCATAAATATCTCCACATTACAACTTAGGCAGAGCTTCAAACAACATAACAGATTATAAATTTGTATAATTGTTTTATTTATGTTTACAAATAAGACACCCAAAATAAATACAGCAAGAATATTCAGTTTATATTATTTTGTTATAAACAGTTCAATGAATTTTAACCCATTCCTGCCCAAGGCTGGCTGACTGGGTTCTCCCTTTCAAGGGAGGCTGGCTCAGGCAGCATATAGTATGGGTTAAGTTTTGGAAGTAATATATCATACACGAGGAGGAGTGTTTCATCAGGATATCCAAACACCGAGACTTTTGTTGAAAGGAAAGCCGAGGTTTTTTAACAAATTTCGAGGTGTTTGGAATCCTGATGAAACATTCTTCCGAGTGTATGATATAGCTTCTCAAACAGATCAGTATTTTAAGAGAAAATCGAGACGAAAGTTAGCTTAATTTATGTAATTTCTTCCTCCGATATCCAAACCACCGTCTCGGTACTGATTTCCTTTGTTTTCGGCTCATGAATTATTAATGAGTTTGAGAATGTTAATTTAATAAACCCAGCTTTATACTTGTAGTCACACAAGTGATTACAAAATTGTTTAAATAAAATAAATTTACAGTTGTGATGTAGTTATCCCCCATGTTCACATCATAATTCAAAAAGATGCTACCTATGATTTCTGTTATACTAACTAAAGCTATTCTACTACAGAGTTGGAAAAAAGCTGCGGGTACCACCCGGAGGAAGGTTTACTTTAGTGAGGAAGGTTTAAAGTGAAAACACGTGAAACAACACATTCGGTAATCTGAGAAAGTTACAATTGATCAAGCAAGGTGTCGAGAAGAAATGCGATTTGCAGCAAAACATTGGCTAACCAACAATTATGCAGCACTGGCAGTGGCAGCAGTTACATGTGTGAGACATGTACGCTGATGTCTGCTGTGATGTCTGTATCTTCGCAGCAGTCGAGGGTAGTTGGCAGGCTATCAGTCAGCAGCGGTCAGTTATTAGTAGCTATTGTAGTATGCCAAAGCTTACCTAGGAAAACCAAGGTACTGTAAAAGTCACGCAGTATTTATGAACGTTGCAAAACACAAAATTCTCGCTATATATATATTTTGAGGAAGGTTATCTAAACTTAAAAACCCATCCGGAGGAAGGTTGAATACTTTTTCCAACTCTGTTCTACTACAATAGTGTCTCTTTTTTGCTTATTTACTGCCTAAATTGTTTTTGACAAACTAAAACTCGAGATGTTATTTGGTACCAGTATTACCTATGTACCGTGAATCATTTTTGTTAAGAATTTTTTGGTATAAACTTGTCAAGTAAAACTTTCTCCTGATCGCTAGATTATTATATAATTAAATACCGTTCACCCTCTTAGCCAAAGAGTCCAGTTCTTCACTAATTTCAGAAGGTATATCTGTTGATAGTTGATCATTGAAGTATTTCCTTATAGCTTTAATTTCCTCTAGCCAATATTCTTTGGGAACACTCATTAGTTCTTCCATGTCAATCTTTCCAAGGCCATCTTGGTTAATCGAGTTGGGCTTTGGCAGCAGGCCAATAGGCGAAGGCATCGTGATATCGTCATTCCCTTCGCAACGTTGGAAAATCCAATCGAGGACACGGCTGTTTTCTCCAAATCCTAATGTGTTAAATTCAAAGTTAGATGGTATATATATATATAGCTAGGCAGTAACTCCACTAGTGGGTCAGTTTTGTGTCCGCTATACTGTAAACTCACTTAATAATGATCATGATTTTTGTTCAGGTTGAAAATCCCTTTTTTGGATATTTTCAATCCAGTCCAGTCAGGGCTATTATAAATGACACTGTACATGGGCTGACCAGTTATTAGCTGGTGTCACAGCCTAACACGGTATTACTGAGTTAAGGCTGTGGCACAGGCTAACCAGTCATAAGGGCCTCATTCACTGAGAATTTCAAGAGAATCTGAAAAATAGTTCTTGATTTATGAACAGAGTCCGAATTAGCGCATCGCAAATTGCGAAAATCTGCGAAGCAATTTTTCTGAAAGTTGCGAAGCTCATTTTTGAAAAATGTAGCGTGACGACTAACGTAGTATCGTCTCTCACGTGTACCCTAACTCCTCAAAACACAATGTAACGTGAACTTTTTAGAACGTAAGGTGACATTTCAGAACATACTTTAGAGTGACTTCTTAGAAACGTGGCGCAATGTTTCTGAATGTATCTTAACTTCTTTGAACGTAGCGCAACTTCTCTGAACGAGTGAACGAAGGATCAGAGGCTGGATTAAGGGCACCGGAGGCCCCTGGCTGTTTTTCTGATTGCCCCAGGCCCCTTCTTGCACTGCACCGTAAATACGAAAGGGTCCTTTACAAATTTTTTAATAAGACTTCGGCGGCCCCGGGGCCCCCTAGGATCCGTGGGCCCCTGGGTGTAGCCCAGTCAGCCCCCCCCCCCCCCCCTTAATCCGCCACTGCGAAGGATTACTTCTGAACATAGCATAAATTTTCAGAACGTGGTATATATAACTTCTTTAAATGTAGCGAAATCTTTTCTGAACGTAGCGTATAACTTCTTAGAACGTAGCGCAACTTTTCTGACGGCAGTGTAACGTAACTTCTTGGAACGAAGCATAATTTTTCAGAACGTATGTGGCGTAACTTCTTGGAACATATACATGTAACGTAACTTTAGTGTCACGAAATTCTTTCCTCGGCCACAGAAAGAGATTTTAATAAAAAAACAAAGACATTGTTACGAGTGCCCAAATTTCTCCAGGCAAATTTTGAGAATTTCGTTTGTTTAGACTACACTGACACTGGTATTTTGGATTAAAAATTGTTAGGACCCAATTGTTATCTACTTCTTTGAATGCCCACAGAATTTTTGGATTCTGTTTGGTGATCCTATTATGTGCATTTCATACTACAGTATTAATACAGAAGAGAGGTTGATGTATTTACCTGGCCACAAGTACTTGCCATCACTGCCTTTCCTGAACCAATTGACATGGAAGATTTTAGGTAGTTGAAGGTTTGGCTTATTCTGGAAACTCATCCAATGTTTGATATAGTTAGCCATGTTGTATCCAAAGAATGGCCTCATGGCAAATGGATCATGCATAATCATTTTCCCCTTATGTTCTGCTGCAGCTGTTGCTTCTGACCTCATGCAGGAAGCCACAAAGACACCGTGTTGCCAGTTAAGTGCTTCGTACACCAGTGGAACACCTTGCGGTCGTCTGCCACCAAAAATCAAAGCACTAATAGGAACACCCTCTGGGTCTTCCCAGGCAGGGTCCATCACAGGACATTGGTTGATTGGCGCACAGAAACGTGAATTTGGGTGTGCAGCTGGTTTTCCAGATGCTGCTGTCCAGTTCTCGTTTCCCTTCCAGTCTGTGATGCCAACATTATTTGGGATTTCATCTTCAAGTCCTGGCAAAAGTAAGTCTAGAGTTAGTCTACTGTTGTTCTCTCCGATCATCCGTAATAGTACGTCTGTTTCCTCTTTTAAGCACCAACTTTATATCTACTACACTTCTCAATTAGACTCTATACTTTTGAAGTAAATAGAATGCGCACTTGGGAAACCTACTGCTCTAAGTGTCGTTCTTACAACTTAAGCTGTTCTTAATCTGTCCCATCGTATGTAAATAGTGTATTAGTCCTTGTCTTTAATTTAATTTATGTCTACTCCGTATTTTTTTGTCAGGTTGGTCTTCACATGGGACTCATGTCCTGTTGACGATACCTTCAACCATGATCAAGTCTTGCACCGTTTTTATTTTTAACTTGTATTAATTCTTTCGCACACTTGTATGGTTGTAAAGTTAATAAATAAATAAAATTTACTGGCCATAGTTGCTTTTTGTCTACTTGTTAATTTTACTCAGGCTAACACCAGACCATTTTACTCGTCAAGGGGGGAGCTCATGGAAACAAATTTGGTAGCTTAGCATTTAGCTCGCCATTGCTGAATGCCAGCCAACTTCGTTTTCAAGGGCTGCAAGCATGTTCTCTTTTACATCTTTCAAAGTACTGACAAGTTTTATTTACTCTTGTCTCTTATTATCAGTGGCATAGCCAGGGTCTTGGGTTTGGGGGGGTGAGAACCTCAGTCTCCTAAGGGGGTCCAGGGGCATGCCCCCTGGGAAGTTTTGGATTTCTAGGGTCTCAGAAACACTGCTTCCTAGTGCATTTTGAAGCAAGTATTTAAGAGTAATTTGAAAGCCATAAATTACATAATTTTGTTGAAATCAAACCAGAACATAGAATGATACACATGCGAATATCTTTAGATTTATTTATAAACAAGTCGTAAATGTAAAAACAGGTGGGAGGCATTTTGTATAGACCCTTAGTATTTATAGCATATGCATGCCTGAAATATATATAAGTAATATAACACATCACTATCTACTCACTTGGACTTAAAACAACTCCCCCTCCCCTACAAGTTTCTCCACAGATTTAAACTTTTCACGAGAATGGGCTTGGAGACCATTGGGGGGGGGAGACCATTGAGGGGGCCAACCACCCCCCCTCGCCTCCCCTTGGCTATGCCACTGCTTATTATCGAGTTTATTATGATAGCACCCCATAAAATAAAACATCTACCTTCCCAGAAAAATCCACCATCACTTCTCTCAGCAACGTTTGTAAATACTGTGTTCTTCTGAATTGTTTTTATTGCATTAGGGTTGGAATCCATATTCGTTCCAGGTGCAACACCAAAGAAACCATTTTCAGGATTGATGGCACGTAGTACCCCATTCTTGTCAAACTTCATCCAAGCGATGTCATCGCCGACGCACTCCGCTTTCCACCCAGGAAGAGTTGGGTTCAACATGGCCAGATTTGTCTTGCCACATGCACTTGGGAATGCTGCAGCTATGTAACGTTTCTGTCCTTGGGGGTTTGTGATGCCCATAATCTAAAAAAAGGTAAGTCTTTTATTTTTAGCAATATCCATAAACTTGTCTCATGGGCTTGAATTTTATCTGCCAACTGCCGAATAGCACTATCAGTTACATATTTTTGTATAGTGAAATAAAAGTAGCGTGCTGCGTAGGCAGTGTTGAAACAACAATCAAAATGTAGTAACTGTAAGGTTAGATATACTGCTGAAACAGAGAACGTAGTAAGGAGTTTAATGTTTCAAGCAAAGGCCCTTCATCAGAGAGAAATGTGGCCTTTGCTCGAAACATTAGACTCCTAAGTTCTCTGTTTCAGCAGTATATCTAACCTTACTATATTATTTCGATTATCAGATACATATGTTGCTATGCAGTCTGTTCCACAACCAATCTAAGTGGCTGTTCAGTATGAGCAACAAAATTCTGACATTGTTCTAGGCATGTATCCTTACCAGCATATGCTCAGCAAGCCAGCCTTCATCTCTGGCCATGACCGAGCCAAGTCGTAAAGCTAAACACTTCTTTCCAAGCAAAGAATTCCCTCCATACCCACTTCCAAAAGATGCAATTTCTCTTGTTGCTGGGAAATGAGTAATCACTGTTTTATCTGGGTTGCAAGGCCAAACATACCCCGTTTCTGGGGCTGGCAATGGCTGACCAACTGAGTGCAAACATCTAACAAAATTATCATCATCGAGATGCTTCAGAACTTCAGAACCCATTCGGGTCATGATTCTCATGCTGGAGACCACATATGGTGAGTCTGTCAACTGGATACCAATTTTTGACAATGGCGATCCAACAGGTCCCATGCAGAATGGTATTACATACATAGTTCGACCTAAGGTGTGAAAATTGAAGTTAGGGTGACCTTATTTGATTAGTAATGCTGCAAAAATTCAATGATGACATCCAATAAATTCAAAAAGTGACCATAAGGATTTTAACTCTGTGACAGCTGTGTGATATCAGGGCTGCTGAGAGGGAGGGGGGGGGTCAAGTTGCTCTGGGGCCCCTAACTTGAGAAGTGCCCCCTAAAATTTTTGAATTGAGTTTCTGACATGAGAAAACATGAGGCCCAGAAAGCGTAAAGATCAGTAACACTAACTTAATTTTTAGCCAACCCAGGGGACAAATTGAGAACACATAGACATGACCCTATGATGTGTGATGTCATCAGGGCTCCCAAAAAGTGACCCATGTGACATCATCGGGGGCCCCAAATCAATAATTTGCGCAGGCCCCACAATTTCTCTCAGCGGCGATATCAGAATCTGCGTAACCACGGTTGCTTAACAGGGGCCCATCTGAGATCTGACACACACATCAGTGGGAGATCCAGTGGGATCACTTCTGGGGTTGCAACCCCACTTTGAAAAAATGTTTTGCCAAAAAAATATTTATATTTAATTATCCTAGATTTATCTTGAAAGTGTATTTTGTCGTAAAACTGCTTTCAAACTGAAGAAAATAGCATTTCAGAACTGTACTGCAGAAAATCAAAAATTGACAGGGGGAGCATGCCTTGACTTGAAGCACTCGATTTCTGCTCTGAATCTCCGGCCTCCATGGCAACGGCCACCGCGGAGTCAACTCCCAACGCCGTGCCTCTTCGCGAGACAATCATTTCCGCTAATTCCTCGCCGCACAGTCTAATCCATACCTTTCATACAACCGGGGAAGTTGTCTTCGTAAAGTTTTTTTTTCATTTTCTCCGGTGACTCCCATTTTCCCAAAGTCCCAATGACGCCCTCCGCCGGCGTTGGTATGGTGTCCTCTCGGCGCTCTGTACAAATAAATGTTTTCGATTCCACTCTTGCCACGTCGGCAGGGTCCGTTCTTACAATGTAGCTGTCAAAAAAAAATTCACCGGCAAAATTTAGTAAATACAACAGAATACTAAAATCACAACCGCACTGAGAAATTAATATTTTCCTAAACCGAACGCTTACCAATCTTCGTAGAGCGACAAGCGTTTCATCATTTTGCTGTCGATCATTTCATTGACAAGTATATCATTCTCTTCCTTGGAACCGTCACAGATATGAATCGAATCAGCCTGACATAATTTCGCTTTCTCGCGGACAAACTCTTGTAGTCTTGGACCAAACGAGTCAATGGATACTTGCTTCATCGCGTAGTACGTTGTTTGAAAGCCTCGGTTGAACGGAAGACAAGACGATCTACCACAGAGCTTCAATGCGTTATTCAATTTCGCAGTGCTGTGAAAAGAGAAAATTAAATAGAGACATGTTTATATATAATAGTAGTGACACAGATTCTAAACTGGCCCTAGAAATACGATAAATTAAAATAAAACGTGTGAGTTATTTACCGTAAAAGATTTCTATAGAACGCCATGGTGTTAAACCGATGTTCACACGTTCAAAATTCTGTCCGAAAATTTGACTGAAGTCGTGAAGAAGGAAAATGTTGCAACAAACACCAAACGGAACGAACACCAAAAGCGTGGTCACCGGCTTTTCTCTGTGGGGAGGGGGGAGGGGAAATACCTCCAACAGGCAAAATTATAATGTATCTCATTTTGATTTTGTTAAATAATAAAAGAAAATGTTTTTTATGATATTTTTACTCTTTTAAACCTCGGAACGTTTAGAATTCGTAATTTATATATCGCTGGGCTTGATTCTGATTTGGATTAGAGGTGACCGACCGTGTCTACCCCCCACAGGAGATTTCGCCGAGGTCAAGGTCCATTGAATGACTAGGTCATCATCCCACGACACCACACCCCCTCAACGCCTATCAAAACTCTCGTAAATATATGTACACGAACGCATTTTTCGGGTTTAAAATAAAAGTATTTTGTTCAGTTAAAACATGTCTTCACCTTCAGAAAAGTGACAGTATCGTTTTGTTAAGAAAAAGCCTTTTGTAAATTAAATTTTCCGCTTTGTTTTTCCCGTAACGCTCTGATAAATATCTTTACGAAACCTGTAGAGGCCGTTTATAGTCAGAAAACATCCATTTAATATTATCAATATAAAAAAACATTGCTACAAACCAAAAGTGGGCCGGGAGTTGGTTTTGTAGGAAATGTCGCAAAACTAAGGATAAGACCCAATGACGCAGTAATAACAAAGCAATGTTAAAACCCACCAATCTTGGCGCTGTTTAATTTTTTCGATAATAAATACTTCTATTAATAATAGGGTTCAGTCACATCAAAGAACTGAAAGTATTTAAAAAAAACTAGTGACTTACGTGATAAGTTCTTCCAAATTTTGAAAGTCTCTGCTTGTAAAAAGTCTTGTGTCAGTCCACAAGAAGTAATTATAAATGGCAACGTTTGTATGTGACAGAGCATAAAAAATATTTCAACTGAATGCTCATTGGCGGCGCGCACTCGAACGTAACTACAGATAGCTAATGAGTTTCAGGTCAAAGTCCGTTCTAACTCTTCATGCACTCCGGAAGACCAACTATGGAGTTTATTCAGTTTCCTGCTCTTTTGCACGCTGTTCTGTGGAATGATTTATTTAATTATTAATACCGATTTAAATTTAAATCCAAGTTAAACCGAATTACACCCAATTCGAATCTAAAACTTTTTGCCACGAAACACATTTCAAAGGAATCTTTTTTGACGTCATATTTTCAGATTTCCATATTCTAATCCAAAAATAGCCCACCGGCCTAACCACTACTGACAATGAGGTTTTCAAATAAACAAACTGTCGCTATGGACCTGTATGGTGTCTTTTGAATTCGAAATTACATTCAAAAAGACAAAGACAAAAGAATGTTATTTTTTGATATGTTTAAACAGTTTCCCGTAGCGCCGAAAAATATTTGAAATTTTTTAAGATTTGTAATTACTAGTACTTTGTGTGGAATCCTTTCAGTTCCATCACGAAAGATTAGAAGTGTATTTCCAATTTGACCTTTGTCTTTGCATAATATGTTCTTTGCATGTACAAACATTCTGAAATGTTTTGAACTGGATTTTTCGATTGAAATTCTGGACATTGACATTTCAGACTCTTGTTTATATATCGAAAATCGCAATCTTTTCAAATTTAAGGTAATTGAATTTTGTTAATTTGCATTTTGTTTATGTACACGTTGAGAAGCACTAATGTTTACATATAGTCCATGACTACCATGAGAATGAATACGAATAAGAATGAGAATCACAACCTTCTTGTTCTCATACTGTAATGAGAATGAGAAATTGAGAAACAATACATGAGAATGAGAATATTAGAACCATGCACAGATACGGGCTCATTTTAGTTCGAGCCGCAGGCGAGACGTTATAAATTAGCTCTGAGAAGGGCCAAAAACATCTTTTATGCCCAAGAACATCAACCGTATTACTATTATGGGTATTATCATAATTTTAGTGGGCATAAGGGCATTTGGAAGGAAGTCAAACACAATACAGTAAACAGTATCTTGAACAGTGCCGCCATCCCGTCGGCGTGTATTTCATTTCAATATGTAAAATAATGGCAGAAAAACGCAACATTTGTCATCAAAACAATCTTTGCCTCAAAGTATTGACAAAAAAAGTATACAATTCCGTAAGCCACAACCAATAGTGATTTATTAGAACTGTTAAATTAAACTGATCAGTAAGCTCAAATATATTTTAGCCCACAAAATACACCACAATGCCTGATGAGTCAGAGTTACTGGTTAACTTCAAAGTTTTTCATATAAAAGCATCAAGTCAAGGAGTTTATATAACAGGACTGGAGTATCATCCGGTCATTTCGCTAACGGTTTTCCTATATTCTACTACATAGGGCTAAAATCGGTTTTAGTTGATCACAAATAAACCTCTCAACCAATAAGACGGCACAGCACAGTTGGTCACATTTTGAACTGAACGTTCTTCGCCGTCTTTTGTGTTTTCTTGGCAAAATGTTCGGTGTGAGTAGGGGCCGGCGAGATTTTCATGTTTGTGGTAACTCTTTAGATGTTACAATCGAAACGGAAACATATAATGAATAATTTAAACTTTTAAAGAAATCTTTAAGGGTTATTTTGCGGCCTATGCGTAAACGTTTGTAGTTTAGAGGAACTAGAATGGTCAGGAGGGCGGCACAGGAAATGACACCAAATTTCAAAGACGTGAAAGAAACTTAGAAACAGACAGGGGCGTAGGAACCCGGGGGGAAAACGGGGCATGTGCTCCCCCCCTTACTTTGTCATGAAGTGCCCTTTTTGCAACAGAAAAGTGCCCTTTTTATGATAAAACATGTGTTTCAAGTGTCTTTTTGAAGTCCTACCTCCTGAACTCCTGAACAAAGTGCCTTTTTGAAGCCGTGCCCCTCGAACACTCAACTAGCTTCCTACGCCACTGGAAACGGAAAAGCATTGTTGGTCACATAGTTAGCTGTTGGTTGTTTTACTTTATAAAAGCAAAATTTGACAATTTTTTGTTCATTTTCTAACTAACCTGTAGAAATCAAAGACATGATTTTTTGATTTTTTTTTTTTTTAATTTTGAGATCTCGTGTTATATTATTAGATTTTAAAATAATTGTCGCCTCTTTATTCTAATAATTTGGGTTAGGCTATATTGCACTAGTTGATGTTGTGACGTGAAAAAAACTTCCTCGCTTGTTTTGCCATTAAAACTGATTTAGGATATTTGGGCCTAGACTAAGGATTAGGTTTAGAATTAGATTTAGAGTTAGGATTTAATTTTGGGAACCGGGCTTAACTATTGGTGAGAGGCAGCGCCCTAACAGCACACGCCATCCGTGCTCCCCCATATAACAAAGCAAATTTGGGTTTGTTTTTCCTTGTAGGTATACTCAAAGAAAAAGTTTTGTGACTTAAAAGATCTTAAAATCAGTCCGGTAACCGCCAGCCTACACACCGGTAGTTACGTAACATCACCAAGAACATATTCAGGAAATTCGTATAATTTTAGCTACTAAGACATCTGACGCTTGTGTCTCATGACTGTGAAGTGATTATAAGTGGGAGAGGTTATTTCTGTATATTGTGACAACAGATTTTAGGAACATGACAACATGTACAATTTGTAGTAATTTTATTGTTACTGTTTTATTAGCTAGACGGGGTTAGTACTCAGTAGTTGGTCTCCTGTGCTCCGAGGGTTTTTCGCCGGATTCTCCGGTTTTCCTCCCTCCGTAAAATCATCCGTGGTCTGAAACGTGTACGTATGCGCTAAAGGCTTCTGCTTTCCTATTGGTTGAAATTTCGCGCGTTTTTAGTGGCTATGAGTAAAATAGCCTGGTACCCTGGCCCAATTTCAAAAGAAATATGGGCCAGGTAACCACTAATCTCATTCTCGCGTCATCAGGGCTAAATCCACTTATGACGATTGCAGTTTTACTCATAGCCACTAAAAACGCGCGAAATTTCAACCAATAGGAAAGCTTTAACCAATAGAAATCTTTAGTGGTTACCTGGCCCATATTTCTTTTGAAATTGGGCCAGGGTACCAGGCTATGAGTAAAACTGCAATCGTCATAAGTGGATTTAGCCCGGCCCATATTTCTTTTGAAATTGGGCCAGGGTACCAGGCTATGAGTAAAACTGCAATCGTCATAAGTGGATTTAGCCCGGCCCATATTTCTTTTGAAATTGGGCCAGGGTACCAGGCTAAAAGCGCCTTTGATATGCCTCGACACGGCCACATTGAAAAATCCTTAGGAGTAATTTGATTGTAAAGATATACGTTTGATGTATTCTAATTAAAGACCATTATTTATTTATTTATTTCTCAAATAGTCGTAATACGATTTTCGTCCCGGTAACCCTCATATGAACTAATGAACGGCCCCTTTGAAATGCCGTTTTTGAATTTTAAAGAAAATTTAATTTACTTCAGAATTTTGATGGCGTCACGTGAAAACGAGCGTTGCACTCAGAGGTCTGAGTACGAGAAGTTCAATCCCAGCAGGTATTGCGACCTTAGAGATATTGTTGAAGCAAGCAATGGCCACAATTTTGTAATGGTATTTGTATCGAAATAATCATGAACTAACGCTGGTATTAAACTAAAATTCTCCATGTGGGTTCTTAAACGAGCTACAGAAGGTAATTTGTAGTCTTTTCGTCTTTATGTAGTGCCTAATACGTTGCAAAAATGAAAAATGTTCATACTGTAATGTAATGTCTATGCTGTATTTACTGAATTTATAGATGTTTAATATATTATTTGTAGGCTCAAACGATACTGATAATGCATTATACCATCTTATTGTTGGAGAATATTTGGTTGGAAGAAAAGGTATCATTCACTTTTTAAAAAATTATTGATAATTAGATAAAGACATTCAGTCTAAGGTGGTAAAATGCCAAGATTTTTAGAAATGAAATACTGACGTTTTGAGAAGATATTTTAGACTGGACATTTTGCTCTGATGTAGGGCTTTGCTCAAAAGTCAGTTTTTGGTATTAAAAATCTTAGCAGATTACCATCTTTTCACTTTGCTCTATCCAAAGCACTGCCTACACAGCACTCTACTTTTTGAAACTCTCTGTGACCTAGGGGCATCTGGGGTACGTGCCCCAGCGCCCCAAGCTCCTGAGGGTCCCACTCAAATTTGGAACGAAAAAAAGAAGACCACAGATGCAACTGAGTATAATATTAAAAAATGGAAAGAAACCGTTTTGAAAATTAAAAATCATGAAATATCTTACAGAATCTTTATATATTGCATTACATTACTATGTACAATAGTCTCGATTTACCTTCACAAAATAAGCAACAAAACTATGCATGGCCGTAATTGATATCTACTGTATATTAGCAACTGATAAGTGATAGCCACACCTGCCAAGAAGCACCAAAAGCATCCAAGGTTTGGGAACATGTCTGAACACCAGTACATTTAGTGCCCATTTCCAGGCACTGGGCACAGGCACTCAGTCTGAACACCACCTAATATTGAAGTATTGAGTAATGTTATATTATTTTTTTAGACTGCCAAATACAAGTGTCAGGTGACCAAACAGTGAGCCGAAAGCATGCTTACATCACAGTGAACCAGGATGGAGATTCTCCTGTATGAATATAAATTTACCTAAATTATTATAAAATATTACTTCCAAAATGTACATGCTGGTTGGCTGAATACCATTTTCTATTTAACAAAATTATGAAATTTTTCTCAAGCTTAGACAATATGAGTAAAAGTTTAGTTGCTCTCTCCTGCGCTTCGAGGGTTTTTCACCTGGTTCTCCAGTTTTCCTCCCTCCGCAAAATCAACACAATCTGGGATAGAAGGTGGAGTAGCACCTACCCCTGCCTTACCTCTGACTGCGGTTGACCAACCACCACCATGAAACATGAAGCTGGATAAATATATATAGTGACATGATTTAAATATGAAAGAAAGAAGTTAAGCACAGATGTAAGACAATAGATGGAGACATTTTTTTTGGTGAGATCACCATGTACTGAAAAAACAATGACCACAAAATATATCACAGCTACATTGATGTTAACTTGCTAACAGTAACAGTAATCATAAACCCTAATCCTAGACAACCATAATTTAGATCCTACTGTACTTCATGTATGCCTATTATTTGTTTTGGATTAGAATTAGGATTTGTGATGGGCACATGCTTTAATACATTGCTTCAGTACATTGTGAAACACCCATTTTTTCAATTTTATGGGCTTTTGGCAGTTTGTACATGTATATTCACTGTAATGAGCTTTTGTGTTTTTGTAATGGAAACCTGAAGATGCTATATTTTAATATTTTTTCCAATCTACATGTATTCAGGCAGGACCTGCTCAAGTAAGCCTTAAAGATGTTTCCAAGTATGGGACATCTGTCAATGGTTTAAAATGCAAGAATTCTGTTAGTTTAGTGCTGAAACATGGAGACGAAGTAACATTTGGAACACAAGGCAGTTTATACAGGTGAGAGCAATGTCAAACAAAGGACTAACTACTGTTTATAGGGCACATGTGTACATACCAATTTTAATACTGTACAGTGCTGTAAAAGTTAGATAATTTTTGTAACTAGTTTCAGTTACAGTTACATCATTAGAAAAGTAACTAGTTACCAATAAAAGTTACAATGAAAAGAAAGTAACTAGTTACAGTTACAAAGTAACTCCAAATATTTTGTAACTAGTTACAAAGTTACATTCCTTTGTCCAATGTTACTAGAATCAACAAAGAAATTTCTGGTTTTTAGATGCCAGTACCATAATTATGTTTTTACAGCTAAATATAGTTGTCACTAAGCAGAAATAGTCAAATTGTACATAATGTACCTTTATTATTATATCAAAACCCATTTTTATCAAGAAAGAATGACATCCTCAACTGAAAATCAGTAACTATACTAGTCACATTTTTAAACCAAATATTGTAACTAGTTACAGTTCTTTAAAAAAGTAACTAGTTACAGTTACTTCTTCAAAAAGTAACTAGTTATAGTTACAGTTACTTGTAACAAACTTACTCACATCACTGATACTGTACATGTATAAAGTTTTATTAATCTTATTAACAGGTTAAATTATGAGCCCTTGGTCGTATTTGCTTCATGCCTTGATAGCTCAAAGAAAAAGATGTTAAAAGCTCAAATCAGAAAATTGGGTAAAACACAAATACATGTATGCCGTACTCTTAATTTATTATTTTATCAATAATATTAACAAATTATTTTCATTGTGTGGCTATATGGTTATTTTCATTAGGTGGCTATATGGTTAGTGAATGGCAAAAGGAATGTACACATTTAGTTATGGATGCCCTTAGTTTTACTGTAAAGGTTGAGTATCATACTATATACTTAATAACTGAGAGTGAATTATTAAACCAAGGTCTTGCTGTTTAGTAAGGTAGTTTAGGTTAGTTTATTATATGGCACTTTTTATTTCAATATCAATCTTGTATTTCTTGGTCTTCTCTTCCTTCAACTTCATGTCTTCGTCAAAACACCAAACTAGCATTATTTTCTGCTGTTTCTTTCTCGTCTGGATACCAGAATTTCCTTTTATAATGTTCATCGTCATTTATTCAATTTATTTTCATTGTTTTTTGGTAGTAGAAGTTTCTTATTAGGATTTTTTGTTTGTTTCCAATCTGTGCCATATAATAATTATAACATGACTTATTAGATGATGCTTATGGTGGTCAATGCCAGGGAAAATTAGTAACTACTTTCACTAAAGCAATTCCATTTTTTGTAGGTCATCTATGGTCTTGTTATGTGCTGCCCAATTGTCACCGTATCGTATTTTGAGGATCTTTTAGAGGCAATTGACTCTAAGTCAGATTTACCAGAGACTGAGACGTAAGTCTAATTGTCTTGTATTGGTATGTATATAAATTAATTTTGCTAAAATAATTTTGTACAATTTTTGTAGTTTAAGCTTTTTATATAGTGATAAATACAGTATTGGTATAATTTTAGTGACACTGTATGTTGATACTGAATATTTATTTTATCAAATCTCTCTAGTTAATTGATTAGTTATTTAGTTTTGTTATTTACTGTAGATATATGCCTCCAATTAAAGAAGAACTTATCGACTCTCAGGTGGTTTCATTTCAACCTAATGAAGCTAGAAAATCTATATTTACTGGAAAGCGTTTCTTATTCCTGGAACCAAAGCAGGTGTATATATGTATGTAATGGGGGGAAATGTTTCTAAATACAGTATGTGAGGAAAATAACAAGAAAGACAGGGCAAAGATGTTTTATGGTACTGATGGCAGTCTATTCCTCCATATTTATTATGTCTGTGTGATGTGTTTGTGAAAATTAATCGTCTTGAGAAGTCTTGATGTTAGTGCCGGACATTTCAACAGTGTCAATGGTGGTCATCAGTCAGTTGACTCTGAAGATGACAACCACTGAGGCTGTCGAAACATTAGTCACCAACATCAACAACAGTCTTTCTCAGGACTACACTAACCTGGACGATCAGTTTTCACAAACATTTACATGTACTAATCCTAGCCTAGGTTAAAACCATTGTCTGTGTAATGTACCATTTTGGTTGTCAGATTCCAAGCCCTGAGGTTGTATCTACGTCTCAACATTGTCATCCATGTTGATGGTGGTGTAGTGTTGAACCCATGAGGTACTCAACAAGACATGCCCAAGTGGCAACTCAAGACTGGGAATACCAAATTGCTCATATGTGGTTTTCATGCTGACCCTGTCCAACACTCTAGACCAGATATGATAAATACTTGTATGTATACATGTAGGGCATGACTGGTATTTTTGCAAGCTTTGTGTAATATAACAGACGTTTGGTGCACGTTCGTCAAGCTCAATTACTCAGAAAAGATTTCTGAGCCCCAGTTAGGGTTCGAACCTGCAACCTTCTCTATACCAGTGATCATCACTCTATCATTTCTCTCAAATCTAATACTGTCCTCATTTTTCGGAGCCAATTGCATGCAACATACTAAAGAAACTCTTCCTTTCCCCCACAGCATAAGAGGCTTCACACTGCGATCACCTTGGCTGGTGGGACATCTTTATTAAAAGAATGTGGTGAGATTCCTGGTGATGATAATATGTTGATGGATAAAAATACACTGGTGATGTCCATGGATCCAAAGTTTAAAATTCCAGCAGACAAAGAACTGTGGATTGGACATGTTGGAGAGATCCTAACAAGGTGATTATTAAACTTGATTTGAGTTTTTTTTCAAGATTTTTGGTCTTTTGGAGAGATACATACTGACAACATCCTGTTGTTGGTATTACATTTTAGTTGTAATAGAAGACCAATACCTGAAACTGAAGTTGGATTAGCTATCTTACATTTGTCGTTAAAGGAATACTGCAATTCAAGTGTAGATCACAGTAAGCATTGTTATAGTTCACTATACTGTACTTCTTAAAAAGTAAATGTAAACTAAAGCGATTTTATTTGCAACAAACTTATCAGTAAAGGGTATTGGCAACAAAAATTAAGTTTGTCTAATTTGAAAGAACTCATAAAATTGTAATAGAACATCCTTTACAACTTTTTCGTATCTCTCTTCGTTTTCAAGATATTTCAATTTGTTTGATATGTAAATGAGATGGTCTCTGACGTCAGGTGTGGGGTAAAATATTTTCACATGTAGCAAAACCAGTTATATCCCTAAGTTTGTTCATCGAAATCATTTGAAACTGTGCACTTAAAAATCCTTGCGACGCTGAACATTTCATGTTAGATATGTAAGTGATTTTGCTCTGTATGAAAATATTTTACCCCACTCCTGATGTCAGAGACCATCTCATTTACATATCAAACAAATTGAAATATCTTGAAAACGCAGAAAGATACGAAAAAGTTGTAAAGGATCTTCTATTACAATTTTATGAGTTCTTTCAAATTAGACAAACTTAATTTTTGTTGCCAATACCCTTTAAATAAGTTGGCAAGAGATGTATCAGAGTAGGAATGGCCATCATGGATCAGAGTGGAAACATTCTTGGAAGATGAGAGACCAGCAATGCTTTTCACCGCTGACCACCACTTTAGAGAATTGACCTGCTGGATATCAGCTATATTATAGCTGTAAAGGGGGTCCGGGGACATGCTCCCCCGGGAAATTTTGAAATCGAGCGTCGCTAAAATGCCATTTCCTGGCTTTTGGAGGAAGATTTTACAGACTCTAAAGGTTAAAAAACGTCATATAAAATACTCAAAACACGCAAACGTCACATAGATATTCAAAATGCATACACTCAGTAGATTGAATACACTGTTTACAGTTTATTTCCTGACACAATGGCATATTGCATCAGTTTTGTAGTTACATGTCTGTCGTTTTATATCAAAAAGGGGGGGGCAGCCGCGGCTACGTCCCTGGTAGGAGTTGACACAATGCAAACAACGATCAAAATTCGGCGCGCGGCGTGGTCACCTGTAACCAGCAGTAGTACATGTACAAACTCCTTGGTTTATCTTTTTTCATAGTTCCAAGTCTCACGAAGCACATTGTGTCGAAGTCACTGAGCACCATGGAGGCCATGTCACAGAGGTTTAATGAATCTCAGAATGTTTCTGTCATGCCTGTTCCAAAAAAGGTATAATTTGAAATTAGAAAGATTGGCATAGCCATAACAGTTTAGAATGAACGATTCATGAATTATGAATTTGAAAAGTAGTACCGACTACACGTCTGTTTCTCTAGGAACCTTTCTCGTGCAGGACAAAGGCTGAACAACCTAAGAAAACACGTAGCAATGTTTCGACTGAGACGAAACCAAACGAGACTAAAAAAGAGGTAAACGTCTTACACTTGCATCTGCGAGGCTAAAAAAGCAGAGTGCAGTGTTTTAGATAGAGCAAAGTGAAAATGTGGTAAACTGCCGAGAATAGTTTTGATAACGAAATACTGACGTTTCAAGCGGAGCTCTTCGTCAGAGTAAAATGTGAATACATCTGAAGTAATGCATATGAGCTTTATTACCTTATAAAATATATAGAACTAGTAGGCACTCAGAGACTACATAGCTCCGTCAGAGATGTTTATAGGAAAAAGAGCCATTCTGCTAACCAGACTATAGCTCACCAGACCTACACATGCATGTATGAATAAAATGCTTGGTCTTCTACACGGATTCTGTAGTCAGATTTTTATGAAATTCTCATCCAATTCTCAACCAAATTCAACCAAAATTTAATGGGTTGGTGACGTTGGTTCGTAGTCCTATGGTTAACCCGTCTACAAAGTTACATCAAAATCGGTCGATACTTTTTTTAGATATCCTTGTAACAGACAAACCAACAGACTAACAGACAAACAAATTAACAAACAAACAATCAAACAAACAAACAAACAGAGGTAAAAGCATAACCACAAAGTTTAAGAATGTTTAAATATTTTTTTAAACCAACAGACTAACAAACAAACAAACAAATTAACAAACAAACAAACAAACAAACAGAGGTAAAAGCATAACCACAAAGTTTAAGAATGCTTAAATATTTTTTAAACGAACAGACTAACAAACAAACAATCAATCAAAGAAACAAACAGAGGTAAAAACATAACCACAAAGTTTAAGAATGCTTACATTTTTTTTTACTAATTTAAAGAGGTTTCTCTAGCCTTTTCTCTTGTTTTTCCCCCCGGTCTTTTTTTAAATATTCCCATAATTTTAGGTCTCGTGGCAGTTCTGACGATGCCTTACCATTAGCCAACGATACTCCTTTATGCGAGAACGTAACCGTAGAAACAAAACGACAAAAGTTATCAACATCCGAAAGCAAACATTTTGATAAAGAACAAAATAAACTAACCATGAAAATGGAGGTCACTCATATCTCGCAGAGTCAACAAGACAGTGCTTCATTAACTGATAGTCAACGTAGGAAAAAACGACTTAAATTGACGCCATCTAAAACCGAAGTAACCCATATATCACAGAGTCAGCGCTCACAAATAGAAATCCGTGATACTCCAACCAATAGTGACGAGAAGGGTGGTAAATTAGCTATTCCCAAAGACGATGTGACCCATGTATCACAGAGTGAGTGTTCACAGAAAGTCAGTGATACCCCAACTGATAGCCTTGGCAAGAAATGTAATAAGGTAGCTATTCCCAAAGCCGATGTTACCCATGTATCACAGAGTGAGCGTTCACAGATGCAAGCAAAAGTCAGTGATATCTCAACTGATAGCCTTGGCAAGAAAGGTGATAAAGTAGCTATTCCCAAAGCCGATGTTACCCATATATCACAGAGTGAGCGTTCACAGATGCAAGCAAAAGTCAGTGATATCTCAACTGATAGCCTTGGCAAGAAAGGTGGTAAAGTAGCTATTCCCAAAGCCGATGTTACCCATGTATCACAGAGTGAGCGTTCACAGATGCAAGCAAAAGTCAGTGATATCTCAACTGATAGCCTTGGCAAGAAAGGTGATAACGTAGCTGTTCCAAAAACTGAAGTGACTCGTATATCACAGAGTCGGCGCTCACAGATGGAAGAAAAATCAAGCAATACCTCAAGCGATAGCCCTAGTGACAAAAAGCGTAAATTGACTCGTGTCAAAACAGAAGTGACCCATATATCTCAAAGCCAACAGTCACCGCCAGACGTCAACGCAAGTCCTTCACCTGAGATTCCTTTTGACAGTAAGCGACGTAAATTAACTTCAAGATTGTCTCTTTCCCAAACACAACGCTCGCAACCCGATGGACGGGATAACCGTTCTGTAACTGATAATGCTTCCGATCTAGGGGAATCTTCTGATTCAAATGCAATTAATTTGTCGAAAAGATCTATTGAACAGCGGCGTCGAGGTCGAATTCAATCTGATGGTTTCCAAGAGAAAACGAATTCAAGAACAGCTTCGACGATTGATAAGAACCATCATAATCCCAGCGATGCTGAGATAGATGACAATGATACGTCTTTCTTAAAATCTGAGGACAGTCCACTGTCGGATGGCGGTTTGGCTGAAGGAAGTTCCACTCGACAGAGGAAGCCTGGAGATAAGGATTCGTCTGAGGAAAATCCTGGAAATCTACCACTGAGGTCTGGCTGGCTTTCTGCGAAATCACGTCCGAAAAGGGGGAATTCTGAGACGCGTCAAAACTCTACAACTGACCCGACAGTGGGAGACGGAGTAGTTGGAGATTCGGATGACGTGAACAAGGATTTAAAGGAACAGCGTCAGGTATTAAATTACCGCTTAATTAATAGTTTTGCGCGAGACAAAAATTATATTTGTGTGCAAAGGAAAGGAATAATATTCATACAACGTTAAAAGAGTAAGTCATTAGTGCATTTTCTTACGGACTATTTAGTCCAAGTTTTGACGTGTGTGTACCCTGCGAGCAGTGCCTTCTTTTCCTTATTTCTTCGCTGAGAGAGAGTAAGAAGAGTAGGCTCCGCTGTATTCGTGACTGGTTTCCATTGCGCATGCATGTCAGTTGCTTGGTTACAATCTCGAACCCAGTCCCAATCAGAGCAGAACACAAAACGAGAACCGGTTAAACGGGGTCCATCGTCCTCCTGAGCCACTTTCCCTGTCTTAAACGAGTTACTTCGTCCTAATTCTTGGACGAAGCCAAACACGAATACAGCAGAGCCTACTTTTCTTCCTCTCTCTCAGCGAAGAAATAAGGAAAAGAAGGCTCTGCTCGCAGGGTAACGTGTGTGATATTCACCATGATTTTAATCAAGTGAACTTGAAATTGTCCACAAAGTTTTTCAAGTTTGCGTCATGGTGACACTGTGCCTTTAAGTAATGGTTTGTTTCACAGAAATTAGCTGGTCAGGGATTTTTATCAAAACAAGATGGACGAAAGGTAAAAGTTTGGGGATTTTAGTTGCAAAAAATCATGGAAGATCAAGAATTAGTTCTGAGAAATATTGATCTAAAATAGTTTCCTTGTTGTCACTAAAACGGATGACTCAAAAGGATTAATTTTTTCAAATTTGCCAGCAAGCTTCAGTGAGTATCAAGATTTTAGCAATCTTCTGGATAACCTAACCACAACAAAAACCTTATAGTCAAATTGGATGTCCTCTTGCATACGACTTTGCAATATTGATATGCAACATTGTAATTTTGATTGGCGGATTCAATCAGCAACTTGCAAACGATTTATCATGATTCCTCGACGGGTTGCTTAAAATATTGGTTTTAAACATCGAACAACATGTAAATGTGATGTTATACTTGAAGGTAATTTTATGTAGAATTTCGCATTATCCAAAGTTTGGCATTTAAAACGATATTTAGGGCAACCCGTCGAGGAATCGTGATAAAGCGTTTGCAGGTTGCTGATTGAATCCAATCAAAATTGCAATGTTGCGTATCAATATTGCAAAGTCGTACACAGTCAGAAATCTGGATTACCGCCTAACTTTTTGCGAAAACATATTTGCCGACATATTTTTGAAAAGCCATCGAAAGACTGGGAGAAAGATCCTTTTGATGTCATCCTTTTAGTGACGACCAGTTTTTCTACGATTTGAAACCCTTTGTCTCTTATATAATTAATATCTTAGCTGTGATCCGTGGTCTGAACTGTGTCGTTGGCGGCTGCTTGGAGCGCCTTTGATATGCCTCGACACGGCCACGTTGATCTGCGTCCTTCGCAATTCAGCCGCTGGCTGCAAGTAAGGATGATTAGCCACCCAGTCCTTTATCCTTTATAACCGACTTTGATCACCGACGAATCTGACGTTAAATTTTGGTATCACTGATAAATCTGACGCAATTTCTAGGGAGCTGAGCTAACTGTGGTAAAGCAAGAGGTACCAGAGTCAGATCTTCCCAGTGATCTCGTGTGCATTGAACACGTGGTGTTGGTTGTTGCTAGGAGTGTTCCACGTAGGAATCGTAGGAATCACGTGACGGAGAAGAACAGTAACTCGACATTAAAGAACACGAAAAGATTTCGAAAGGTGATCTCAGAAATAGTGGAAGGGGGAATACGGAAAAGGAAGGTTGATTGGTGGGTGGGTGGTTAGGTGCGTTAATTGGTGGGTAGGTGGGTTGATTGATGATGGTGGGTGAGTTGATTGGTGATGGTGGGTTGATTGGTGATGGTGGGTTGATTGGTGATGGTGGGTTGATTGGTGATGGTGGGTTGATTGGTGATGGTGGGTTGGTTGGTGATGGTGGGTTGGTTGGTGATGGTGGGTGGGTGGATTGATGGTGGGTGGGTGGATTGATGTGTAAGTGGGTGGGTAAGTAGGTGGATTGTGGATCAGTCAGTTGAGTAAGTACTGGTTGGTGTGTTGGTTGGTTGTTTGGTGAGTTGCTTGGTTTGTCAATTCAGTTGGTAAGTAAGGTCGGTTGATTGGTTGGTTAGTGTGTGGTTTGATGGTCGGTCGGCTGGTTAGTTGGTTGGTTAGTGTGTGGTTTGATGGTCGGTCGGCTGGTTGGTTGGTTGGTTGGTTAGTGTGTGGTTTGATGGTCGGTCGGCTGGTTGATCGGTTGGTTGGTTGGTTGGTTGGTTGGTTGGTTAGTGTGTGATTTGATGGTCGGTCGGTTGGTTGGTTGGTTGGTTGGTTGGTTAGTGTGTGGTTTGATGGTCAGTTGGTTGGTTGGTTGGTTGGTTGGTTGGTTGGTTGGTTGGTTGGTTAGTGTGTGATTTGATGGTTGGTCGGTTGGTTGGTTGGTTGGTTAGTGTGTGGTTTGATGGTCAGTTGGTTGGTTGGTTGGTTGGTTGGTTGGTTGGTTGGTTGGTTGGTTGGTTGGTTGGTTGGTTGGTTGGTTGGTTAGTGTGTGATTTGATGGTCGGTCGGTTGGTTGGTTGGTTGGTTAGTGTGTGGTTTGATGGTCAGTTGGTTGGTTAGTGTGTGGTTGGTTGGTTGGTTGGTTAGTGTGTGGTTTGATGGTCGGTCGGTTGGTTGGTTGGTTAGTGTGTGGTTTGATGGTTGGTTGGTTAGTGTGTGGTTTGATGATCGGTCAGTCAGTCGCGGTTGGTTGGTTGGTTGGTTGGTTAGTGTGTAGTTTGATTGGTCAGTCAGTTGGTTGGTTAAATAGTGTATGGTGAATTGATTGTTTTGGTTTGTGTATTGATTATTAGATTTACTCGGAGATTACATGGTTAGGTCTTCTTCTTATATTCATTTTTCTTAACCAGTTAACTTTCTCATACTTCTACAGCAAAACTACGCCGGCGGTGGAACGGGTCTTCCTAGAATTATCGGCGGAGGTGATCTTGTGGTATTCTCATCAGGCATCAAAGATGTAGAAGATTGGTTTCTTGAAGTTCAGGAGGTGAGTTTGGATACGAAGAGTTATTTTGTAAGTAGGTATGCCTTTATTGGTGATAGCGGTCAAAGATGAAACTTCATCTTGCTTCATATTAGGAAGACATGTTCCTTAAATCTTGGCTATCGATTTTCCGTGCGAAAAGCACAATATCAAAATGAATATAAGAGCCCAGCTCAGTATTTTACAGTCAAACCGCATGTTCTCTCCCGCGCGACCTTGCAATATTGATAGCAACATTGCACATAACAAGTTGCTAAAACTTCGCATTTTAAATATCGAACTTCGCATAATATGAAGTTCTTTTGAAAGTCAGAACAATTACAGTAACTCTAAGGGCGCTTTTCAATTGACAAGGTTAGACCGATCAGTCCGGCCAGAATGGACTTGCTTTTGATTAGGACCAAATTTTCCAGTCAGATCATCCCAGGCCTCAAACGAATCGCGTTCCATTTAACCGGACTGACCGGTCTAACCGTGTAAATGGAAAGCCGCCTAAGTAAACTTCATGTTATGTGAAGTTCGATATTTAAAATGCGAATTTTTAGCAACTTGCCAAGGAGTCGCCGTGTATCGTTAGTAAGTCAACATTGCAATGTTACTATCAATATTGCAAGGTCGCGCGGTAAAGAACATCCAGTTTGACTAAAATATTCAAGATAATAAATTCAAGACATGAATATAGAGAAGTTTAAAGAAAATTTATTAACGTTTCGTTGCTAAAGTTTTCGTTGCTAACGTTCTCGTTGTGGTTGCTAACGTTTTCCTTCCTAACGTTAGCAACGAAACGTTAATAAATTTTCTTTTAACTTTTCTATATTCATGTCTTGAATTTATTATGGGTTTCCATATTAAAATACTGAGCTGGGCTCTTATCTTCATTTTGAGAATGTTCTTTAAATGTTTATTTGTTTCAGATGAATAGAGAACGAGACATCGAAGATCAAAATGCTGATAATCTTTTCCGGTGAGTGAAAGCGCAAGTTGACCGCGTAAAAACGGACACTTTGTACAGCGGTAAAGACCTAGTAGTATTAACGGGTTTTCTGATTGGTTGTTGATTAACCAATCACATTGTCATTTTGTTCCCCCGCTCGTTTTTTATTAGGGTTGGGTTTTTTGTTTGGGTTTGGTGATTTAAACCAATCAGAAACGTTCTTAAAATAGATCGTTTTTAGTCACGTGTTCAGTGGCCCCATTGGGGGTTGTGTAACAATACAAAATGTTTAAATAAAAATATAGAGCTAAATTCACATAGGATAAAGACAGTACGCTAATATGACCGCCATTTCATTGTTTCGGTACACCAATATGACCGCCGTGACGTCAGGTGAAAACGATCTATATTAAAGTGCCTATGTCATCCTCAGGGACTTTACATATTTATACTAATTGGAACATTCTGAGAAGATTTGTAATATATCTTCTCAGGCGAAAATTTCATCTTCATGGATTTTTTTCCCGTTAAAGTTGACGGAAGTGACGTCGAAAGAGGAATTTGTCTATATGAAAACCACTTTACAGATTCCTCTTTTGACGTCACTTCCGTCAACTTTAACGGCAAAAAAGTCCATGAAGATGAAATTTTCGCCTGAGAAGATATACTACAAATCTTCTCAGAATGTTCCAATTAGTATAAATATGTAAAGTCCCTGAGGATGACATAGGCACTTTAAACCTTATTACACGCCTAAAGGCTGTTTTTCATTACGTTCGCTTTGCCCGCGCGGGTAAAGCGTGCATTGTTTAGTTCGCTTTGGAAGTTGAAATATTTCCAACTTTCAAAACCCGCTCCACCGCGCGGGCAAAGCGTGCATTGTTTTAGTTCGCTTTGGAAGTTGAAATATTTCCAACTTTCAAAACCCGCTCCACCGCGCGGGCAAAGCGTGCATTGTTTTAGTTCGCTTTGGAAGTTGAAATATTTCCAACTTTCAAAACCCGCTCCACCGCGCGGGCAAAGCGTGCATTGTTTTAGTTCGCTTTGGAAGTTGAAATATTTCCAACTTTCAAAACCCGCTCCGCCCGCGCGGGCAAAGCGTGCATTGTTTAGTTCACTTTGGAAGTTGAAATATTTCCAAGTTTCAAAACCCGCTCCGCCCGCACGGGTAAAGCGCACGTAATGGAAAACAGCCTTAATGTTTATAAAGCCACGGCTCTTAGCCATTTCTTTTTAATTTCACTAGATACGAACCGAGTACTACCAAACGACGAAATCGAAGATAAACACTCGAAACTCTCTCCTGAGATGCGTTGGAAAGTACATTTTTTCTCAGACCTTTGGTCTTTAATGCCTAATAGTTGACATTTTTTTATCGTTACTATATACAGTCAACTCTCGTTATAGCGGACACCCTGGGGACCGTCATTTGGTGTCCGTAATAACGAGAGTCCGTAATAGCGGGATGCGATGAAAATATCCCGATTTCAGGTTGTAAAATGTCACTACAATGTATTACTGCTTTTTTGTTTTAAAATGTTTAAATGTCCAATTTATTTCAATTTCTAGTTGACGTTTACTGTGATACATAAGTACACAGTACAAGTCAAAATACAAGTCAAAAATTTGTATTCAAATATTTTTTTTATTCCAAAACCAAAAATACAACGGTAACATGAATCAGTAACATAAATATGTCACTCGATAAATTAAAAAACGTCATTCACTTTCATGTGTCGAGAGAAAAATACGTCCAAGGTGTCCGTTGTAACGAGAGTAGAAGAATAAAAATATTTGTTGGGGTCCACATGAAGTGTCCGCAATTCCGTAATAGCGAGAGTCCGTAATAGCGAGAGTTATTTGAATACATTTCATAGTAGTTTCGGCCGGGGATTTACCAACTGTCCGTAATAGCGGGGTGTCCTTAATAGCGGGGTGTCCTTAATAGCGGGGTGTCCGTAATAGCGGGGTGTCCGCAAGGCGAGAGTTGACTGTAATAAGTGTATCTACGAGGGATAAAACCTTTAATACGAGGAGAATTTTTTCTATGTCGCAGTTTTCCTGATTAGAACACTGTTCTATTTTTTGAAAGAAGTTTTGGAAACTTTTTCGAAAATGTGTTTTTGAAACTTTGTTTCAGTGTATATGCCGGTCTTAATTAAGGTGAGGTAATACGGGCAACATTTTTCTTCAACTTTCAACGCAGCTTTGTTGCATTGCAAGTTGAAAATCATTGTTGCACGTATTACCTACCACCCACCTTAAACATTGTCACGCAACAATGATTTTGTTGTAAGTTTGAAAAAAGTAGACTCCAGTTCTACTTGCCGCAACATGCTGATTCAACTTGCAACAAAATCATTGTTGCACGACAACGCTTTTCGACTTGCAACGCAACGATGTTCCAGCAATTTGTTGCTCGTATTACATCACCTTTAATGTTTCTCTACTCAATCCCCAAATGTGCATGCATCATGTTATGGAAAAAAAATAATAATAAATGACCGAAATACGTGGGCCACGTGACATAGAAAAAATCCCCTTTTAATTTGTAGTTTATGAGATATTTAATATATGAGTATGAATAGTTTATTATTGTGAAGAGTTTATAAGATAGTTGGCTTGGAAGATTGGTTTGAAAACGTACTTACTATCGTTGTGTTTTTTAAAAAGACTTTATGTTTGAAACTTAATAAGCCTTTCGCGCCTCGTTTGTGTGTCTGCAATTCAAAATAATTTTTACTTCATAACGAGGCGAGATAGGTTAATTTAGATGCACATCACAAGTGAAGGCCTTCAGCGGTAGCTGAGCTATGATTGGTTAACGGTTTTCCCGCCAATTTGTGGTTAATGATGAATCATGTAAAAGGTCTGATTCCTCTTAGCTGTCCATTTCGTGCAGTTTCCTAGTGAGCTGTTACGATTCTTGTTAAGCCTAAAATAACAACCCTTCTTGCATGAAAATTACAAACAATAGAAGATAATTGGTTGCGAAATAAAGTTAGGGTGACATGTTGAATATTTCTTTCACTGGCTTTGACAAGAATATGGGCGTATGGTTAGGAGGAAATGACTTGAAACTGATATCTGAAACCTTACAAAATATTGTTTGTCGACCTTGTGGTTCTTAAATTCCCAAGTTCCCATGCAGCCATCCTGGTCTATCCTAGTCTCCACCCGTTCTATCTCAGATTATCCCATCCTATCTGTTAATACCTTAGTTTATATCAGTGACCTTATATATAACTGGCGTGTAGGCCTGCAGTACGTATAGTTCCAGTCTTCTACGCGGTCTGGTCAAGTCTGATTTGGTCAAAAGACCAATACGCAAGCCTTGAATTTCATCGAGGACATGTCCTCCGATAATCGTCATTTGGCCGCCGATAGGGATTTTTTCCCCATAATATGTAGGACACTTTTGTCCGCCGATGGAGTTTTGAGTTTTTAAATTTTCCCGATCGATCGAACATATGATCGTAAGAAAATGTTCGGCAATAGAATATCCCAGCCAATGATTGAACTATCAGCGTGTAAATGTTTTGGCGGCCATTAATTGCGGGATCAGCCCGGAAATTCAGCCCGGAAATGCAGGCACAACTGTGCTAACCACGTGTTCAAACACTGGCGGGCATGATTGTGCATTGACATTAAAATGTGCAGAGGACATTGCTCAGTGTCGGAGTGAAGCGATCTACATGTCCAAGCGAAGAAGACAGTCCTATATCTATATACCAGTCACTACTAATACTATAGCACATAAATGACATAATATCATGTGAATGTTAGTCACTCTTTATCATGGATTTAGTCATTTCCTGACTCTATAGGATAACAGTTTTGTCCTAGCCGAGAGAAAAATGTCTTTGGATAGCCTCATGGAAACTCATTATCGGAGGACATTTTTGTCTTTGGATGCAAAAAGTATAATTCGAGGCCTGCCAATACGTACTGCAGGCCTACATCTCCGCGGTATAGAGGCATAGAGCCCACTGGTTTATATCCGTTAGTTCTTATAGTCTATCCCAAGGGTTGCCGGGATATCAGTACTCTTTTTCACTAGTTTCCAGTTTATCCTAATATTTCTCACCCTAACCCACCTAACCCGTCAGTTCCTATCAGTCATCCGATCGTCAGTATTTCGTTATCAAAACTAATCTCGGTGCTTTACCACCTTTTCACTTTGCTCTATCTAAAATACTGCCTACGCAGCACTCTACATCTTTACATTCATGACTTCTCATATATTGGTCAACATTTCAAAAATGTAATTAATTGATCTTTAAATGTAATAGCATAGGTGCCGAATATCGGTCGAGAAATAAATTGCGAACTTGGGTCAATAAAGGTCGTTGTAAGTCCTGGAATTTTAGCTGTGTTACTTACTGATAGTTTAAAAAAAGTGTGTTGCTTTTCAACTTATTTTTACAGGCAAAAAATAAGAGCAGAATCTCTTTAAAAACTGTTTAAGGTGGCTCCATACAGTTTCTTGAAAAATGGAAAATACACGTTTGAGAGTCCAAAATACGTGATTAAACAATTCGGAAAAAGAATAAAACTAAATGTTATGCATAGTTAAACAGTCGGACAATAAAAACCTGTTACCAAATAAATAGCAACAGTTGTTGCTATGGCGACAATGATTTTTCAAAATGGCTGCCAATTACCCTTCAAACTAATTTAATTCGAGAAAAACTTTGGTGACCCCCAATTTTTTTTTCATTAAAACTTTTCTTGAAGTACGAGTAATCAATTGGCCGATTTAAAAAAAATTCTGTAGAACGAAATTTTTTAAAAATTAACAAACATGATTTTTCCGGAAAAAAAATTATTCCTTCTACAGAATTTTTTTTAAATCGGTCTATTGATTACTCATACTTCAGGAAAAGTTTTAATGAAAAAAAAATCGGGGGTCACCAAAGTTTTTTTCGAATTAAATTAGTTTGAAGGGTAATTGGCAGCCATTTTGAAACGTCATTGTTGCCATAGCAACAATTGTTGCTATTTATTTGGTAACAGTTTTTGATTGTCAGAATGCTTTAACTATGTATAACATTTAGTTTTATTATTTTAGGAATTGTTTATGCACGTGTTTTGGACTCTCAAACTTGTATTTTCCATTTTTCAAGAAACTGTATGGAGCCACCTTAAGAGGAGATTTTTTAGATTATCGAGAAACTGGCGCTCAAAAATACCGTGATCCTTTGCGAAAAAACAGTGAATTCTGCAACCTCGTACCCAGGGCCATTTGTAGGGGCTGGGCCAAGATGGCGGCCAAAAACAAAATGGCGGGAACAAATGCTATTATACTTGGCAGTGCCAGTACCTGAGAAGATACACATGAGAAGGACCCAAATACACGAGAGGGCCCATGCCATATATGGCATATATCGCCTTATATGTTCTTCATAGCAAGTGTAATACGACCTTTCGATTATATTGACACTTCTCAATCGCATCGGCTATAATATAAGATCGGTAAAGAGCACAAAATCTTTGGATTTGCTTTTGGAATTTATATAAAAGTTGATGTCTTGATCAAGACTTGATGAGTTGAAGTATATGAGTTCAGTAAGGGTGATACAAATTGAAACAACTTGCCACTCAATAATCGATTTCTTTAAGTTACTGCGTGTTTAATATAACAAGAGAGGATAAATGCATAATAAGTCAAGATATCTAAGTCTGAGCGTAGCTTGATAACTAGTGCATGTAGTCTGAGCGTGAACTCTCATACTCTGAAAATATAATATATTAGGCAAGCTTATAAATCAAGCGCTTTACTTCACTACGGAATACGCGCGCAATGATAATCAACATATATTCTCTGAAGGTCTGAAACGGTCGGGTTTGACGCGTATTAAAAGTCTTTTAAGAAGCAGTCATGCTGTCTCAGACCTGCACCGAATATTTATTCAGGATGGCTGTCTGGGTGTCATGCTTTACTGAGAATTCTAAAAATATATACCATTTATAATTTATATATAGCGACAACCGTATAAAGTTAAATAACCAAGCACTTAAATACAATTTTCTGAGAACGATCAGTGGCAAATATATTTTTAAGTAACCTTCATTAAAAGAATATATTATTATATAGTCATATAATATAATATTATATAGTCTATATAATATAGTCTTTCTTGCTAATATAATCTTGTGTATACAATATACTATTACTATATATAATATAATAATTACTATTACTATATATAATATAATATTATATAGTCTATATAATATAGTCTTTCTTGCTAATATAATCTTGTGTATACAATATACTTGCATACAGATTTTTATAGCGCATTATCTAAATATATTAAATGTATATATCTATCAACAACAACAATCATAATAATAATAATAATAATAATAATAATAATAATAATAATAATGATAATAATATGATAATGATAATGAAGAATAGCTAGGATGATATTATCATAAGTAAGATGATAATGACGACGATGACAATGACGGTTACATTCAGGATGGGATGATGACG
Organism: Paragorgia papillata; assembly: GCA_035771165.1. NCBI lineage: Eukaryota > Metazoa > Cnidaria > Anthozoa > Scleralcyonacea > Coralliidae > Paragorgia > Paragorgia papillata. Next base: position 1,266,339 of record JAWNZC010000430.1, on the reverse strand, counting down.
ATAATGATGATGATGATGATGATGATGATGATGATAATGGCGACGATAATAATGATCATGTGGTCATGCCAACACTGTTGTATCATTTTCAACAAGAAAACGCCTTCGATTTCGAATAGGTACATATTGACCTAACTGTCTTGTATAGCGAGTATAAACTACATATAACTGTGGTGCATGGTCAACATTGTCTGACTTCATAATTTTTCTTGATATTTTAACTAAAGTTCTAACTTGGTAAAAGTCAGTAACTTGGTAAAAGTGGACTCTTTTCAAAATTTCGGGAAATTTGACTAATTTATTCAATATTTCCTAAAAGTGTTTTTTAGGCCTAAAGGTTTTATATATGTGTTGGTTCACATTCTTCGACTTCATGGTTTCTCTTGATATGTTAACCATAGTTCTAACTGGTAAAAGTAAATTAATTTCAAAATTTCAGACAATTTGACAGTTTTCTTCCATCATTTCAAAAAATGGGGTATTTTCGGCTAATAAACGTGTTATATATAGAGTATAAACTGCATATCACGGAGTGCGCATAAGTTGGTTGACATTGTCTGACTTTATCAGTTTATAATCAGTTTTTATGATACTTTAACCATACTTTTAACTTGGCACTTGGTAATTGTGTTCAAATTTGTACCATGTAAACGACATGAAGTCTAAAATCTGAAGAGAGACTAATTAGTCTCCCTTTCCACGCAGGGGAGACTAAATAGTCTCCCTTGAACAATGTCTCTCAGTTCACATTGTTTGATTTTATAATTTTTCTTGATATTTTAACTAAAGTTTTATCTTGGTAAAGGTAGACTTATCTGAAAATTTCAGACAATTTGACTCATTCCTTCCATCTTTTCCAAAAATGGGGTATTTTCGGCTAAAGGTGTTATATATAGAGAGAGTGAAAACCGCATATATGGGGTGATGTGTTGGTTCACATTGTTTGACTTCATGGTTTCTCTTTATATTTTAACCATAGTTCTAACTTAGTAAAAGTAGATTAATTTCAAAATTTCAGGCCATTTGACAGATTTCTTCCATCTTTTCCCAAAATGGGGTATTTTCGGCTAAAGGTGTTATATATAGAGCATGAACGGCATATCACGGAGTGCGTATATGTTGGTTGACATTGTCTGACTTTATCAGTTTATAATTTTTTATGATACTTTAACCATACTTTTAACTTGGCACTTGTTAATTGTCTTCCAAATTTGTACCATGTAAACGACAAGTCTAAAATCTGAAGGGAGACTAATTAGTCTCCCTTTCCATGCAGGGGAGACTAAATAGTCTCCCTTGAACAATGTCTCTCAGTTCACATTGTTTGATTTTATAATTTTTCTTGATATTTTCACTAAAGTTTTATCTTGGTAAAGGTAGACTTATCTGAAAATTTCAGACAATTTGACTCATTCCTTCCATCTTTTCCAAAAATGGGGTATTTTCGGCTAAAGGTGTTATATATAGAGAGAGTAAAAACCGCATATATGGGGTGATGTGTTGGTTCACATTGTTTGACTTAATGGTTTCTCTTGATATTTTAACTAAAGTTTTATCTTGGTAAAAGTAGGCTAATCTGAAAATTTCAGACAATTTGACTCATTCCTTCCATCTTTTCAAAAAATGGGGTATTTTCGGCTAATAAACGTGTTATATATAGGGTATAAACTGCATATCACGGAGTGCGCATAAGTTGGTTGACATTGTCTGACTTTATCAGTTTATAATCAGTTTTTATGATACTTTAACCATACTTTTAACTTGGCACTTGGTAATTGTGTTCAAATTTGTACCATGTAAACGACATGAAGTCTAAAATCTGAAGAGAGACTAATTAGTCTCCTTTTCCACGCAGGGGAGACTAAATATAGTCTCCCTTGAATAATGTCTCTCAGTTCACATTGTTTGATTTCACAATTTTTCTTGATATTTTAACTAAAGTTTTATCTTGGTAAAGGTAGACTTATCTGAAAATTTCAGACAATTTGACTCATTCCTTCCATCTTTTCCAAAAATGGGGTATTTTCGGCTAAAGGTGTTATATATAGAGAGAGTAAAAATCGCATATATGGGGTGATGTGTTGGTTCACATTGTTTGACTTCATGGTTTCTCTTTATATTTTAACCATAGTTCTAACTTAGTAAAAGTAGATTAATTTCAAAATTTCAGGCCATTTGACAGATTTCTTCCATCTTTTCCCAAAAAGGGGTATTTTCGGCTAAAGGTGTTATATATAGAGAGAGTATAAGCCGTATATATGGAGCGATGTGTTGGTTCACATTGTTTGACTTAATGGTTTCTCTTGATATTTTAACTAACGCTTTATCTTGGTAAAAGTAGACTAATCTGAAAATTTCAGACAATTTGACTGATTCCTTCCATCTTTTCCAAAAATGGGGTATTTTCGGCTAAAGGTGTTATATATAGAGCATGAACGGCATATCACGGAGTGCGTATATGTTGGTTGACATTGTCTGACTTTATCAGTTTATAATTTTTTATGATACTTTAACCATACTTTTAACTTGGCACTTGTTAATTGTCTTCCAAATTTGTACCATGTAAACGACAAGTCTAAAATCTGAAGGGAGACTAATTAGTCTCCCTTTCCATGCAGGGGAGACTAAATAGTCTCCCTTGAATAATGTCTCTCAGTTCACATTGTTTGATTTTATAATTTTTCTTGATATTTTCACTAAAGTTTTATCTTGGTAAAGGTAGATTTATCTGAAAATTTCAGACAATTTGACTCATTCCTTCCATCTTTTCCAAAAATGGGGTATTTTCGGCTAAAGGTGTTATATATAGAGAGAGTAAAAACCGCATATATGGGGTGATGTGTTGGTTCACATTGTTTGACTTAATGGTTTCTCTTGATATTTTAACTAAAGTTTTATCTTGGTAAAAGTAGGCTAATCTGAAAATTTCAGACAATTTGACTGATTCCTTCCATCTTTTCCAAAAATAAGTTATTTTCGGCTAAAGGTGTTATATATAGAGCATGAACTGCATATCACGGAGTGCGTATATGTTGGTTGACATTGTCTGACATTATCAGTTCATAATTTTTTATGATACTTTAACCATACTTTTAACTTGGCACCTGTTAATTGTGTTCCAAATTTGTACCATGTAAACGGCAAGTCTAAAATCTGAAGGGAGACTAATTAGTCTCCCTTTCCACGCAGGGGAGACTAAATAGTCTCCCTTGAATAATGTCTCTCAGTTCACTTTGTTTGATTTTATAATTTTTCTTGATATTTTCAATTAAGTTTTATCTTGGTAAAGGTAGACTTATCTGAAAATTTCAGACAATTTGACTCATTCCTTCCATCTTTTCAAAAAATGGGGTATTTTCGGCTAATAAACGTGTTATATATAGAGTATAAACTGCATATCACGGAGTGCGCATAAGTTGGTTGACATTGTCTGACTTTATCAGTTTATAATCAGTTTTTATGATACTTTAACCATACTTTTAACTTGGCACTTGGTAATTGTGTTCAAATTTGTACCATGTAAACGACATGAAGTCTAAAATCTGAAGAGAGACTAATTAGTCTCCTTTTCCACGCAGGGGAGACTAAATATAGTCTCCCTTGAATAATGTCTCTCAGTTCACATTGTTTGATTTTACAATTTTTCTTGATATTTTAACTAAAGTTTTATCTTGGTAAAAGTAGGCTAATCTGAAAATTTCAGACAATTTGACTCATTCCTTCCATCTTTTCCAAAAATGGGGTATTTTCGGCTAAAGATGTTATATATAGAGAGAGTAAAAACCGCATATATGGGGTGATGTGTTGGTTCACATTGTTTGACTTCATGGTTTCTCTTTATATTTTAACCATAGTTCTAACTTAGTAAAAGTAGATTAATTTCAAAATTTCAGGCCATTTGACAGATTTCTTCCATCTTTTCCCAAAAAGGGGTATTTTCGGCTAAAGGTGTTATATATAGAGAGAGTATAAGCCGTATATATGGAGCGATGTGTTGGTTCACATTGTTTGACTTAATGGTTTCTCTTGATATTTTAACTAACGCTTTATCTTGGTAAAAGTAGACTAATCTGAAAATTTCAGACAATTTGACTGATTCCTTCCATCTTTTCCAAAAATGAGTTATTTTCGGCTAAAGGTGTTATATATAGAGCATGAACTGCATATCACGGAGTGCGTATATGTTGTTTGACATTGTCTGACATTATCAGTTTATAATTTTTTATGATACTTTAACCATACTTTTAACTTGGCACCTGTTAATTGTGTTCCAAATTTGTACCATGTAAACGGCAAGTCTAAAATCTGAAGGGAGACTAATTAGTCTCCCTTTCCACGCAGGGGAGACTAAATAGTCTCCCTTGAATAATGTCTCTCAGTTCACTTTGTTTGATTTTATAATTTTTCTTGATATTTTCACTAAAGTTTTATCTTGGTAAAGGTAGACTTATCTGAAAATTTCAGACAATTTGACTCATTCCTTCCATCTTTTCAAAAAATGGGGTATTTTCGGCTAATAAACGTGTTATATATAGAGTATAAACTGCATATCACGGAGTGCGCATAAGTTGGTTGACATTGTCTGACTTGATCAGTTTATAATCAGTTTTTATGATACTTTAACTATACTTTTAACTTGGCACTTGGTAATTGTGTTCAAATTTGTACCATGTAAACGACATGAAGTCTAAAATCTGAAGAGAGAGTAATTAGTCTCCTTTTCCACGCAGGGGAGACTAAATATAGTCTCCCTTGAATAATGTCTCTCAGTTCACATTGTTTGATTTTACAATTTTTCTTGATATTTTAACTAAAGTTTTATCTTGGTAAAAGTAGGCTAATCTGAAAATTTCAGACAATTTGACTCATTCCTTCCATCTTTTCAAAAAATGTGGTGTTTTCAGCTAAAGGTGTTATATATAGAGAGAGTAAAAACCGCATATATGGGGTGATGTGTTGGTTCACATTGTTTGACTTAATGGTTTCTCTTGATATTTTAACTAAAGTTTTATCTTGGTAAAAGTAGGCTAATCTGAAAATTTCAGACAATTTGACTGATTCCTTCCATCTTTTCCAAAAATGGGGTATTTTCGGCTAAAGGTGTTATATATAGAGTATAAACTGCATATCACGGAGTGCGTAAATGTTGGTTGACATTGTCTGACTTTATCAGTTTTTAATTTTTTATGATACTTTAACCATACTTTTAACTTGGCACTTGGTAATTGTGTTCCAAATTTGTACCATGTAAACGGCAAGTCTAAAATCTGAAGGGAGACTAATTAGTCTCCCTTTCCATGCAGGGGAGACTAAATAGTCTCCCTTGAATAATGTCTCTCAGTTCACATTGTTTGATTTTATAATTTTTCTTGATATTTTAACTAAAGTTTTATCTTGGTAAAGGTAGACTTATCTGAGAATTTCAGACAATTTGACTCATTCCTTCCATCTTTTCCAAAAATGTGGTGTTTTCGGCTAAAGGTGTTATATATAGAGAGTGTAAACCGCATATATATGGGGTGATGTGTTGGTTCACATTGTTAGACTTAACGGACATACGTATACTCTACCCCCCCCACCCCCCCCAGTAATACCGAAATAAATGAGCAAAGAATGAAGCAATTAAAATATAAAAGGAAGATTTCACGGACTCAGGCTATTAGCATAGATATAGATAAACAGGTATACTAATAGATAAATCTTTATATTAGTTAAATAGTTTTTATTTTGATAAGATTATGTCGTGACGAAAAATCTTTTTGTAGTTCCTGACAAAATTTTCCATATTAATTGTATTTGAAAATATCAGAAATGTGTTGTATTTTAACTAGTTTTTATGACATTTTATGACCTTCAGTGATCTTAAAATTCACCCTTCAGGATGCAGGAAAATGGCATTTTGGAGACTCTAAATTTCAAAATTTTCCAGGGGGGGCATGATCCGGACCCCCCTAGAAGAGTTCCTCTTCGGGAACTCTAAGTTCGTAATTTGATACAAAGTAGCTGTCATGCATCCGTTAATTAATAATAGTATTTTGAATTCAAATGTTTCAGGCTGATTGGTAACCTTTATACTATATATCAAAACATTCTGTAATATTATTAATATAATTCTGTATACTCTTGAATAAACGATCGACGTCACGAGCATCGCTGTAACTGTATTTTTAGGGTTACTGTACAGACCTCCAAACCATAGTGTTTTTAATTTTTTTATTCGCTGAAAGTGAAGCACTTTATGAGGGCTTTCAGATTCCGGAAATGTTTTTTTTATTTCTAAGCAATGAAAAAAGTGACAAGAGGTTTCTTTCACACGGCTTTTCCTGAAAGAAATATTTTGAACTAAAGTAAGAAATTTAAAAGGCTATAAGTGAACACAAATTTATCAGAATCGTCTAAAAATTGTATTCGAGTAACTTAACATTCTGGTGACAAGTGTGTCTGGGAATTGTAAAATTTTCAATAGTTATCTTTTTACGGCCTTTTATGCAAGCCCATTCAACCTCCTGTGTTAGCTGTGATAGTAAAAATTCGATAACTCTAAAAGTTAGTTTCAGAAATTGCAGCTTGATGTTAGTAATAATTGTCAGTTGTTTGCTGTACAAGCTATGTTAGTTGGTAATAATCAGAAGAGCTCTGAGCTCTAGAAAAACTCTGAGCTGGGTTCGAGTCCCGCTTAGAGCTCAGAGTTTTTCTGAGTATTACCAACTAACACAGCTTGTACAGCAAACAACTGACAATTATAACTCTAAAAGTATTTAGAATTTTTACAAACCCGGACACCCTTTTTTTGCTATGATATTTATCTACCTAGTTGTTCACTTATAGTATATAGTATATTTCAAATTGGAATGAAAACCTTTATAAACAGAAGCGCTATTTTTTGTTTGCGTTCATAACTAAATTACCAAATGTGTTTTGATGCAGTCTTGTAGCCCAGTATATCAGCTTTCGAATGTGTAGCTAGGTTTTGGTATATATGCAATAAATGGACGGAGCGCTATGTTTTCCCTAAAACGTAACCCGAAGGTCTACAGTAACATTAAATGTCTGAACAACGTTTTTGATTCAAAGTTGATCTACTATACCAAATAGCAATTTCCACCGATACCATACTAGAAACAACACCAAATTCCACTTACCTAAAGGTAAGACTAACTGGGGAAAACATAAATTAATTTATCACGAAGAAGACGGCCCCCGGGCTGATTGAGCTTGACGAACGTCCACCAAACGTTTGTTACATTACACCAAGCTAGTTCGCAAACGTACCACATGCACATGTATACGTACAACTTATCATATCACTTTAACTACATCTTATTCTCATGCAAACGTTAAAATCTTTTCTGAGTAATTGAGCTTGACGAACGACCACCAAACGTCTATTATATATAACGTCTATATATATATATATATATATATAACCATATCTTGTTATCTTGTATTTACTTCATATTTCATTTATGTTACCCCGTATTATTGTTATTATAGGTACCTATTGAAAAACACTTTGGTGACATGGGCTCCCTGTTAAAATATTGCGGTGCCTTGAAAGTTAGCTTGCGGGCGCAGCTAACTTTCACACCGCTTGTGACTTCGTTCGTTCGTTCGTTCGTTCGTTCGTTCGTTCGTTCGTTCGTTCGTTCGTTCGTTCGTTCGTAATCAATAGCAAGCGACATTTTTGACGGGACATTCTTAACGCGATGTTTTGAACGCCACAGGGTGAGGGCACCGTAATCAATAGCAAGCGACATTTTTGACGGGACATTCTTAACGCGATGTTTTGAACGCCACAGGGTGAGGGCACCGCTTTGTAGCACTGTGTCTGGTTATATTTAAGAAATAGAAGAAAATGGCCGCCCGTGTTTATATAGCCTGATGCAAACACGAGAGTGAGTTGGGAGAATTCGAAAGTTTATGTGAACCCGAGCCGTAGGCGAGGGTTTACATAAGTACTTTCGAATTCTCCCAACTCACTCTCGTGTTTGCATCAGGTTATATAAACACAGGGCATCCATTTTCTATTTCTTTTATGAAATAAGGCTAAAAAATGTGCCGTGACATCACAACCGTGTTTACATAGCCTGATATAAACACGGTAACTGACCAATCACAGCGTGCGTAAGACGCAACCTATTATATATATATATATATATATATATATATATATATATATATATATATATATATATATATATATATATATATATATATATATATATATATATATAGTATATAGTACATAGTACATATAGTAAGGTTGGGTATACTGCCGAAACAGAGAACGTAGGAGTCTAACGTTTCGAGCGAAGACCCTTCTCTCTGCAGAGGAAGGGCCTTCGCTCGAAACGTTAGACTCCTACGTTCTCTGTTTCGGCAGTATATCTAACCCTACTTTATTATATAAAATAGAGCGGTGTTTTATTGATGTTTCCGCCACTAATAAAAACGATAATCTCACATGTGATTATTTATGATAATCTCACATGTGTCGATTATCGTGAAACGTATTAGAGTTTACTGCTCTATTTTTGTGGGGAAAAAGGACTGTTTTTTATATAATAAACAGAACAATACATGAATGCTTGGAAATATGAAATTTATTTCTCGTGTTGACCCGCGCATTCATGTATTATTCTCTATATATTTCGATTACTATAAATCTGTTAGGGGGCTAAATCTGTTAGGCAAGTGTTTTTATTGGTTGGGCTTCACTAGCACTCCGTCGTGATGACGTCAGGATTGATGTTTGTCCGCTTTTACCCACAATTCTTGCACTTCGAACAATGGATAATGGGCTCATTTTCAATGATTTGAAAGTCAATTTTGCTTTGTTTGTCCGCTTTTTGTGCTATTAATAGCAGCTGGACGGTACGCTATTAGATTACTCCAAGATGAAAGCAAGATTGGTGCAGTGATGGATCTAGCTTGATCTGGTAGGGGGGGGGGGTGCTGCAGGGGGGGGTGCTGCAGGGGCGGATCTAGAATTTTTTTCACCTTAGTCAAACCACTCCTAGGGTGCCCCAGAAAATTTTTTAAATTTGGACCTCTGAAAGTACGGTACCTCCGACGGTACTTTGAAGAAAGATTTAAAAGTTTTAAATCGTGTTTTCAATAGCGCATTTTATCAAACCTGGAAGGTGTCATATAAATTTAGGGATGAAGTGGACGTTTTATTATACAAATACATTTAAAATTATAGAAAATAACGGGGAGAAATCCAATAAATCCAAGGAAGCTAGACATTAGAAATGTGATTGACATTTTCAATGAAAAGCCGCGTCGCATCCCACTGCAGCAAGGCACTAATCGAGTAATTGGCACCCCTTTGGGGGGTGTAGAACATAATGGTCTTTAATGGACCAGGGTACATGTATACCTGATAGGGGGAAAATTAAATAATATCTCAAAGAATATAATATTAAGAATATAATATTACTGTCCATTACTCAATATTTTTAGTATAAACGTAGGAATACTATAAGGCCCACTTGCTCTTCTATCATTGAAAGAGAATATGGTGTTATGTATTTCCCCTACTGTAGTTGGATATACATGTAATAAGTAAAAGCAACAGTTTCTGTTTGTACTGTAGGCAAATAATCTATTTATGAGCAGTCAACATCGAAATTTTGGAGTTGTGTTTTACCATTGCGGGCCATCGTAAATATACAATTAATACACACAATTTGCAAGAATAAACCATGCATGTTCACTCTGATCAACCGTTTACTCCGACGATGGTTTTTGCTTAAAAACGTCAGTATCAAGCTCTCGAATTTTGGCAATATAACATGCACTGAAGCACTCTTCCTTATATTTTGGTCTTTCAAAAGTAAATTCACCGACGTCTTCAAAATAAGTCAATAGGAAAACTATGACAGTAGTAAAGCAGATTGAGTATCATTTAATCCAAATGATGGAAAGTACTAAGGAACTGAAAAAAAACAAAACAAAGAAAGAAATAGAACTTAGTATAGTTACAATTGGCCAGAATTTAACTAGAATACACAAATACATCATTTTCACTTGACGTGATAACCCCCGCATTGGTGGTGTACAAGGACAAATGTCATTCCCTGAAAAAGGCTCTTTACTGTATATTACACATGATCAAATTATATATATAATTATTACATGCCCATAATACAATTTAAGCTATACTTATAGAGAATATATAATATAAATCCTTATTAAAAATCTAAATATTTGTTCAATATAAATTCCAAAACAGTTTTTGCTGGCAACCATGTCAAGGATAAGACATGGTGTATATTTTTACTTTGGTTTAAATAAAAAAACTGTCATTATAAACTCTGGTTACGTACCATACCACTGACAAAACTTGTGGATATCTCCTCAAAATTAAAATTATGAAAAGATGGAGTCACCACTTAATGTAGATTAGATACATACTAATTAAAATGGATATTACAGTTTATTATACGGAGAAGAGTATTTTACTAGCAACTAAAACGAGCTACATGTATGTCCAACATAGGCATCGGATGTCGGACCGTAACGATCGGTAAAAGGGCGTTGCAGATCGTACGTACCGTAGCATCTGTGTTCCGATGGTCACGGACCGACATCAGGTGATACAGATGGTAGACACTTAGTAAATATACGCTGCTCTCAGATGTTGTATGTATGATAGTGCAGATGGTTCAGATGGTACGGATCGTACGGACCGTGGCATCTGTATTCGGATGACCATCCGAATGCAGATGTCACGGTCCGTACGATCCGTACCATCTGAAACGTATATATTTACTAAGTGTCTACCATCTGTATCACGTGATGTCGGTCCGTGACTATCGGAATACAGATGGTATACGGTACGTGTGATCTGCAACGCCCTTTTACCGATCGTTACGATCCGTCATCCGATGCTTTTGTTGGACATGTATGACTAAAACATTCGTAGAATCGATATTTCACTACACCCGGGAAGCGAGTGGTGTATTTACATAATTATTACATGCCCATAATACAATTTAAGCTTAATACTTATAGAGAATATATATAAATCCTTATTAAAAATCTAAAAATTTGTTCAATATAAAATTGTTTCAAAACAGTTTTTGCAGGCAACCATGTCAAGGATAAGACACATGTGGCATATATTTTTACTTTGGATTAAATAAAAAAACTGTCATTATAAACCCTGGTAACCACTGACAAAACTTGTGGATATCTCCTCAAAATTAAAATTATAAAAAAATGGAGTCACCACTTAATGTAGATTAGATACATACTAATTAAAGTGGATATTACAGTTTAATTATTATATGGAGAAGAGTTTTTTCTAGCAACTAAAACACTCGTAGAATCCATATTTCACTATGTGTAATATCCCCTTTATATACTGTAGCAACAGAAATTGTGTTGTGGTAATTAGACACAGTGAGGATGCTACCAGCGTACCTCACTCAAGATAGTTGAAAGCAAAGTGTCTGTACACTATAAATTGCTACAGAACTGATATCAGTGTCTGTATAAAATGTGCTACAGAACTGATCTTTTGTTAAACAGTTCTGTATCACATTTAGAGGCACTGATATCAGTTCTGTATCGGGGTGAACAGACATTAATTAAACCTCTGAATTTTCCTCATGAATTATTAATGAGTTTCAGAAATATATTTATATATACATGTAAATAGTGTATACAGACTGTCAGTAGAGGCAAGAGTAAAATTTTAATAACACTGTAAATTTCAGTCAAATCTTCTCAGTTCTGTCTCCGAAACATCCACAAGAAGAATAAAATAGTCTGGCTAAAATAAACGTACATTTCCTACACAGACGCTTCAGTACTATAAAAATGCTTTATAAGCTTAATACCTGTATAAAACATTTGTTCCGAGGCGATACTCAATATTTCCGACGCCAAGTCATCCGAGGAGGTCAACGTTTGTCGTTTGGAGGAAAGCGCTATTCTAAATTGATCAATTTTTACTCTCTGTTATGCACAAACCACTGTCCCCTAGATAGCAGACAAACTCGAAATTTTTCTTCACCAGAAATCCCTCGAGAGTGGACAAGAGTCAAGAAAACTGACGAAGGCGCCATATTGATAACCTTCGAACCATATATGGTAGGGGTGCTCTCGTGTATAGGGGTCTTCTCGTGCGGTCCTCTCGTGCAAGTGGCACTGCCAACCCCTGCTCAACAAATGGCCCTGGTGGAGGCTAGCTGAAAATGCGCAGTATATTGCGCATTTTGATAACTAGAACTCAGTTCTTTACACAGTAATTATACCTAATCACAGCTAATTATTGCATTGTTTAAAATATAATTTCCCGTGCCGTGGGCAGGAACAACCGACAAGGTCAAAATACAATTTTTAAAAAAAAAATACAAAATCAAACCGTCTGATTTACGCCATAAGCTCTTGACCAATCAGAGGCTGAGATAGCCTAGCCTCCACCAGGGCCATTTGTTCCCGCCATCTTGGCCCAGTTCCCTACAAATGGCCCTGGGTACGAGGTTGTGAATTCTGTTCTTTTTTGGAACATGGCGGTGAACGCTGTAATTTGTTGGATTTTTTGCTTATTGATCTAATAAAAACTCACTCATTGTTACATGTAATACTTGAAATGTTGTCTTCAATACAATTTCGTCCACTGGAAGTTGGTGCAACATCTTCACGGCGCTTTTAACGGCAACAACGTGCTTCATTAGATTTTATGCGGTTATGTTCGACAGCAGAAGGCACCAGGTAAGAATATTTCACTTATTTATTTGTGTTACTAGATGATTAGATTTCGTAAAAAAAATTATATGGGTAGGAACATATATTAGTAAGCTTTGTGTCGTATCTGCATCAGTTTGATATTAGTCGCACATAATTAACCTTTTCGCCCGTTCAAGTGATAGACATGTGGTGTTGACTTTGAGAACCAAAATTTTGTTGGTTCCAACAATGTTTTGTTCAGATTCACTTTGAAATTGATGTTGATCTCAATAATGCTGTATTGTTTGTGAAGAAGGGTTGTCATATTCCAGAATAAGCCTGAATCAATGCATGTATTGAGGAGTTTTTTGACAATTAACGTTTATTTTTAGTCTTGAAACTTTGTTATTGTATGCCATAAATTCGTACCAACTAACCAAGTAGAGATATTCAGAAATATTAGATATTTTAACCTTAAAACTAATTGGCACACCGTGAACCTTATGGTACATTACATTCGATCGGCGAGGTTTAAAACCATCGTTTTAAATAAAAATAAGCGGATGGTCCTCGCAATATTTTTAAAGTAAATATTACAGTTTTTGCATTTTCATCATTTTATTTTAAAATGGACACCTATTGCTTTCTTGGTTATAAAATATTTTAATTAATGACTAAACCTTTAAAGGTTTGCTTACTATGTAGTTTTAAAAGCAAGTATTAATAGAATGTCAGCCAAAATCTAATAGAAAATCCAGAAAAATAATTATCAGGGTTTTTTATAATGAAAAGTTGCCAGTTCTTGCCAAATGGGCCAAAAAATGTTTGTGGGCATTACTAAAATGTAAAAATAACTCTTAATTTGGATTGGCACACCACATGGTATACTTTATCTTCTAGTTTAATTACTACTCTCCAAAATAAAAATGATTTAAAGAAATTTTAGGTGGATGGTCCTCGCAGAATTTGAGCATTTTTGTACTTTATCTGTTTTGTAGACTGTAATTTGATTAAGGTGGCAATGCGAGGTTTTATTTCTAAAGCAAAGATTATAGAAAACGTTGGAAAACATGTGCAGTAGATGAATGTCGTAGTAATCAATTCATACTACTGTAGTACTGTGCAAAGAAACATATATGTAAGGCTGCAGTGGTTATCAATAGGAAAGGTCTAAGAAATAAAGGGCATGTTTATATGAAGGCAATTAAGTGACTCAAGCTAAGCAAATTACTTTGAAAAGGTGAGATCTCAGCTGGTATAAGAATTAAGGTTTCCCAGCTTGCTGTTTAAATGAATATATAATTGTAAACTATATATATGGTATATAATCAGATATAAGTTTAACTATTTTATGTAACTTATGGGACTGGGGATGGGTAACATGACTAAAAATGCCTGGGTTTTAAAATGATTTTTTTTATAAATTGTTCACTTAATTTAAATTCAATATATTAATTTGTTTTTTTAGATTTTTGTGGCTATGCCTAACTCTGACCAATATGTCAAAACTGCCAATATTTATGGAGTACGTATACAGTATACTAGCTGTAACTGGATTTGGGAGCTAGTCTTGAACAGTAATAATTAGTAATCAATCAGCATGTACATAAACTTGAAGTAATATGTGAAAAAAAAATTGTATCAGCTTTGTGATATTGGATTTTTGTGAGTGTACTTATTCAGCTTACACATTACTATTGTAAACATGTTTATCAATTATCAGCTATTGGAGTGGTGGTATTTGTTTTGCCCGGTTTATACCTAAACAAATTTCTTTTCCCTTCCCAGCTTCCCCCAACAACCAGAATGTTGAATCTGCCAACTTTTGTGCTTTTGTAGCTTGTCAGACCACAACTGACTGTCTATAGGGTCAGGGAAGGGGAACACATCACATTGTAATGGTAGTAATGCATGAATCAGTGTTAAGCCCGAGGGGGGGGAGGCTGGGCAAAAGGTGGTGGATTTGAATTTTTTTAAATGAAGTGTTCAAAAGTGCAACCCTGGGGCCGAGAATTATGATCAAATGTAGGCAAATTGCCCATCTCTGCCTAGGAACATTTGAAAATTTCCTTTCAAATATTTAAATGCCCCCACCCTGGGGTCACGATTCAAGAGCAAATGCTGTAGGGTGGGGATATACAGACATTTACCAAATCCCCCACCTTTGCCCAGCCTCCCCCCCCCCCCCCCCCCCCCCCCCCCTCGGGCTTAACACTGATTTGTGCATAAGAGTCAAGGTGGGTCAATACAGAGTTGAAACATGGCCTGTTGATTTTCTATTAAATTATTTCTATACAATTCAAACATGTTTCTTTAATCATTTTTATACTACTGATGTAGTGTATGTACAAGTATAATAATTATAAATAATATAAAATTTATAAATTTCTTCTTATAGAATTATTAAATGTGCCCATTTTCTTCTTTTTAACTGGCTTTGCTAACTGTCTAGACACAAAAAAAATAAAGAACTTGTGTAAGCTTTTTAGTGTATAACAAACGCTTATTTTTTACTTGGCAAGTTTATTTAAATTCTTGGGTTTTTCAAGATTACTCGACTATCTAGCAACTGCCAAGTACTAAGTTGTTTCGCGCTCTCTTTAGTCCACCCTGCCGTCTTCCCGTGTATGCAAAATCTAGCTTTGTCATCGCTGTTATTTCCTCACAGTCTGCTTTATGTTTAAAAACAACGTATATCGCTACTAGATAATGTTTTCCAATTTCACTTAACAAGTTCGCTGGCATGTCGGCAGCGACGCAGCTTATGGCAATGGTCAGGCTTCATAAATTATAGCCTTCGTAGTGATACGTAGAATTTTAAATAAGATGGCAATACGTTTTACACTAGAAATTTACATAACACACAAGAAGTACTTACCCTATCAGAGTTCTCAGTTTTCTGAGTATTTTGTTTTGTTTCTTCAAGGGAATTTTCCTCTGAATTTCCTAAAATATCTCCACTCCTTGAAAACGGGGTTTTTAACCCCGGATATTTATCCCAATTTTATAGACAAAGCCTGGTTACAAAGTTTTGAGCGTTTTTGACGATAATTTCTCGATAATCTAAAAAATCTCCTCTTAAACATACAGTATAAAAATGAAATCACACGAATACATTGCTTCTCGAAGTTAAGCCTAATTTTCAGCATAATACGTACAGACTTCATTTTTTGGGGGCATATTTCTGTCCTTAAATTTACCCGAGAGGTTTCCGGAAAATTCCTTAAATTTGATGTCTTTAAAAGAATGGGAATCCTTGTGAGGAATCCTAGTGGAATGGGATCCTTGTGGGAATCCTTGGGAATGGGAATCCTTGGGAATGGGAATCCTTGGGAATCCTTGGGAATGGGAATCCTTGGGAATCCTTGGGAATGGGAATCCTTGTGGGAATCCTAGCATGCCTATTTTTAAACTCTGGCTAACGCCCGGTGATTTTATTCACCTATACCGGAAAACGCTCGGATTAAAAGTTGCGTGTTTATAAAATACTAACGAAATTATTTTTCCTAATTCTTCGCTTGTTTATATTTCGTGCTTTATTTACCTCGAAATAAGGCACCGGAAACACAGTACCCCAAGCTCAAACTATGATACGATGTTTACTAAAGCTCAAACTATGATACGATGTTTACTTTTAGTAAACACCGTTCATAGTTTGAGCTTGGGGTACCTCTGTGCCGGAAATGAAATTAACCCGTGCTATACACCAGAGCCCTTTGCTCTATACTACTTTTCACAACTCATCACGTCAAGTTGCATTATTATTACGAAAAGCGGCGAGCAACTGGAAGCATAGTTTGAACGCTGTTGGAACTGCAAATCATTTGCCTTTCAAACGGAAATGAAGTTTAATCAGCACTTGGCAACTTCGTATTCAAATTTTTTTAAGGGCTTCAGCGTACGTAATTAGAATATTATTGTTTGGTCGACTGAATGTCATTAATGTCACTGTTCTTTGAGTTTGAACGACGTGGCATACAGTCGAGCTAAACAGATGTACGCCAAAAGACAGCATACGTTGAATTAGGATCAACAACATGGGTATTTTTTCTGACAGCTTGATGTACATACATGTCATGTAAACAACAGTTGACAGAAGGCTTGAAAGACACCTCTTCGACGTTTATTCAGCTTTCGTCATGTTTTCCCGAATTGTCGATCGTTTGAACAACAACCGAGTTCGCTCGCCTACGAACGATGTCGCTCGCTACTCGAATATTCCACACGAACACGTCGAACTCGAAGGTCTCAATCACAGTGAAACATCTGATTCGTCAAGCTCTGATATATTAACATTCACCCCCGACGAAGCCATATCGCATATCGGCTTTGGTAAATTCCACGTCAAGCTTGTCCTTGTACTTGGGTTAGTGTGGATGGTCGAAGGTATGGAGATATTTGTGTTGTCCGTCTTAGCACCTTATCTTCGTTGTCAATGGAACTTAACTTATTTTGATGAAACATTACTGCCTGTTTTGACATCATTAGGAATGATGTTGTCAGCGCCTGTCTGGGGATGGGTTTGTGATGTGTATGGGCGAAAGAAAGGCTTGTACATTAGTTCTGTATGGTTCATGTATTTTGCCTTTCTCAGCACATTTTCACCGAATTACAAATGGTTGCTGATACTACGTTTCCTTGTTGGAGTTGGTATTGGGTCCTTGCCTCAGGTTTCAACTATTCTGGCCGAGTACACTCCTGCAAAGGCTCGTGGGAAGATCCTTACTTTTGTTACTGTATTCTGGTCAATTGGTTTTATCTTTGCCTCGACTCTGTCACTATGGCTGATGATTGACTTTGGTTTTCGAGTGCTGCTCGCCGCATTATGTATCCCTGGTGTTTTGTTCCTATGGTCATTTTGGTGGATGCCAGAGTCATTCCGTTACTATGCAGCATCCGGCCAGACCAAGAAAGCTCTGGAGATGCTACAACATATTGCTCAGGTCAATGGTACTGACCTACCACCTGGTACCCTAAAGGTCTCGGTGAAGAAACGTGGCAAGCTGATTGACTTAATCAAGTCTGGATATCTCCGGGTTACTGTCTCGCTGTGGGTGATATGGTTGATTAGTATCATGATGTATTACTCATCGGTGTATGTAACAACTGAGATATTCCAGCGCTATAGTGACAACATCTGCCAAGAAACTGTTTCTGGACAAAATACATGCAAGTGTAAAGTATTTGATCGTAAGGATTACTTTGATGTCATTTGGGCATCGGTAGGTGAGTTTCCTGGAGTTATTGTCACTATATTTCTCGTTGACTCCCTTGGGCGTAAGCGTTCAATGTATGTTTTGCCATTTATTGCAATTGTGCTTCATTGCTTATTATTTATATGTTTAAATCGAGTAGGTGCCACAATGCTTCTCATGGCCATCAGGTGCTCTCTTGTTGGTTATTCTGCAGTAGTTTTTGTTTACACACCTGAGGCATATCCCACATCAATCCGTGCAATGGGTATGGGGTCTGGGTACTTCTTCGGTCGTATTGGTATGCTTGTTGCACCAATTGTGGCTGAAGCATTGTTTCATGTGTCTTTCGAAGCGACAAAATATTTCTTTATTTTTTCACTTGTTATCGGGTTCTTTGCAGCACTTTATTTACCATTTGATACTAAAGACAAAATATTACAGTAATAATTTAATATTTGGGGGGGAAAGCACTTTTTGTGGAGGATTGAAAAGCAGAGTGTTTTTTATACTGATCATGAAATCAGGTAACCAGAACAAAATTTTTGATTAACTTGGCTCAGGGCTTTTGTGCTGTTTTTAAGAGTATGCAGGCCATGACTGGTGTTAGGCTCAATTTTAAACTATCTTGTGGGTGTGGTATACCTGTTTTTCAAGCAGGTTTATATTAAATACTGTGCCCTGAAATACAGCTAAGAAATTGTGCCTATACGATGATATCAGCTTGACAGTGACAGACATTCAAAAATAGTCAATGAGTTAATAGATGAAGCTCTGGCATATATATTTTTGTATTTTGCAAAGGCATGTACATTTGACAACATTTGAACTCTAAAGAAGTGTAACTTTACTCCACTTCTTTCATGTTCAAATTATGTCAAACGACTGAATAGAAATTATACAAGTCATTGTCCTGGGTAACTGTTTCTCATACCTTACAAAGTTCAACAGAAATAGATTTTCTTGTTTCCTATAATCCAAATGTATTGTTATCCATACTTTTTTTCTGAATTAATCTAATGTTAGTTTATCAACTTATTTATGCATTTACACTAAAAATAACTAGTAAAACTCAATTGCAATTGCTTAATAATTAGCAACTAATCATTGACTGAAAATATAATGTATTTAAATTCATTAGAATTATGTATTTATTTAATTAAAATCCTAATTGCACTCGTTTGTCATTCGTCAATTTTAATATTCCAGGATGACCCTCTGATACGTTCGAAATTCATGATTCTACTTTAGCGTTTGGGTCAAATTGCATAAATACTGCCATTTGCAAGCCACCGTTATTAATTAGGCTTGTGATTTTTTTCATGTTTGTTTACGTTTGAAAGTTGCAAGTTTGACCAGAAAACGTTGAACATTTAAAAACAAATCAATATCAACTTGCCGCGTCATTTTGACATGTTTCATTGAAATCACACGTGTATACAGAAGTAATACATTATTTTGCTCATCTGCTTACATAGTTCGGCTATTTGGCAACAAAAATTGTAATAAATTAATTCTGTTTGGTTGAAATAATGTTTTTATTTTTAATACGTCTGTAATTTTTAAGCTGCGGGTCGTCAAATTTGTCGTAAAAACATCAAATAATAATAAATCAACTAAACGAAAAAAAACGCGGCTACCCTGGCCCAATTTCAAAAGAAATATGGGCCAGGTAACCACTAATCTCATTCTCGCGTCATCAGGGCAAAATCAGTGAACTGGCAAAATCCACTTATGACGATTGCAGTTTTACTCATAGCCTGGTGCCCTGGCCCAATCAGAGAATATGGGCCAGGTAACCACTAAAGGCTTCTGCTTTCCTATTGGTTGACATTTCGAACGTTTTTAGTGGCTATGAGTAAAACTGCAATCGTCATAAGTGGATTTAGCCCTGATGACGCGAGAATGAGATTAGTGGTTACCTGGCCCATATTTCTTTTGAAATTGGGCCAGGGTACCAGGCTATTTTACTCATAGCCACTAAAAACGCGCGAAATTTCAACCAATAGGAAAGCATATAATATTCTTTGATTCCTCCAACGGCCTAATAATATAGAGGGCAAAATTACTCGAATATGATTGGCTAATGAAGAGGGCATTTTTTTGTAATTCAGGGCAAAATTACTTGCACTTGATTGGTTCCTTGATCAGCAGTTCTTGATTGTGATTGGTCGATTTGTTACTTAGCAACAGTGAACCTCAAGGTTTTTTGGTCTGAAAATGCTTTTTTGTTTACTTTGAAAACTATTGAAGGAGTGTAAACTATTAGTGAAAATGAATACACTAGAAAATTTACGAACTTTTGCCTGTGTTTACAGAAAGCAACAGGCACAGCGATAGAGCCATCCTCGTACCCAGGGTTTACCCAGGGTCTTATCTCCGCTTCCCCGAAGACCCTGGGTACGAGGATGCGATATAGCCTGGTACCCGTACCCTGGCCCAATTTCAAAAGAAATATGGGCCAGGTAACCACTAATCTCATTCTCGCGTCATCAGGGCTAAGTCCACTTATGACGATTGCAATTTCACTCATAGCCACTAAAAACGCGCGAAATTTCAACCAATCGGAAAGCAGAAGTCTTTAGTGGTTACCTGGCCCCAGTGAACTCTATATAAGGACTGGAACGATACCTACAAACCAAATTTTGAAGCCGTCATGGAGGCTGACATGCAGGGCGGCCCCAGTCCTCTTTATATGCAAGAAAATCTTTATTTTTTAAGTTATATTTTGTTATGAACCAATTACAAAGAAATGCAAACATGCTACAGTAATATATACTTCTTCTAAAGGCTTTTAGCAGCAAAAACGTAGCTTGAATATTTGACAAAAAAACACATTTTGAGTCCGAAACCGCGCGGATCTCTTGATTGTTTGTAGGGCAGCTCCAAGTGTTGAGCCAGTTGAGGTATCAAAAGTCAAGAAAAAAGTCTATGAACTATCTTGAATCAAATAAAGATAGCATTAATCAGGGCTAAAGCCTACTGAAATATAGTGGCTATAATCTGTCGAGCATATGGATGCTGACATGATCAATAAAAACCATAAATATTAAATTTTCTGAACAGTCAAAAAATTGAACAAAAAACAGAAATACGAACCGACAGTGTTTTAAAGGCATCTAAGATAAAAAATATATGTGATTCAAAAGGTATGAGGAGACTATTCATAAGAGCAAAGGCACAGCTTGATAGGGTTGCAAGAATTCATAAAATAAAGACGAATAAATACTAAATATAACCTGAATTTTCGTCAGGAGTTTCCATCAATCCAAGCAAAATTTTGCTTTCGTTTGGCAATATATTTCTTGCTTCAATCTATTTTTGCCAGCAAACATACCTCAGATAGAAAGGACAATGATTCTAATACATACTAACTTCGTTATATCAATTCAAATGAAGTTCAACTACAAAAAAATAAAAAATTCTCGCTGGGCCATTGTCTGTTTTCTACCGCTCCTTGGACGTTGGTCAGACGTTCATGTGTTGCCCCCAGCAGCCGGAAGTTTGGCTTCATCCAATCATAGGGCCGACCAAGCCCTGGTGGAGGCTAGCTCAAAATGCGCAGTATATTGCGCATTTTGATAACTAGAACTCAGCCCTTTACACAGTAATTATACCTAATTACACCTAATTATTGCATGGTTTGAAATAAAATTTCCCGTGCCGTGAGCAGGAACAACAGACAAGGTCAAAATACAATATTTTTTTTTTAAAATACAAAATCAAACCGTCTGATTTACGCCATAAGCTCTTGACCAATCAGAGGCTGAGATAGCCTGGCCTCCACCAGGGCCATTTGTTCCCGCCATCTTGGCCCAGTTCCCTACAAATGGCCCTGGGTACGAGGTTGAGGGCCGACCTTATGGAGGTATCGTTCCAGTCTTTATATAGAGTTCACTGCCTGGCCCATATTCTTTGATTGGACCAGGGTACCAGGCTAGATGCGATAGAGCGAGGAAAATTGGAATGGTGCCACATTTTCTGGACATAATATAGCTCCTGAATAATTTTGCCCACTATATTATTAAGGTTAAATTTCACTCGTTTTTTCAAAATCTTACAAATTACCCTCGTCGCTTCGCAACTTGGGCAATTTTGTATAATTTTGAAAACACTCGTGAAATTAAACCATAATTTTCCTCGGCCCCATGCGATTACCTATATTTCAACAGTTATTCTCGAGGGCGAATCACTCCCAAAAAGTGTACGAATTTTTTTTGGATTTTCAAAATCCCGTTGGATTTTTTTGGGATTTTTGTGGATTTTTTTTCAGATTTTCGCGGATTTTTGGATTCTTAAAGGAGTACGGGATATTTATGGAGTGATTTGTCTCTCGCTTATTCTTATATTGAAACTATATATTTTAACCTAACTGAATAAGCGACAAAATTTAAAGAAAACGAAGCGATTTGATTATTGCCAAACAATTGAAATAAAGGCAAAACACGGACCCGGTTTTTTTTATCCAGGAGGTAAATCACCCGGGAAATTTGCCCGGGTAAATGCTGTGTCATTTAATTTGGTGCTTCACCGTTGCATGAGGAAGTTATAAAGAAGGAATTTAATAGTTGACGAAAGGTATTTTTTGTTTTATTAACATTTATGAGGCTACTAAATAACTGTAACTCATTATATAAAAGAAAAAGCAACATATAGAAATTATCTTGGATTAGAAAGACCATTCGTTGCAAATTTGCCTAGCTCAGCAGCTGGACTTTAGAGCATCCAATATTAACGTTAAAATTTGTTACAAATCTCGTTTTTCTTACTTTGTATGCGTTAGGTTTCTGGATTGACATCTTAACGTGAAACCTGTGTTGTTGAACTTCGGTATTTTTTAATTTTTGTAGAGATTTGGGCTTTATATTTCTTCAGATCCTAAAATGAGTGGCCAACAAGGCTATCCCCACCCCCCTGGTCAACAGCCACCACATCCTTCAGATAATGCTTACCCACCACAAATGAATTATCCTATGGTACTGTAGGTCTGATGTAGAATCATGGCTTTTTAATCCTTTCACTATTAAAATCACAGCATAAAGAACAACCAGAAGTCCAACTCTGTGTCAGCACCTTTAATGTATTAAAGTGACCTTGTGCATGTCAAACGTCACTATTCTACACCATCCTGGTGAGTTCCACTGGATAATTTGACCATCAAAAGTGCCAGTGGAACTCACCAGGATGGTGTAGTATGGTGTAATGTTCATTGGAAAAAAAACAGACAAGTTTTCACGCAAGTCAGACTTCTGGTTGTTCTTTATTCTGTAGTTAAATTTGACTATTGTTATTTTACTCTGGCTAATGCACAAGTCAATTCTTCCTGTAACCCCCCCGCCTGGGCAATACCCCAGGGATTTGTAATTTTTTGTCAAGTTCATAGCAAATTTATAAGAAATAATATAAGAAATAACTCATGATTTACACTACCTGTCAACTGCAAAGTAATTTCTTGAACATGAAATAATGTAAAATAAAACAGTGGCTCATTTCTGTTGTGGTACACCCACATATGCCCACACACTCGGAATATTCTCCTGAAAAATCTTTTAATTTTATCACCATTTTGAACACATGGAAGAAAGAAACGTTTAGTTACCAGACTCCCCACATCTCTTCATTATGAGATTGATTCCAGCCGATACCCCCTGGTCTTGGGGGAGGGGGGGTATTGTTACAGGAAGAATTTACTTGTGCATGACACCAAATGATTTTACTCATAAACAGAAAAATATGGCAGTAAAAGAGTTTCAGGTCAACTGATTTGCAGTACAATTTGTGCTGTCACTGAAACTGCATGGCTTATATCGATCAACATGTTTGTTGGTGTTTCTCACTCTTTCCAAGCAAGTGTATTGTTAGCTAGTGGAAAAGTGAACACTTGCATATCAAGTTTTTAATGAAAGGAGAACAAAGTCAGTTGCAGTACTTCATGTTACCTTTAATGAAAAGTCAAAAACATAAATCAGTTAATGTAAACAAACTTGTGTCCATGAGCAGTTTGCACTGTATTGTAAATCATGCATATACTGTATTGTATTTTCTGGGCGATAACCCCATTGGGTTATCTCTTAATTTTGCTATTAGTGCGGGTAATAGGGTGGTGCGGGTAATCTGTTGAATTCTTAAGATGACGCCATCACGAAGACGGGAGACCAAGGATTCTACTTTCATCTTTCAACTACCAGTACTGTACTTTTTTTTAATTTTGTGGTCCCAAACCTATTATTAGCAGCTGCGGGTTATCCAATGGTGTGGGTAATACACTGATTTATTTCTCCAAAAGTGACCTTTTTGTTGCTGTATGGCTTATAGTACGCCGTGCGGGTTATCGCCCAGAAAATATGGTATTCAATATTAATATAATATAATTATTTGAATTTCTGGTATTTTTATACAGTTCTAAGTAAAGGTTATGGTAGACATAGTAAATTTCATAAAATGTTGTGTTTGATAAGCATAGTAAAGGTACTCTGACCAACAATATTTACTGACTATCTTACTGATTTAGCCTGGGGCATTTGCTCCCCCTCCTGGCCAACCTGGCTTTGGACCACCCCCTCCTGGCCAACCTGGCTTTGGACCACCCCCTCCTGGTCAGCCTGGATTTCAGCCACCACCACCTGGATACAATGTGGTAAGTTTTTTTTAGATACAGTACATGTACGGTAAAGAAATCTTAGATAAAACTTAAGTGTGTTGAATTTTGCCATTTTTTTATAAATTTTTAATCTTGGGAAGATACAGTCGAAACCCCTATTAAGCAGACACCTTTGGAACCTTGCTGAAGTGTCCGCTTAAGAGGGATGTCTCAGATTAAAAGGGGTTGTATCTATAGTGTTTCATTAAAGAAATGGCTGGGACCTCGCTTTGGTGTCCGCTTAAAGGGCAATAGCACTAAAAATTAAGTTTGTCTAATTTGAAAGAACTCATAAAATTGTAATAGAACATCCTTTACAACTTTTTCGTATCTCTCTTCATTTTCAAGATATTTCAATTTGTTTGATATGTAAAATATATGGGGTAAAATATTTTCACATGTAGCAAAACCAGTTATATCTCTAAGTTTATTCAGCGAAATCATTTGAAACTGTGCACATAAAAACTCCTGGTGACGCTGAACATTTCATCATTGTTAGATATGTAAGTGATTTTGCTCTGTATGAAAATATTTTACCCCACTCCTGACATCAGAGACCATCTCATTTACATATCAAACAAATTGAAATATCTTGAAAACGCAGAAAGATTCGAAAAGGTTGTAAAGGATCTTCTATTACAATTTTATGAGTTCTTTCAAATTAGACAAACTTAATTTTTAATGCCAATCCAGAGGTGTCCGTTTAAAAGGGGTGTCCATTAATAGGGGGTTCCACTGTATACCCAAATATTATTATTTATTTTAGCCTGGTTATGGTGGTCCACCAGGAGCTATCCCTTCCTACGGCGTGCCTCCTCCACCTTATGTAAGTATTCAAGGTGTTTTTGAACAAACTAGCTCAATCTTTCTCTTGTTTTCACCAAGTTCATTTTCACACACTTTAATTGTTTTGTTATTTAGAATGCTGGACCCCCACCTGGAGTTGGTGTCCCTCACCCCTCTGGTGCTCCTTATGGTGCTCCTCCAGGCGGCTTTCCAGGAGGGTATAACCCAGCTGGTGGTGCCGCTGGTTATCCTCATGGACTTGATTTTAGACAAGTAAGTTTATAACTATGAAACTTTATTAATCAAAGACCTTGTACTTGTATATGTCCTTTCAAATTACTTTTGCTTCCATCCATCCTCCCTTCTTTCTTTCTTTCTTTCCTTCTTTCTTTCTTTCTTTCTTTCTTTCTTTCTTTCTTTCTTTCTTTCTTTCTTTCTTTATTTATTTATTTTCTTCAATCTTTCCTTTCTTCCATGTTTCCTTCCTTTCTTTCTTTCTTTCTTTCTTTCTTTCTTTCTTTCTTTCTTTCTTTCTTTCTTTCTTTCTTTCTTTCTTTCTTTCTTTCTTTCTTTCTTTCTTTCTTTCTTTCTTTCTTTCTTTCTTTCTTCCTTCCTTTCTTCCTCTTCCTTCCTTCCTTCCTTCCTTCCTTCCTTCCTTCCTTCCTTCCTTCCTTCCTTCCTTCCTTCCTTCCTTCCTTCCTTCTCTTCCTTCTCTTCCTTCTCTTCCTTCCTTCTCTTCCTTCTCTTCCTTCTCTTCCTTCCTTCCTCTTCCTTCCTTCCTTCCTTCCTTCCTTCCTTCCTTCCTTCCTTCCTTCCTTCCTTCCTTCCTTCCTTCCTTCCTTCCTTCCTTCCTTCCTTCCTTCCTTCCTTCCTTCAAGTTCTTGCGTCCTTTGGTTCATGGGCTTCTCTTCTTTACTTTTTCTTCTGTTTTTATAGTCCACAGGACACGACAGTGATGATAGCCAACCTGGAGATCCAGGTTTGTCGAGTTTACATTCTACATTTAGACTGGCTAAGCGCGGGAGAATTTTAAATAGCTCGCGTATGTTCCAGAAGTTTGGGTGGCTGGTAAATTCGACACTGTGTTTTTAGAGAGTTTTCACTCTACTAATTTTGTAGAGTTTTGCATTCTGTGTTGTATTCCACCCATAGGTTTAAGATCAAAGGGCGGCACAAAGAAAATAAAATGTACCTTTGTCAACCATTCTGACATGAAGGTCGAGTTATGTACCATCGACGAGAAGGGGAAAGTACGCAAAGTTGCCAAGCTAAAAGACGGCAAGAAAGAAGTCATCGACACTTTCGAGGGCAACGTTTTTCTTGCTCGGGGTAAAAGAAAGAAAAAGAAAGGCTGTACGCTGGTTATTAATAATAACTTGTTGTACGCGGTGATGGCTGAAGATAATGGCAATGACCGAGTGAAGGCCGAGATCGTCAGAGGACCAGGTAAGAGAATTGCGAAGAGAATGGGTTGGAAAAGCTGTATTAGCCTGGTAACCACTAAAGGCTTCTGCTTTCCTATTGGTTGAAATTTCGCGCGTTTTTATTGGCTATGAGTAAAACTGCAATCGTCATAAGTGGATTTAGCCCTCATGACGCGAGAATGAGATTAGTGGTTACCTGGCCCATATTTCTTTTGAAATTGGGCCAGGGTACCAGGCTAAAGCTGTATAAGCCCTTCTTTATTGCTTTATAATGTCTATCCATTCCATCGATTTGTTTTCTTTGGACAATTGCGATTCATATAACATTCTGAGAAAGAATCCAGGCGCGCATAGGCGTAGCAGCCCAATTGTTTGTGTGTTTTTTTAGGGGGGGGGGGGGGGGCGGCAGAGATTTTTGCCCGATTTTTAAGTCGTATTTTTCAGTCTTAGGTCAACTTCCCCACCCGCCTAATACGCCTATGCAGGCGCGGATGCAGGATGGGGGGGGGGGGCGCACACATGCCAATATGCACACTCCAGATTATATTTATGACTCTGTATTTCTTTTAAAACCTAGCTCAAAACTACCCCAAAATGCATTTACGAGTCCTAAGAATTCAAAAATTTTCCAGTCTCGGACCTCCTGGAAGTTTCGCGCGCCTTCACGCCCATCCTGAAAAAGTGTACGTGATCAAAAAATCATGTATGTGATTTTTTTTCATGATTTTTTTTTTTTTCATGATTTTGTTGTGATTTTTCTGAAGGTGTACGTGATTTAAGTCGATGATTTCCCCCTTGTTCATAGACACAGTCTACCTTGTTCACGCCGATCAGACCAGATAGGCAGTTCAATGGCTTGAGAGGAATAGAGGTACCATGAAAAACGGACAATCCGCAATTTTTTTTTTGTCGGATTCCGAATCCGGAGTTGTCAGTTGTTGAATGATTCGAATTTACGCACATTTTTTTTCAACTTCAAAATCCACAATCCAAGCCAGGAATAAGATCTAGGTTCCGTAGAAAATTACAAGGAAAATCCATAATCCGAGGTTAATTATTGGAAAATCCGAAATTAATCTGTCACTTTCACAGGATCCACAAATCCGACAGAAATTTTTATCGGAACCGAAATCTGCACTGATTTTTAGAAGCAAATCCATCGATTTGTAAATCTATTCATGCCCCCATTCGATTGTTATTTGACCGCTAGTTTTCAACTATTAAATGTGTTTTTTTGTTAATTTGGAAGATATTTGAAAGAGTTTTTGTAGCTCGCGGGGATTGTACAGGCGATTGAGAATTGTTTTAGAATTAACCCCTGACTACCAGGGGTCTTCGCTTGACGAGTAAAATCGTCTGGCGTTAGCCAGAGTAAAATACTAAATGTGCGTCTACATCATGCGCGCTTTATACGAGTCAAAGGGTTAATCCACTGTTTTTGGCTGCTCGTCGTTCGCAGACTGTCCCGAAGATCTTGAATCGGAGAAAGACAGCAAAGATAAGGTGGCGGTTAACGTGAAGTTTATCAACCGTTCAAAGAAAACTGCGCAACTTGTTTGGATCAATCATAAAGGAAAACGAGAAAAGATTAAAGCTCTTGCACCTGGAAAGTGCTACAAAACCACGACGTATGAATGTCATTTTTGGATTGCTCATGATGTACAGAGTCCAGACGATGAGTTGTATTTAAATTATTCTTTCTTCTATTCACCATGGAAAACCAGGTTGTCAAAAGAACGTGTTCTTATTACTCAGCGTAAGTTCAGCTTTTCTTTTCTTGTGCTTTGTTACGTCGCGTCGTCATCGTTGTTGTTGTTGTTGTTGTTGGTGGTGGTGGTGGTGGTGTTGTTGTTGTTGTTGTTGGTGGTGGTGGTGGTGTTGTTGGTGTTGGTGTTGTTGTTGGTGGTGGTGGTGTTGTTGTTGGTGGTGTTGGTGTTGTTGTTGTTGTTGGTGGTGGTGGTGGTAGTGTTGTTGTTGTTGTTGTTGTTGGTAGTGGTGGTGTTGGTGTTAGTAGTGGTGGTGTTGTTGGTGTTGTTGTTGTTGTTGTTGTTGTTGTTGTTGTTGGTGGAGGTGGTGTTGCTGGTGTTGTTGTTGTTAGTGGTGGTGGTGGTGGTGTTGTTGTTGTCTTTGCTGTTGTTAAGTTACTATTGCTGTTCAGTTGATTGTCGTGTTCTGAACTGCACAGTTGTGGCTCTGTACTCAACACAGCGCTCCACTGGACTGGACAGCAATATAGCTTGTATTACCAACTAATAAATATTAACAGTACATTAATATAACCATTAACTGTTTTTGTTTACTTTAGACAAACCAAAGAAGGACTCTTCAAGCAGTAGCAGCAGCAGTGACTAGATAACAAATAAGTTGAAATAATTCTAGACCTATACTAGAGTTTGTGATTAATTTCCGGAGAAACCATGTATTGTTTAAAGATGTTATCATGGCTAAGCTTTCGTCCTAATTGTATTAAGACCACTGACCTATATATATATTAAACTGGAGTGTCCATAGAGTGCTCTCATAGTAGTAACCGCTGACCTTTTGATGAATTGATTGGACTGCTGGCGCGGCTGAGCCCACAGTCAAACATATTTTGGTAATAATTCCATGTCCTAAATAACCGAGGTACTTCATGAAAGCCTGACCCCAACACACACCCGAACCCTCTCGAACCCTGAGCTATCATTTCCTTCAAATTATGAAGCTTAACCACTATTAAAACCACCATCTGATTGGACAACCTTTTAAAACGAAACCTCACCCCCATACCACCCCCCGGTAATCACGTCCCCCGGAAACCCTAAACCTAATCACAACCCTCCGGAAAAATGAGCCACCTCTCATACCCCGACCACAACACCCCTATAGGATTTTTACCTTTAAGTGTTCAAGTTTAACATCCCGCTTGTGGGATGGTTTTATTAGATGGTTAAGCTTCATAATTTGAAACCGATGATACCTCGAACCCTGGCCCAATCAAAGAATATGGGCCAGGTAACCACTAAAGATTTCTGATTTCCTATTGGTTAAAATTTCGCGCGTTTTTAGTGGCTATGAGTGAAACTGCCATCGTCATAAGTGGATTTAGCCCTGATGACGCGAGAATGAGATTAGTGGTTACCTGGCTAGGTTTGGCAAAGTTTGGCAGTTGCTTTCCCCGCACTGGGTTGGACAGCTGCCGCAAAGCATCATGGTCCTAACGCTAAAATTGATAAATTATCGATTCATTTGCATCTGACCGCCGACGAGGAATGAACTCTGCTCGGTGGACTAGATGCGCAAAAACTTTTGAAAACTCGTCACAGTTGATCCAGAATTGTTAAATCTGATGGTCAGAAAAATACGAGAACAATTCGTGGTTATCATAGACAATTACATGTAATATGATCAGATGGCGTATATTCGTGACAATGGCGGATGGGCATTCAAGATAGTTTTCAAGGACTACTCAAGTTCCTTCGGATTCGACGCATTTTATATATGTTACAAATAATGGAACAAATCAGAAACGAATTAGATGTTTACAACAAAGAAGGATTTGGTTGTGCTGTGCAACGTGTGATTCGTTACAACTGGAGAAAAGCGTGAGGTGAGAAATCAACATTATTTGTTGTTTAGTGGTTAATGATTTCCCTCTCAAATTTTTCCTATTCTATAACCTTGCATTTTCCGTGGTTTAATGTTTTGCATTCTGCAGTATTACTGTAAACTTCTATAACTGTTGTGTGTAGCAATTATCTGGATCAATCAGATACAACTATCATCCTTGGTTTGTTTTTTTTCTCTCCGATTTCAGTTTAACAAACAGTCTTGAACTTTCCTTTTATACTTAATACTGTACTTGTATCCCAAATTTTATAAAATTGTGAATAAAGCTAGCTTAAAATTTATTATTCAATAACAATCTTGTATTTTTCTTTATAATTAAGGTGAATTAAAAATCGAGATAATTTATTGGATTGCCTCCAGAATCTATTGATAAATTTGGTATATAACTGGACTGGTGAAATATTTCTATTTTATCAAATAAAGTGTATTTCCTGTATCCTCAATATATATGTAAATAAGGAACTTGAATAAAATTAAAATGTTTTGTCTCAATATTGATCTTGGTTACTTCTAAAGCACCACTGTATTGACACTGATATTCAATCAGGGGCATTAAGTTAACATTTTAACATTGGTCCAACATTTTTGCAGTGAAGCACCCCCCCCCCCCCCTGCCAAGAAAACATCAACTTTGGCACATTTAGAGATGGCATCAGAAAAGTTACTGTATTAATTAAGGTAGACATTGTAGACATGTGAAAGAACTATAAGACAGACAATGTCCAGCCCAAGGGTGTCTGTCTTAGACATAGTTCACTGTTTATCAGTATGTACATGCAGTAGCCAGTAGCACTCAAAGGCATGCAAAGGGATGAATAATATTCAGGCATTTAATTAGGCTTTGAGACCCAGCATTTGGATTGTATAATAATATGCAAGATAATACTTTTGTGTTAAAATTTTATTAGCTATGTCCACAATTATTATGCATTGCCTTATGTAATTATACAACATGCAAAACTTCAAACTACATATTATTTGAATGTTAGTTAGAAAAAGAGAATCCATCAATTTATCATTGTAAAAATCCAGTTCAGATTGGTGCTTGTGCCTGGGCACTCCCAAAACACCACCAAAGTAAGTTCTTCCAACACCAGCATCTGTACTGTATCTCTTCACTTCCTGTAAAAAATACGATGTGAGATGGAGTTTCTCTTTCATGTCTTAAAACTATTGTATTCACTTCATGGGTGTACAAACCAAGGGGTGGACACAGGGGCACATGCCACCCCCACCCCCTTGGTTAGAAACAAAAAAGCCCTTTATCAGAAGACATGTGCCTCAAGGGTCATTTTGAAGCTCTGCCCTGAAACAAGGTACTTTTGAAAGTGTACACTTCCCCCACCCCATCAGCTTGCTTCCTACATCACTGACTCAGTTGAAATGGACAACTGGGGCAAAAGGGATAATAAATATTTGTATACTGAAAAACAATACAAACAATAACACATTATAACAAATTAACAAAAAATAAAAAATACTACAACTACAATATATTATTCACAATAATAAACTACAAATAATCCACACATCAATTTTAATAATCATACTGCTGTCATGGAACACAATGTTATTTAATATATAAAAAATATCTATACATATCAGGCCTGTATACATATATAGCACTGAGATCTTTAAGAAAGTTCAGTACATTATGTAATAATATTTACAGAATGTAATGTATGTAGGCCTGGTATGTATACAATTTTTCCAGAATGATGGTGTTTTTATACAGCGAGGTCAAGCGTTTTGGACCATAAAAACAGACAAATACCAAATTTTACTCTTTAATAATTGTCCACCACTCATTCTACACTTACTCTAAAGAATAAAGCTCGAAATATTAGGAAACTTCCAAAATTCTTGAGAAAAGAACAAGTTTTAGTGGGGCCATCCATTTAATATCCACACCCCCCCATGGACGAGTTTTTCTGAGGGGGTCTTCAAAAGCCGTTTCTGAGGGGGTAAACGTGTCGGCATCCTTTGATCTTACGAAAATTTCCGAGGGGTTCGACAAAAAAAGGCTATTTTCTGAGGGGGTCATTGTGTCGGCACTTTGATCTTTTCTTCTTAGGGGTTGAATTTTGAGTGACCTTGTCCATAGGGCGTGGCGAAAGGCTCTCTTAAATTATTAGGCGCCATCTTAGCAAAAGCCGAAATACCATGGTCAGTTCAACGGCGAATATCTCGAAAACAGTGAGTGGGTCATCGGGGGTCGTCCCGATAGAATCAAAGATTAGACATTTCTCCAACTTATTACGCAAAAATTAGAGAATTCGAACCGTTGGAATTCGAGATTTTTTGGTTTGAAGATTGTTGACAAACCGGAAGTGAGGTCGTCGCTTAAATAGACCAAATGGCTTCTCTGAAATGGCTTACATAAACGATCAAAAATAAATAAAGTAGAAAAATACATTTACCTTGCAAAATCCTGCAGATATGGATAGTCCAACAATATATCAATCGATATCGTTGCTGTTTTAAAGAAAAAATTTAATAACAATAGCGTAATATTCGGCATTTCCAAGTCCAATGCAAAACTTTCATTTCGGGAACGATGAGAAAATGAAGCCAATTCATTGGTCGAGAAATTCACGTGACAATCACGTGACAGCTGTCCGGCCTCCTCTGTGGCTCTGCGGGGAAGGAACCGGCAAGTTCGTGGACACAGGATCGTGTGGCTCTTGAATATTTTATATTTGAAAGTAAGTCATTTACATATCCTTTATACTTGTTATTCTTTGATTGTTTAAGATCTATAGACGTTTTGCATAAGGCCAATGGAATTGAGGTTTCAGTTTACCGTCCGAGGATTTTCAAAATGTGATGCGGCTTTTGCTCATTATTCATTATTCATTATTTGAATCATATTCATTTATCTTGTCCGAAAATATAATGAAACCGATCTGTGGATCTATCATCCTTGTCAGTGGCGCCCATGGACCGAGGGAGGGCCATCGCCCATCGTCAGCCCACGGTCCGACGGTTTCTTTGTCAACCAAAACACTTCTTGTGCCATACGTTCATTTCAAGCCGTGTTTTATATCACATGAGCATTCATATCTCAAATACGTACCTGCTAGCGGCACATCAATACTTGTCCAATGTCCAAAAACCAGGCAAAACAGTGTGAAACCATGGTTTAAAAACCACGCGGCGATATATATGCACTGACACCGCTATCATCGTTTCGGGAATTTCCGAATGATGTAGAATGAATGGCGACCGATGATCGCTGATGCGGTCAACCAGGTATCGAAGGCTTCGCTATTTATTAATAAAAAGCGCTGTGCAAATGAAGTAAATAGTATATTTGAAAGTCCTGATGTGGAAAATCTACCAATAATGAAAATTATTTTGAATAATGAAAAATTCATGCGGTAGTTTCAAGCCCATGCGGGCGGCGGACCACACTGGAAAGTTCCTATGTTACGCCGGATATATCCGGCGTGGAGTTTCGTGGATTACGCCAAATTTGGCGTAAGAGTAATCTAATTTTCGGTATAAACTGTTGGCGTGGCGTAAATGGCGTGAAGCGTATCAGTCGGTGGCGTACTTTCTGTCAGTTCGGTGTACTAAAAATCTGGCAACCTTAATTTGTTGTAACTTTGACAATGCTCGTCATTCGGCAAAAACATAGGACATTGAGGATTATGCGGGACAATGAGGGACTAAAGTTTGATCATAAATAAACCCTGATGACCCTAGATCACGTGTCACAGCGACATGTGCCTGTATGGTGCTCCTCAAACGGAGCAACGCAACCCCCAAAATAGTTCACTTTTGTGAAGTGTCGTCTGTCGAGGCTTCAATTCCCTGAACCAATCAATGAGATAGAGCTAGATTTTGGCAACCTGTAGGGTAGTTGGTGTGATAATTTCTTCGTTTTTACAGTAAAATTTGAACTATACTCCCTGTAGAATTAGATGAAAAAGTTCACTCAAATTGCTGCAAATGGTGTTTCCGAGGTTCTAGATTTCAAAAATTGGCAGGGGAAGACCCCCGGACCGCCCTCCAAATGCGGACACTAATTGCCACTAATTGCCACTACTGCTGCCCCCCCCACCACTTTTTGACACCTTGCTATGGCACTGGTTCATCAATCATCACTATCAATGCTGTAAGTAAAGTGTAAAAGTTTAACATCGCAAATACAACATTGAGATCATTCCTAATCATGCATTAGTTTAGAGTTGTATCCAACTGCCAAAATAGAGGAAACGGAAGTTCTGATTTATAGATTTAATTCAAATTCTGATCTGTTGAATCTGTTCAAATCAATTATGTTTATATACAAGTGATTGTTTCAATGTATTTTTGTATTTGAGTATTTGCTCAGTGTGATTTCCCGCGGGTACAATATTTGACATACAATGATGTTCCTGGGGTAGGGAATTTGACACAAAATTCTGTTTCAATGTCAAATCCCGCCCTCCTGCCCTGCCTCCCCCCCCCCCCGGCCTAACATTGATAGGTGCATTATATAAACGAAAAAGCAACATATAGAAATTGTCTTGGATTAGAAACACCATTTGTTGCAAATTTGGCTAGCTCAGCGGCTGGACTTTAGAGTGTCCAATATTAACGTTAAAATTTGTTACAAATCTCGTTTTTCTTACTTTGTATGTGTTAGGTTTCTGGATTGACATCTTAACGTGAAAACTATGTTGTTGAACTTCGGTATTTTTTAATTTTTTTAGAGCTTTG
This sequence comes from Paragorgia papillata, assembly GCA_035771165.1. NCBI lineage: Eukaryota > Metazoa > Cnidaria > Anthozoa > Scleralcyonacea > Coralliidae > Paragorgia > Paragorgia papillata. Next base: position 1,231,300 of record JAWNZC010000430.1, on the reverse strand, counting down.
GGCTTTATATTTCTTCAGATCCTAAAATGAGTGGCCAACAAGGCTATCCCCACCCCCCTGGTCAACAGCAACCATATCCTTCAGATAATGCTTACCCACCACAAATGAATTATCCTATGGTACTGTAGGTCTGATGTAGAATCATGGCTTTTTAACCCTTTCACTGTTAAAATCACAGCATAAAGAACAACCAGAAGTCCAACTCTGTGTCGGCACCTTTAATGTATTAAAGTGTCCTCGTGCATGTCAAACGTCACCATTCTACACCATCCTGGTGAGTTCCACTGGATAATTTGACCATCAAAAGTGCCAATGGAACTCACCAGGATGGTGTAGTATGCTGTAATGCTCATTGAAAAGAAAAATGGACAAGTTTTCACGCAATTAATCAGACTTCTGGTTGTTCTTTATTCTGTGGTTAAAGTTGACTACAGTGAAACCTGAGTTTTGCGACCCCCATGTTTTACGACCACCTGTCATATACGACCACTTTTTCTGGCACAGACGATTTGTAGTTGAAATATACCTGCAATGAGCGACCACCTGCCTTACGCGACCAGCGACCACTTTTTTGTGTCCCAAACAAGATATTTACCTGTTATGAGCGACCAATTCAATGTAAAACTGCCGAAATACGTTAAAGAAATACCCATTTTTTCATAGTAAACAAACGTGAATGCGACCACATGTGAAAACAGGAAACCGGAAGTGTTGCTCAATTGCCGTGTTACCGCATTTTAGTCTTGTTTTGCTTCTCTTTTGAGCATTATTTGATGAAAATCTGTGTGAATTTCTCCTGCCAAAGCCAAATACTTCTTAGTTGACGTTTGAGAGTTAATACAATGACTGAACAATCTAAAACCATGAGTAATATTTGTTAACTTTAGACAAGTTGATCTTGACCTTGACGATTGTTTACCGCGACAAGTTTGTATATTTTACAACGGCTTTTTAACTTGGAAAGGAAAGTGACAAAACTGAGTGTTCACATCTAAAAAATACTACTGGAAGATCGTAAATAAAGCCAAGAACTTTTAACAAGACCAAACCAGTGCAAAAATTGAATCTGAAATGTAACAAAAACACAGCGCAAAAACTGAAGTGAACGACAGTACGAGTCGCAGCGCTGCCAAAATGGCTGCTATGATGTCACATCACTACCTGTCTGAACGACCACTTTTACGTGACACCTGGGGTGGTCGCAAAACTCAGGTTTCACTGTATTGTTATTTTACTCTGGCTAATGCACGAGTCAATTCTTCCTGTAACCCCCCCAAAATAATATAAGAAATAATACATGATTTACACTACTGTATATCAACTGCAAAGTTATTTCTTGAACATGAAATGAAATAATGTAAAATAAAACAGTGGCTCATTTCTGTTGTGGTAACACCTGGCTAAACGCTTTCAACATTTCATTCAACATCGTTCAACATTGTTGAATTCAACCATGATTCAACATGTTGAAAGCGTTTGGCCACCCTGTTGAATGATGTTGAACGTTGTTGAATGGTGTTGAATGATGTTGAAAGAAATTTGAACATGTTCAAATTTTCGTTCAACATGCGTTCAACAATGTTGAACGATGTTGCATGAAATGTTGAAAGCGTTTGGCCAGGCCTGTACACCCACATATGCCCACACACTCGGAATATTCTCTCTCTAATTTTGTCACCATTTTGAACACATGGAAGAAAGAAACATTTAGTTACCAGACTCCCCACATCTCTTCATTATGAGATTGATTCCAGCTGATACCCCCTGGGATCCAATTTTCTGCATTGACCCGGGGGTGGTCTTGGGGGAGGGGTGGGGGGTATTGTTACAGGAAGAATTTACTCATGCATGACACCAAACGATTTTACTCATAAACAGAAAAATATGCAACTGACTTTGTTCTCCTTTCATTACAAACTTGATATGCAAGTGTTCACTTTTCCACTAGCTAACAATACATTTGCTTGGAAAGAGTGAGAAACACCATGAACAAACATGTTGATATAAGCCCAGTTTCAGTGACAGCACAAATTGTACTGCAAATCACCTGCAACTCTTTTACTACCATATTTCTTGACTGTTTATGAGTAAAATCATTTGGTGTCATTCATGTTACCTTTAAAGTCAAAAACATAAATCAGTTAATGTAAACAAACTTGTGACCATGAGCAGTTTGCACTGTACTGTAAATCATGCATATACTGTATTTTCCGGGCGATAACCCGCGAGTTATCTCTTAATTTTGCTAGGAAACATAATCAGTGCAGGTAATAGGGTAGTGCAGGTAATCTGTTGAATTCTTAAGACAACGCCATCACGAAGACCGGAGACCAAGGATTCTACTTTCATCTCTTTTAACTACTGGTACTGTACTTTTTTTAAATTTTGTGGTCCCAGACCTATTATTAGCAGCTGCGGGTTATCCGATGGTGCAGGTTATACGCTGATTTATTTCTCCAAAAGTGACATTTTTGTTGCTGTGCAGGTTATAGTACGCCATGCGGGTTATCGCCCAGAAAATATGGTATTCAATATTAATATAATATAATGTAATTATTTGAATTTTGTTACATTGAATATGATATTGAATTCTAAAAGCTAATACTAGTATTTTTATACAGTTCTAAGTAAAGGTTATGGTAGACATAGTAAATTTCATAAAATGTTGTGTTTGATAAGCATAGTAAGGGGTACTCTGACCAACAATATTTACTGTCTATCTTACTGATTTAGCCTGGGGCATTTGCTTCCCCTCCTGGCCAACCTGGCTTTGGACCACCCCCTCCTGGCCAACCTGGCTTTGGACCACCCTCTCCTGGCCAACCTGGCTTTGGACCACCCCCTCCTGGCCAACCTGGCTTTGGACCACCCCCTCCTGGTCAGCCTGGATTTCAGCCACCACCACCTGGATACAATGTGGTAAGTTTTTTGAATATTAAAGCTATGGGTGACAAAAGTTTAGATACATGTACAGGAAAAAAATCTTAGATAAAACTTAAGTGTGTTGAATTTTGCCATTTTTTTATAAATTTTTAATCTTGGGAAGATACAGTCGAACCCCTATTAAGCAGACACCTTTGGAACCTTGCTGCTGAAGTGTCCACTTAAGAGGGGTGTCTCAGATTAAAAGGGGTTGTAACTGTAGTGTTTTATTAAAGAAATGGCTGGGACGTTGCTTTGGTGTCCGCTTAAAGAGGGCAATAGCACTAAAAATTAAGTTTTGTCTAATTTGAAAGAACTCATAAAATTGTAATAGAACATCCTTTACAACTTTTTCATATCTCTCTTCGTTTTCAAGATATTTCAATTTGTTTGATATGTAAATGAGATGGTCTCTGATGTCAGGTGTGGGGTAAAATATTTTCACATGTAGCAAAACCAGTTATATCTCTAAGTTTATTCAGCGAGATCATTTGAAACTGTGCACATAAAAACTCCTGGTGATGCTGAACATTTCATCATTGTTAGATATGTAAGTGATTTTGCTCTGTATGAAAATATTTGACCCCACTCCTGACATCAGAGACCATCTCATTTACATATCAAACAAATTGAAATATCTTGAAAACACAGAAAGATACGAAAAGGTTGTAAAGGATCTTATAAATAAAGATACTACTACTACTACTACTACTACTACTACTACTACTACTACTACCACTACCACTACCACTACCACTACCACTACCACTACCACCACCACCACCACCACCACCACCACCACTACTACTACTATTACAATTTTATGGGTTCTTTCAAATTAGAAAAACTTAATTTTTAATGCCAGTCCAGAGGTGTCTGTTTAAAAGGAGTGTCCGTTAATAGGGGGTTCGACTGTATATCCAAATATTATTTATTTTAGCCTGGTTATGGTGGTCTGCCAGGAGCTATCCCTTCCTACGGCATGCCTCCACCACCTTATGTAAGTATTCAAGGTGTTTTTGAACAAACTAGCTCAACCTTTCTCTTGTTTTCACCAAGTTCATTTTCACACACTTTATTTTGTTATTTAGAATTTTTTTTCTTTCTTCTTCTTTCCTTTCTTTTCTTCTTTCTTTCTTTCTTCTTTCTTCTCCTTCCTTCCTTCTTCCTTCCTTCCTTCCTTTCTTCCTTCCTGGTGCTCCTTTTTCCTTCCTTCTTTCTCATTCCTTCTTCTTCCTCCTTCTTCTTCCTTCCTTCCTTCCTTCCTTCCTTCCTTCCTTCCTTCCATATTCCTTCCTTCCTTCCTTCCTTATTCTTTCTTTCTTTCTTTTTTTTCTTTCTTTCTCTCTCTCTCTTTCCATTCCTTCCCTTCCTTCTTCCTTCTTCCTTCCTTCTTCCTTCCCTTTTTCCTTCTTCCTTCCTTTCTCTTCCTTCCTTCCTTCCCCTTTCCTTCCTTCCTTCCTTTCCTTCCTTCCTTCCTTCCTTCCCTTCCTTCCTTCCTTTCTTCCTTCCTTCCTTTTCCTTCCTTCTCTTCCTTCTCTTCCTTCCTTCCTTCCTTCTTTCCTTCCTTCCTTCCTTCCTTCCTTCCTTCCTTCCTTCCTTCCTTCCTTCCTTCCTTCAAGTTATTGCGTCCTTTGGTTCATGGGCTTCTCTTCTTTACTTTTTCTTCTGTTTTTATAGTCCACAGGACACGACAGTGATGATAGCCAACCTGGAGATCCAGGTTTGTCGAGTTTACGTACATTCTACATTTAGACTGGCTAAGCGCGGGAGAATTTTAAATAGCTCGGTTATGTTCCAGAAGTTTGGGTGGCTGGTAAATTCGACACTGTGTTTTAACTCTACTAATTTTGTTGCATTTGCTCAAGAGTTTTGCATTCTGTGTTGTATTCCACCCATAGGTTTAAGATCAAAGGGTGGCACAAAGAAAATAAAATGTACCTTTGTCAACCATTCTGACATGAAGGTCGTGTTATGTACCATCGACGAGAAGGGGAAAGTACGCAGAGTTGCCAAGCTAAAAGACGGCAAGAAAGAAGTCATCGACACTTTCGAGGGCAACGTTTTTCTCGCTTGGAGTAAAAAAGAGAAAAAGAAAGGCTGTACGCTGGTTATTAATCATAACTTGTTGTACGTGGTGATGGCTGAAGATAATGGCAATGACCGAGTGAAGGCCGAGATTCTCAGAGGACCAGGTAAGAGAATTGCGAAGAGAATGGGTTAGGAAAGCTGTTTAAGCCCTTCTTTATTGCTTTATAATGTCTATCCATTCCGTATGAATTTTGCTTGAACATTTCACAGCAATACATATCGAAATTGCCCGAAATTCCCAGCAGAAAGTGCCCGAATTTTCCTTTTTCAAATATTTTGGGAGGGCAATTGCCCCCCCTGCCCCCCCCCGCCTAATACGCCTATGCAGGCGCGGATTGGGGGGGGACGCACACATGCCAATATGTACACTCTACATTATATTTATGACTCTGTATTTCTATTAATACCTCGCTCAAAACTACCCCAAAATGCATTTACGAGTCCTAAGAATTCAAAAAATTTCCATCCTCGGACCTCCTGGAAGTTCCGCGCTCCTTAACGCCCGAGGGGCAAATCACTTCTGAAAAAGTGTACGTGGTCAAAAAATCATGTGATTTTTTTCATGATTTTTTTATTTTTCTCGTGATTTTTTTTCATGATTTTTTTGTGATTTTTGTGATTTTTCTGATTTAAATCGATAATTTCCCCCTTGTTCACGTCGACCAGACCAGATAGGCAGTTCAATGGGTTGAGGGGAATAGAGGTACCACGAAAAACGGACAATCCGCACATTTTTTTTTGTCGGATTCCGAATCCGGAGTTGTCAGTTGTTGAATGTTTCGAATTTACGCAAATTTTATTTCAACTTCAAAATCCAAGAAAATTACAAGGAAAATCGATAATCCAAGGTTAATTATTGGAAAATCCGAAATTAATCTGTCACTTTCACAGGATCCACAAATCCGACAGAAATTTTTATCAGAACCGAAATCTGCACTGATTTTTAGAAGCAAATCCATCGATTTGTAAATCTATTCATGCCCCATTCGATTGTTATTTGACCACTAATTTTCAACTATTAAATGGTTTTTTTTTGTTAATTTGGAAGATATTTGAAAGAGTTTTTGTAGCTCGCGGGGATTGTACAGGCGATTGAGAATTGTTTTAGAATTAACCCCTTCACTACCAGGGGTCTTCGCTTGACGAGTAAAATCGTCTTGCGTTAGCCAGAGTAAAATACTAAATGTGCGTCTACATGCGCGCTTTATACGAGTCAAAGGGTTAATCCACTGTTTTTGTCTGCTCGTCCTTCGCAGACTGTTACGAAGATCTTGCATCGGAGAAAGACAGCAAATATAAGGTGGCGGTTAACGTGAAGTTTATCAACCGTTCAAAGAAAACTGCGCAACTTGTTTGGATCAATCATAAAGGAAAACGAGAAAATATTAAAGCTCTTGCACCTGGAAAGTGCTACAAAACCACGACGTATGAATTTCATTTTTGGATTGCTCATGATGTACAGAGTCCAGACGATGAGTTGTATTTAAATTATTCTTTCTTCTATTCACCATGGAAAACCAGGTTGTCAAAAGAACGTGTTCTTATTACTCAGCGTAAGTTCACGTTTTCTTTTCTTGTGCTTTGTTACGTCGCGTCGTCATCGTTGTTGTTGTTGTTGTTGTTGTTGTTGTTGTTGGTGGTGGTGGTGGTGGTGTTGTTGGTGGTGGTATTGCTGGTGGTGCTGGTGGTGGTGTTGGTGTTGCTGGTGGTGTTGGTGGTGGTGTTGGTGGTGGTGTTGCTGGTGGTGTTGCTGGTGGTGTTGGTGGTGTGTTGGTGTTACTGGTGGTGGTGTTGTTGTTGGTGGTGATGTTGTGTTGTTGGTGGTGGTGGTGGTGGTGGTGTGGTGTTGGTGTTGCTGGTGTTGCTGGTGTTGTTGTTGTTAGTGGTGGTGGTGGTGTTGTTGTTGTCTTTGCTGTTGTTAAGTTACTATTGCTGTTCAGTTGATTGTCGTGTTCTGAACTGCACAGTTGTACTCAACACAGCGCTCCACTTGACTGGACAGCAATATAGCTTGTATTACCAACTAATAAATATTAACAGTACATTAATATAACCATTAACTGTTTTTGTTTACTTTAGACGAACCAGAGAAGGAGTCTTCAAGCAGTAGCAGCAGCAATGACTAGATAACAAATAAGTTGAAATAATTCTAGACCTATACTAGAGTTTGTGATTAATTTCCAGAGAAACCATGTATTGTTTAAAGATGTTATCATGACTAAGCTTTTGTCCTAATTGTATTGTGTCCATGTGCCTCATGTCTGAGCCCACAGTCAACCATAGTGGCAAAATATGGTCAGCGGTCACCATGACAGAAAGACCTAAATTTCCGCCATCTTTGTTCGGTATTTTTTGCTCACTCCATGCGCATCATAGAAAATTAATATTGCACTAAAGCATAAGCTGGGAGCAAGTTCGTGACAACGATCTACAGCAGTCTACAGGCGGAGATCCAAGGTGGGGAGCTGTGGTGCCCAGCCGCCGCTAACATTCTTATGAGCATTTTGTAAAAAGCCTTGGGAACGAATTCGACCCAAGATTGAGTACGCGTAGACTTTCACAGAGCCCTTCCCCGCGACTCCGTTGCTCAAGTACGCTAGTGCAGAAAGGTCAATAATTTAATTGCGGTCTTTCCCGCCAAGATTCCCGCCAAAAATATTGTGTGCGCTGATCATAAGTTGCGGAGGCGCGATTTGCGTGAGATCGCAATGACAAAAAGATGTCTTTTGGCCCTCTAGTTTTATTTATGATCTCTTTTCATCGTCTGTGTGAACTGTGGTGCTAGTCTCCTTCGCAGCCGTCAGTTTGGGTTCGTTCTCACTCCACTCACTGTGGTGCTGAAGACCGCCAAGCACAGGCGTAGAGTTTTGTTTTTGTCCAGGGGGGCTGAAGTGCTGAACAGGACCTTTTTAAGAATTTTCCGGTGGGGGGCGTTTACAAAAAGGGACTCGTCTAGGGGGGTCCGGTGGCATGCCCCCTGGAAATTTTTGAAATTTAGAACCTTGGAAATGCCATTTCCTGCATTCTGAAGGGTGATTTTTAAGAACACTGAAGGCCATTAAATGTCATGAAAACTAGTTAAAATACAACACATTTCAACAATTTTTCGATGTTGTGTTTACTGGGTTGACTTATCACTGGTTTTGGGTGCTTTTTTGGCGGAACAGTTACTGTAGCCTAACGAATAACCTATAATTTATGAATGGTGATTGATGAGTCAGTTGCTGCAAAATTTCTGGGGGGGCGCGGGGCTGAGCCCCCCATTAAGATTTCTCTCTCGGGGGGCTGAAGCCCCTCAGCCCCCCCCCCCCCTCCTATACTCTACGTCTATGCCGCCAAGTACAAGTTTTCGCGGTTTGTTATGGCATGTCCTAATTGGTTGTTTGTATTGGTTTTGCAAGTGATTATGACGTTCTCTCATGATCCTATGTTAAGATTGTTTGTGTATAGCGAGTTCAGTGGTTGTAACAAGGTTGTTTACCGCAAAGGGGCCGTGGCTTTTTTAAATCAGTAACAGCAGTCATAACGAGCTTTACCGCAGTTATGCAGCGAACGCAACAAGCCAGCTGTGCTAAGTGATGTAACATTCCTCGCTGAATAATTGCCAGTGTCAACATATTACATTTGTTACATTGTAAATACCGAGCAAACATATAATCACACGTGCTGAAAAAAACCCCTATAGAAATAAGTAACAAATCTATTCATTAATTAACTTCTTTCGATATACCTGCAAGCAAACGAGCAAAGAAACAGTTGTTGACAACCGCTGTATCTACAGACTTCACACAAAAATCTCACAGCTTGTCAACGGAAGATGCTTTCGCAACACGCAGGCTTGTCAGATTTATAACATGTCTGTGAACATTGCAGTTGTAACAATAGCGTTATTTTATGAAGTTCTGTTGTTGCAAGCTTTTTAAACAAACTAAACATTACGAACTTCAAGCTGAAAACACTATACTAACTTGTAGCAATTTTGTTACAAATAATGTAGGAACAAGATGTTGGAACAATCTGCCTCAGGGTTGTTGCAATCATTCACAACAACTTGTTACAAAGTTACAAAGCCCCCGTGGGTCTCTCGCTGAAAAGAACCGGTCGCTCTTGATTATTACCTCGTATTATAGATTCAACCTTGTTCCTGCCACTCGTACACATTGTAACGCTTCTAATAACTCAAACGTTTCTTTCCTTTCCAACTAGAGCATCAAATTCTTAACTGTTTTCTCACTGTATAAGGTATCCAGTGTTGCAATTTAATACATACTTACATACAATATATCTACTCGAAATGTTAATCACTCGTCAATCACTCGTCGCTGCTATCAATCATTTGTATTATATCATAGATTATATATAGTTCAGAGGAAGGCGAGAGGAAATCAATTTTCAAAGGTTCGGTCGAAACTTAGTTCCTGTGTTTAGGGCCACCTCGAGAAAAGCATTTGCTATAACTTGCTTGTATTCCGAATGCGACATTGGAATAAACTAGCCGATCATAAATTAATAATACTCAAAGAATAGGTGAATTATCAGCTCGTAGAGAATTCATATCCCGAATTCTTTGGATATTTGCAAATAGCTTTAATGAAATCGAGCAGAAAATTTTGTTTTGCTTCGTCGATTTCCTTCCAAGGAGCGCGAAGGCAAAGAGTCTTCCAAAATTTGGTCACGAATTTCGAAAGTTATTGTATAAAAGCAATCCAACTTGTGGATTGAGTTTGCTTTGTAGAAGTTCTGTTCGTTTTTGAGATGCCATCTGCGCCTCTTTAGAAAGCCTTTTTCTTTTTCGAAAACCTTTGTGCCTGATTAGAAAAAATTGAGACTGTTCTAATTGCATATCGAAGTATTCGAAATTCCCCAAACACCGAGTGTCTATCCGTTTTGGAACTGTAATAAGCAAAAAAAAAATTCGACTAATAGGATGACGTTTTGCCTGTGGCAATTTTTCTGTCGCAAGTCAGTTTTATTGATGAAAGAGTACGAATGGTTAGCACAATCGTTATTAGCTAAAACGGAAATGTACTTGACCTTTAACTTGAGTCATATCTTTAGTTAGATCTGCAAAGAGTTCTTAAAGCCTTTTGGGCCTCGTATTTACAGTACGAAGGTCAATTGGGAAGACGTTCCGATTTCGAGCACCGGTTTTCCGATTACTGTAGTTACATCGAGTTGTTGTTTTGTTTTGTTACTCTTGTGACATCTGCAAATCACCAGAAACCCCATTAGGACATTAAGTAAATTGTTTACGAACTATTGAATGTTAAAAATTATGAGTCAATGTTTCAGTTTAATGCTTCAATCGAACGAGAACTGAGCAAAAACGGCAGCCTTAAGTTTTCTTTGGAAATAAATATAACCAAGAGCAAGGAACCAACTCTTTGCATTCAGTCTAGATATAATAAGTAATCTGAGTCTATCGTTGCTGTTTCCAATGTTCCTTTGAAATTCGCCGATTTTATAATCCACCGGAAATACCAAGAATGCATTGTAAAATGAAAATATTTTCTATTTTTTCAATAACCACCGTGACAAATACCTTGTATCTCTCGAAAACATCACATCTGAAACTCTAAACTTCTTAAAATAAAGTCGTTTTCTGTCACAGGAATGAATGAATGATAGCAAGGCTCAGAGAGCAAGGCTTGGGAATAAAGGTTTTGGAATTTCCAAAGAAAATGTGATTTCCAATGTTTCGCACTTTCGTGTATTGTTTATTTGGGTTCTAAGTTTCTATATTAGACATTTTCTATTTTGATAACAAGAGTTTGGCTATAAACAATAAATTATTAAAGTATTTACGGCCCGTTCAAGTCTGAAGGAAGCCGTTAAGTAGAGTATCTGACTGAGTATGTAGATTTCATGCATTGTCGATTTCATGGCTGAAATTAACAAACTCCATGGCGAGTTGCACGCTCGTTTCTCGTGGAATCACCAACGGCCATTGTAAAACAGCTATTCGTGGTCAGTTTTGCTGTTCTAGTCGTGGGTAAAATTTTCCGGCAGCGGCGGTGTTCTTAAAGACAACTTACTCATCGTGGTTTTACTTAATGAGTGATGACGAACACGTACCCAGGGCCAAGGTGTAGTAAAAACAGCATTTAAAATCCACTTAACTACACCTTTAGGATTCGCCAATTCTATCCATGCTCTACCCTAGCCAAGTCTCGATACTTGCCTTGAACTTGACGGCAAAACGGGAGCCCGAATACGATTTCATTGGCTGCTATTTTATCTGAGTTCTGTATTGACGGAGAGCCAAAGATGTTTTGGACGCCTATTAGTTGGCAGTCATCCATCCCACACACGATTGGCCCCGATTGGCGCGTTCCTCGGGAATAACAATAGAATTTCAAACCGGAAAACACGAAAGCGGGCTCAATTTGACCGAACGCTTTCATGGTCGATTCTTTAAAACGGAGCGAAAAGTGTCCCAATGGTGGCATTATAAAGATTGATTAGTCGCCATCCATTGTCAATGAAATTTTGTTATAATGAGATGGCATTCGCTTCAGACCGCTCTGCCACACAGCCATTCTGCCCTGGCTGTCAAAATCAGTTCGAAAATCCAAAGGTCTTGCCTTGTTTACACACGTTCTGCGAGAAGTGTTTAATGGAGGCTGTGGAGAAGGACCCGGCTGGTTCGTTGTCTTGTCCCACATGTTACAGCCATGTACCTCTAAACGAAAGTGGTGTCGAAGGTTTAAGAGCGAACATGTTCGTTGAAAACATATTAGGTATTATATCACCACAACACGACCAAGAAGCAATAGAGAGAAATCGAAGATCTACGCCATCGCCAATCACGAGTGCCAGACGGGTTTGTAGTAACTGCGAAGAAGGCCAACACGTGACGTCTCTTTGCCAAGATTGCGACGAATTGCTGTGTGCTAACTGTACAAGAGCCCATCAGAGAGTTCGATTGACGAAAGACCACGAAATCGTAGCACTGAGGGCCAGGGAATCGACAGTTCCATCAGTTCGAGACGATCAGACATTTCGTAGTAATAGCCGAGAGCGTTTACAGTATTGTGCAAGACACGAGGCAGAAGTACTGATTTTATATTGTGATACTTGCTTCATGCCCGTGTGTCGTGAATGTACATTGAAAGAACACAGAGATCACAGTTTTATTTATCTACAAGATGCGGTGGCGAACAACAAGGGCTCGTTGAGAAAACTGATCGCAGAGGCGAAGCGAGAGAGCGTTGTTCTGGACGAGTCGATTGTGGCTTCGCGTGCGATGTCTGAACGAGTGCAAATGCGATCGCAGGCCGTGGCTGGTGAAATCCGAACAACGATACGACGACACATGTCGGCTTTGGAAGAGAGAGAGCGAGAATTGCTTCGACGAGTGGAGAAAATTGGCCAAGTGAAAGGCAAGACGTTGCATTTTCAAGTCGACGAACTCAAGTCAACGGCAGCAAATATCTCTCAGGTTTGCGAAAAGGCTCAAGAAGCACTGAAGGGCGAAAAAGATGAAGAAATCCTAGCAGCAAAGAATTCGTTAACTGAACGCTTAAACGAGCTGCGATTAAACCGAGGTATTATCAAAGTACACGAAGACGATGCTATCGTTTTCACACCGCCCGACCTCGCTCTTCAAACGGCGATCAGATCACTGGGAATCGTAAGTAGCAATGCGTATGCTTCGCATAGCGTCGCACAAGGTAGCGGGCAAAAACGAGCGATTCGTGGCAAATCTGCCATGTTTGTCGTTCAAGCGAAAGACCATCATGGCGAAAGTCGGTGTACAGGTGGCGATAACCTTCAAGTTGTGATCCAAAGTCCAGACGGACTGTTTTCGCGAGGTGATATATTCGATCGACAAAATGGGACGTACGCGGTTAGTTATCGCCCTCAAGTCGAAGGTGTTCACGTAGTTTCTGTAACAATTCGTGGACAACACATACGAGACTCCCCTTTTCACGTTGACGTGAAAAGGGGACGAAATTATCAAAGTATCGGTGTACCTATGAGTTGTTTTGGTTCTGAAGGGGAGGGCGATGGTCAGTTGTGCCGACCTTGGGGTGTTTGTAGCACCAAGGATGGCAATGTTGTTGTGGCCGATCGTAGCAATAATCGCATTCAGATTTTCAACCTAAAAGGGCAATTTCTTTACAAGTTCGGATCTGCTGGTTCTCGCAATGGTCAGTTCGATAGACCAGCTGGAGTAACCGGCGACAGCCTCGGTCGAATTATCGTCGCAGATAAAGACAACCATAGAGTACAGGTCTTTGAAGCAGACGGCACTTTCGTTTTGAAATTCGGCGAGAAAGGCAATAAGAACGGACAGTTTAACTATCCCTGGGACGTTGCTGTGAATAGCGAAGGACAAATGCTGGTGTCAGACACACGAAATCACCGCGTACAACTCTTCGCCTCTGACGGTGCGTTTCTAAATAAATATGGTTTCGAAGGCGTGCTTTGGAAGCACTTCGATTCTCCACGTGGAGTGACTTTCAATCACGAAGGTCACATGGTTGTTACCGATTTCAACAATCATCGTTTACTCGTGATCAGCGCCGACTTCCAGACTGCCCGCTTTTTGGGCACCGAGGGGACAAGCAACGGGCAATTTCTACGGCCTCAGGGAGTCGCCATCGATGAAGAAGGCAATATTATCGTGGCCGATTCGAGGAACCACCGTATCCAAGTTTTCCAAGCGAATGGAACATTCTGTTGCAAGTTTGGAGCTGCTGGGTCCGGCCTCGGGCAGCTAGACCGACCTTCAGGTATATGTGTTACCCCCGATGGGCTCATAGTTGTCGTAGATTTTGGAAATAACCGCATTCAAATTTTCTAACTAACTAGCTAGGCATATCTTATTTAAGACCGAATTTATATCGTATTCATTTTGTTGATAATTTTATTTTGGTGATCAAGACATGTAAATTCAAAAGCACTGGCATTACAGAAACTGTTTTTACTTTCCTTAACTCAAACCGAATTTGTTTGCTGTTATTTTTCGTAGCAAAACAAGTGTAGAACATTTAGGAAAATATTGCGTATCAAACGTTAATTATTTGTTTCAATTATGACACTACAAAAATCGAAGAATTTCATTGCCATTATTTCTAACTTGGTTGGGAAATATTGTTGAAGGGAAATGTTCCCTTCTTGTTTTTGCAGCGTAAAATAGCAAACAAATGTTAAGGAAAGTACGATAACGTTTCTGTGTATAAAGTGTGAAATTATTCGGACTAATATAAAAGTACAATATCTGATTAGAATATTTTTCCCTTTCAAGGGTAAGTCATTTACAAGTTCTTCATTGTGTAGGTTTTAACCTAGAATCTAGCTGCTTTTGTTTTGCTTTCAGTTGTTGGAACTTTGACGTTAGTCCCTACGAGTAAATTACGGAGTTTGTCTTTTGTTTTTCTCCAAGGAACAAGGTCAGATTTGTACGCTTACTATAACCATATTACACGTCAGCCATTCGTAATAATTAGTGGTCCATTCGAATTATTAGATGGCTTGCTATCTCGGAGATACAATAGAAATGCTTCGTCATTTTAAAATTTTAATCAAAAGATAGTGGTTGTTTTGGCGTGTGATAGAGTATTAGTAAACAAGGAAAGTTGAAAACAAAATGCAGCAAGATTCTCTTTGAAGTACAGAAGATTTAAGTTTCTATTTTGTTACGTTTCTGTAAACGAAAGCTTTAGTACCTAGCCACATTATAATGATTGTCAGTGACCTTCGCGTTGCCGCGTTAAGCTATATTTCTTTGCACAAAGTGTGCTGTGTTCATGTAATGAACACAGAATTGAAATTAGATTGAAAAATCATATATAGATAATATTCACTCGCTATTTTTTGGTCGTGCATTGACGTTCGATGTTCGTAAATCACCGAAAATCGGTTGATTTATGTTGTTCATGGAACGACAGTACACTGCCCTTGTAAAACAAAAACAATTAAAAATGCTATAAAGCATTTATGTATTAGTTTAGGTTATCAAAATAGGTCAGCTTTATCTTTAATTTAATTTTCAAGTCGATTCAAGACAATTCAGGACAAAGTGACAACGTGAATAGATGATTAAAGTTATACTTGTGAATTGTGGCTAATTTTGTATGTCGCCGACCACGTTGCATCGTTCTCTGTCAAGAATTGTTGAGAATACGTCTATTTTTCGTTTTGAGTTTAGACTAGTAGTTTTATAGTAAAGATATAGTTATTGTTTAGTAAACCACGTTAGCTCGAAGAGAAGTTAAAGATATATTCATTAAATCGACGAACTGATATTATTAAAAACGTTCAAGTGACATGCATTCGTCATTCACAGTAAGGGACTGCAAAGCAGCACCACATTTAGGCGAAGCAATGCTTATGGTAGTTACATCCAAATCTGTCAAATACACAATATATTGTGATTTATAGTATTATTTTTTTGTTGCTGAAGTAATCTATTCTGAAGAGAGTATGTTTGGGTTGTAGGCAAATGATTTTGACACACGAAGCTATAGAAACACTCGTTGGTTGCAATAACGTTATGTGATAAAGGGAACGTATAACACATGAATGAAAGAATATTTACTTCAGTTATTTTAGTAGTATTAAAGTTCTTTTTTTCTTATAAATTGCACAAAGTAAGTCAAACTTAAAATAAAGCTAAAACAGAGAGCACTGAATAAAACGATATGGATGTCTGTTTGTTTTGATGTCGGTATTGCATGTCAGTCCTGAATTGTTACACAAGTCACAACATTTCGTTATGGCACTCGGTGTGAAGCGAAAATTTTAAGCTATATTTTATTACTGCAGAGTTTTAAGTACTTTGTACAACAATATTCAGCAATCGAGTTTTGGTCGAAGTACGTTTAAAAAATAGAAACGAGAATTTGTGGAAACACCACATTTATTATTGGTTTCATTCAGCTTGGAGTTTGTAAAGGTTTGTTTAGTTCTTGCTGTACGAGTTGTATGTAGAGGCTCTCGTAAGTTGGTAATACTTTTAGAAAACTGAGCTATATATAATTCTGATTATTATATATGACGAGAGCTTGTTCTATACTGCAAGAACTAATAAACTTTTAAAGGCTAAGCTTGTCGACGAATTCGACACTTTTAATTTAACGAATCATCAAGGCCAAATTATTAATTCTATTATCCAATGTTAATTTTTTCTTGAGAAGCCTTAATTGTGTGTACCGTTGCTTGCTTTAAAACATGGTTCCCTCTTAGGAATTGTTGAAAAGAAACGATTAATAAAAGCCTTTCATCGAAGTAAATCGAATTGAATTGCAGCGTCACAAGTTGTCGCAAATTCAAGAAATTTTAAAGCCATTCCATGTTGTTTGCTTGGTTTGCAACATATTGAGTAGCTACAACGTAAAGCCCCGCACAGACGACCAAGTTTTCCTTGACAAGTTTTTCCTTGACAAGTTTTATTTGTTCGTGTGCACGACACAAATTGACAAGTTTTTCCTTGACAAGGAGCCTAATTCAAAAGCTGGTCATGCCAGCTTTTGAACAAGGAAATTTGTTCGTGTGTATAGTCGTCAAGGAAAACTTGACAACTCATCTCCGAAGCTTATTATGCGATCATTACTGTCAAGGAAAACTTGTCCAACCGTACACACGAGCAATTATAACTTGTCAAGGAAAATTGTTTGAAAAAAAACGTGTTCATCGTACACACGAGCAAGGAAAGTTACCAAGGAACTTGTCAAGGAAATGAGGCGTTGAGAATAAGGGAGTGAAGAGTTTGGAGTGATGATAACAATAGTTATATTTTAGTGGGGTTCTGTGGCTGTGATATACAACAAAATAAAAATGTGATATGATAAGTTTTATATATACATATAGTGCATGTGCATGATACGTTTATTGCGAGCTTGGTGTATTAAATGTAACAGGCGTTTGGTGGACGTTCGTCAAGCTCAATTACTCAGAAAGCCCCAGACAAGGGTTCGAGCCTGCAACCTTCTAATGACCAGTTAGACGCTCTAACCATTGAGCCACTGAGGCTTAGATGGAGAGCTAAGGTTGCAAATTCACCGAGTCAAAGTAAAATGTGACGAGTACAAAGACTGTTGTCAATCTTTTCTCTCGTTTACAGTCATTTGCAACTCACTTTTCGCCCAAATCTTCGGAAGTTCGTTCCGAGTTCAAAGTTCGTTTTGAATTACGCATTTGATTGGCTGCTAGGAACCAAGCAACCAATCAAATGCATAGTTCAAAACGAACTTCGGAACGAACTTGCGAAGATTTGGGTGAAAAGAGTTGCAAATGACTTTAAAAAACACATTTAATATTTACAAATTTCAAAACTTGTTAATCTTTTTATTCTGTGTAATCTATTTCTATATGTATGTTGTTTTCACTCTAGCATTCTAAAACGTTTGTATGCTGAAGTTTCCTTGTCATAAGTCAAATCTTAATTGCAAGAAATTTCATGTTTTCCCCCGTTCGTACACTGCTCGATCAATACTCGAAATGTTTTTGCACATTTATATATATATTTAGACACAGGAAGGGTGGATACAGCCATTAACTGTGATACAGCTGACCCAAAGTACTTATAAATGATTATAAATGGTTTATCACTAATGACATGACTGTGTTTACTTGCCTAAGGCACTGTTTACATGAGCGAGTGAGGCCGTCAATCCGGGCGCATGTTTACATGGAGAATCCGATCTGCTTGGAATTGTTTTCGGTTTTGGAACACTATTTTCTGTGCTTCCCTCAATGTTTGCCATTCAACACGACACGCACCAACTTCAATCATGCGTATCAAGTCATTTTTCAAGTCAAACCGGTGTTTACATGAATCAGAATTGGAGACAGTCAAATCGATCCTTGCTTGAATCTCAAGTCAATTCACTCCACTGCGTGGATTGACTTCAGCCATTCGATTAGATCGAAAACTTTCAATCTTCTTCATGTAAACACAACAAGGGGAAACAACATGGGAGATTTGACTTGAACACTCAATCCCCTTGATGTAAACAGGGATTGAGATAAGACAAATGCATTTGCTGAGTAAGAATAAATTAACCACAATTTGCGTAAGTTCCTGTTTATGACTACCAATTACCATTAATGTGTTTTTTTTAAGAATGGTTTCGATCACTTAGGATCACTAATAACAAGTGCCTATGAAACGAAAATCAAGTTTGTCTTATTTGAAAGAACACTTAAAATGATAGAGTAACATATTTTGCAGTTTTTCGTTTCCTTGCTTCGTTCTTGAGTTATTTCAGTCTGTTCACAGTGGTCTGTTTGATGTAAATTTTGCAACGTCACACGTCCATAATGAGTTATCGAAAAACGTGATGTATCTTTGGTATTGTTAAATATAATCACTTGACAATCTACATGTTTAGTCTACATGTTTAGTCTACATGTTTAGTGTTCTGGGCGAAACACACGCACATGCTTCCCTCGAATTATTTTGGTTTGATAATAGCAAAGATATATAACTTTTTTCAATATCTCATTATGCACATGTGACGTTAAAATGTTTAATTTGCATATCAAACAAACTGAAATATCTCTAGAACGAAGCAAGGAAATGAAAAACGTCAAAAGATGTTACTCTATCATTTTAAGTGTTCTTTCAAATAAGACAAACTTAATTTTCGTGTCATAGGCACTTTAAACTCCTTTATAAAACGTATTACATAACCTCGTCTTTTAGTTTATGCTTTACGTTATAAAAGTATTTCACGCACTTGGAGAAAACCATGGCCTAAAAACCAATATGAAATCTTAAAAATAGAATTTGGGGAAGTTAGCTGCGCAGCTATACTATTCTGTTCGTTCGTTCGTTCGTTCGTTCGTTCGTTCGTTGGTTGGTTGGTTGGTTGGTTGGTTGGTTCGTTGGTCCGTCCGTCCGTCGGTCCGTCTATAGTTTCAGCTTTATATCCGTAACGGCCTTGTTTACACGAAGTACAGTGACCCTAGGATCACCTTTCCCGATCACCTTCCTTATATATTTGGTCACTTAGCTATCTTCAGTTTGCAGTCATTTTCTTGATATAGGAAGCCACGTTGACAAGCTTTGAAACATAAGCCAGCTGGCAAGATAGTCACCCGACCTGACGCCTGTTGTACACTACTCGAAAAACAGCTAATTATCCTAGGAAACTGTCTGATAGGGTGACCCCCCTCCCCTCAGGGTTATATCCTAACACTCCTGTAAAGTGTGTAAGCGAAGCGCTGAAAGAACAATAATAGACCAGGATAACCATTTTGCTAGGGTATAGCCTTTCTACATGGAATGCACCCTGGAGTTATTAGTACGATTTGCATTCTTGGCGTAATCTTATTTTGTTGTTTAATATTTCGTCAGATTTTCGCCGAAAAGTGATTGGCGTAGCAGTATCTGTATGCATAAAACAAAAATACCGTACTACCGAAGTGGCAAGATTAACGAAATACCGTCACGAAAAAATACACCACAATCACGCAATACCGAAAATCCCAATGCCCCCTCGTTGGAAAAAATTGTAAACTTTGCTAACTACAGCAAAATTAACATTGTTTACGCGGTGCCCATTTTCTATTTTTTCTAAAGTACGTTCTGAATGAATGCTATATTGTAATATTTTTGAAATACATGCAGGCATATTTTGCATGTTTGAGATATAGTGACTGCTAAAGCTCGCCTCTGTACAATGGAGAACGGGTTCAAGTGGTTAAGTGGCTTCACAGCCGATGTATAATACCTTTGCGATAATCTCGTGAGTATAAATGCACATAATGCTGCAGGAAATATATTTGATAATTACAACATTCTTATCACCTTGATTAGCTAGAGGACGTCCAGAAAATCTCCTTTCATGAAGAAGTTTCCTGATTAAAGGGGATTGGCATTAAAAATTAAGTTTGTCTAATTTGAAAGAACTCATAAAATTGTAATAGAAGATCCTTTACAACTTTTTCGTATCTCTCTTCGTTTTCAAGATATTTCAATTTGTTTGATATGTAAATGAGATGGTCTCTGACGTCAGGAGTGGGGTAAAATATTTTCATACAGAGCAAAATCACTTACATATCTAACATGAAATGTTCAGCGTCGCAAGGAGTTTTTATGTGCACAGTTTCAAATGATTTCGCTGAACAAACTTAGAGATATAACTGGTTTTGCTACATGTGAAAATATTTTACCCCACACCTGACGTCAGAGACCATCTCATTTACATATCAAACAAATTGAAATATCTTGAAAACGAAGAGAGATACGAAAAAGTTGTAAAGGATGTTCTATTACAATTTTATGAGTTCTTTCAAATTAGACAAAGTTAATTTTTAGTGCTATTGCCCTTTAAATAGTATTGTTATTATTGAAAGAGATAATGCATATAAAAACGTGTTTTTATTTAGATGGAGAACGATATATAGCTACAATATTTTATTTCCCCCCCCCCAAGTTTTTGAATTGAGAAGATAATAGGACAACCAGTTACAATACTCTTCGGCTTTAGGCTTAAGTTTAAGTTTTGAGTTTTCACTTGTGAGTTTCCATGGAACGAAGTAGACTGAAAACTACAAAATTTCTACAACAGAAAAGTCGAGCGCGTATAGCAGAAATGTAGCTTCTTTCTTTCGTCCAGTGGCACAGCATTAACAGTTTTGCGCGAGACAAAATATATTTGTGTGCAGAGAAAAGGACCAATATCCTGAAAACGTTGAAGAAGTAAGTCATTATAAATGCTATTTATAAACTATTTAGTCCAAGTTTTAAAGTGTGTGATATTCAGCATAATTTTATTCAGAGCAAAGTGGAAAGGTGATAAACTGCCCGAAATAATAGTTTTAATAACGAAATACTGACGTACGTTTCTATAGCGAAGCCCCTCATCGGAGTAATCATTTAATCATGTGGACTTGAAATTGCACACGAATTTTATCAAGCTCGCGCTTTTAATAATAATACAGTCTGCTGTAAAAGTTACATAATTTTTGTAACTAGTTACAGTTACATCGTTATAAAAGTAACTATAGTTACCGATAAAAGTTACAATGAAAAGAAAGTAACTAGTTACAGTTACAAAGTTACTTCAAAAATTTTGTAACTATAGTTACAAAGTTACATTCCATTGTCCGTGTTACTAGAATCAACAAAGAAATTACTAGTTTTTAGATACCAGTACCATAATTATGTTTTTACAGCTAAATGCATAAATATAGTTGTCACTAAGCAGAAATAGTCAAATGTGTACATAATGTACCTTTATTATTATATCAAAACCATTTTTATCAAGAAAGAATGACATCTTCAACTGAATATCAGTAACTATACTAGTCACATTTTTTAACCAAATATTGTAACTAGTTAAGGCCCGGCCAAACGCTTTCAACATTTCATGCAACATCGTTCAACATTATTGCATTCAACCGTGATTCAACATGTTGAAAGCGTTTGGCCACCCCTGTTGAATGATGTTGAACGTTGTTGAATGGTGTTGAATGATGTTGAACGAAATTTGAACATGTTTAAATTTAAAATTTTCGTTCAACATTGCGTTCAACAATGTTGAACGATGTTGCATGAAATGTTGAAAGCGTTTGGCCAGGCCTTTACAGTTTTTTAAAAAAGTAACTAGTTATAGTTACTTCTTCAAAAAGTAATTACTAGTTATAGTTACAGTTACTTCTTCAGAAAAAGTAACTAGTTTCAGTTACAGTTACTTAAAAATGTAGACTACATTTGTAGTTACTGTTAACAACCGAGGGCCAACTCTGAGATTTACGTAAGTGATCTACGATCGCTTCTCCACATCCGGACATCCCCGAGCTAGGTGGTCGCTTACAAGTAATGAAAACTATCCGATAGACAAATCACACGTGCGTCAATTTACATTTAGCCGATAATCCACCTTAATACGTGAAGAGTTATCGCAACAACGTCGTATTATGCAACATCGAACTTCGCATGTGCTAAACCGAACCAAATTTCCACGTCGAAGCGACTCAAATTTGGAATTAGTATTTTAGTATTAGTTTAGTATTTTCTTATATCAGGTTGTTCGATGGATTAGATTCAACAGTTACTGTCTCAACACTGACTAGTATATAAGCCGTGACGAAAAACAATGCGTTTTGGGTATTGGAGGGTAATTTAAATTATCAAATTTCTGTGCGTCATTGAACCCATAGTAAAATGGATTAGGAAATAGAAGATTGAGAAACATTAATTTATCATTTCCGCGGAATGAAATTTATCATTTGACACGGAATGCGATATTACGAAACCACAAATTCTGGTGGACACTTGACTTTTCAATGACGATTTTTAGCGCAACATATTGCGCAAGCAACTATTGATTTCTTTTCAAAAAACCTCGCGAGCAATCTTTAGCTTTGCATAGCGCACTAAAGGTGAATACGGGCAACATTTTTCTTCAACTTGAAAAAAGTAGACTCCAGTTCTACTTGCTGCAACATGCTGTTTCAACTTGCAATAAAATCATTGTTGCGCGTGACAATGTCAGCGTATTTTGTTACGAAATCCCATTCCCATTATCATCATCAAAATATCTTGAAATCCCAGTCCCGTCCTCAAAATGTTCTTTCCCATTCCCAGTGACAATTAAAAAAATCCCATTCCCAGTGATAAAAATGAGCAAATCCCAGTTCATTTTACCCTTCAGCACCCTCACGCAACAATGTTGCAGCACTGATTTGTTCCTCGTATTACTTCACCTAAAGAATCTTTAACCCTTGGCTTCAACAAGAAGTCCCCAGTTGACGAGTAAAATCGTCTGGCGTGGCGCCGCGTTTATAGCCAGAATAACTGAATATACCTGCAGTAGGGACAAAATGTACGACTGTCTGTTTAAACGTTAAAATATCATTAATAATTCATGAGGAAAACACAAAGGAAATCAGTACCAATGCGTCAGAAAGAATACTAATGAACATATCATTTTATATAAAATTTTCATCTATATTTGCAATTGAATGAATCAAAGCAAAAACAAACAATATTACATGGAACGTTATAAAACACTGCTATTAAAGCCCTTCATCAAAGTAAAACGTGGTGAAGGGCTTTGCACTGCTGCCATTCGTGTTTTAGATGTCCAAATATAGTTGAGTGGCTACTGGTTATTAGCCGGAGATGTATTGGGTTATTTTCCTAACTCGACCTCATGACAATGACTTTGTTTTTAATCTGTTTTCCGGTAAACAAGATTCTGTGTTCTGTTGAAAATTATGCTTCGATGTTTTTGCATTTTTTTACCAGCCGTCTGTCCAGTTTTGCCATGATCGCTGTCAGCTGTCTTCCTGGTCCTAGTTCATAAAAACTTTGGTTTACGTTTGCTTCAGTAATATCTTTGATGATGTCATACCACTTCACCGGCTCGACCACTTGCCATGGTAACAATCTGATAACAAAGAATTAAGAAGATTTTGGTGAGATGAGCTTGTGTTTATTTATAAACAGTGAAAGAGGCGGGATGGAAGGGGGAGGGAGGGAAGGATGGATGGATGGAAAGATGGAAGGAAGGTAGGAGGGAAGGGAGGGAGGGAGGAGGGAAGGAAGGAAGGAAGGAAGGAGGGAAGGAAGGAAGGAGGGAGAGATGGATGGAAGGAAGGATAAACAGATAGATGAATGGATAGACACAGACTGACTGACTGACAGACAGACAAACAAACAAACAGATGGATAGACAGACAGACAGACAGACAGACAAACAGATTGATAAACAGACAGACACACAGATAGACAGACAAACAGACAGACAGACAGACAGAAAGAAAGAAAGAAAGAAAGAAAGAAAGAAAGAAAGAAAGAAAGAAAGAGTTATTTTCCTAATTGCCTTTTTATATCTTCATTTGACTCATAAGGTTTTCCTGTGATGTTGGAGTAAACCTTGATTTGTGGATTTTGAACTTCAATGGACTCTAAAGCTTCTGCAACTGCAGTTTGGGCTGATGTCATAAGTGTTGTGTGAAATGCACCACTTACTGGAAGTGAAGATATCTTGCTGGCACCATGCTAGGGGAAAAGACAGACGTAATGTATGAAAAAGAAAGTGGATAGAAGAATGAGTGACCAATGAAGTACAGGAAGGAGGAAAGGGAAGGAGGGAGAAAGGAGGATAGGAAGGGAGGGAGGGAGGGAGGGAGGGAGGGAGGGAGGGAGGGAGGGAGGGAGGGAGGGAGGGAGGGAGGGAGGGAGGGAGGGAGGGAGGGAGGGAGGGAGGGAGGGAGGGGAGGGAGGGAGGGAGGGAGGGAGGGAGGGAGGGAGGGAGGGAGGGAGGGAGGGAGGGAGGGAGGGAGGGAGGAGGGAGGGAGGGAGGGAGGGAGGGAGGGAGCAGGGAGGGAGGGAGGGAGGGAGGGAGGGAGGGAGGGAAGGAAGGAAGGAAGGAAGGAAGGAAGGAAGGAAGGAAGGAAGGAAGGAAGGAAGGAAGGAAGGAAGGAAGGAAGGAAAGAAAGAAAGAAAGAAAGAAAGAAAGAAGGATGAGTTGGAAGGAAGAGCAGGAAGGACCGAAGGAACAAAAGGGAGGGAACGAATAGTAGAAGAAAATATTGGAATGTAAAAAAGGGGAAAGTAAAGAGGATTTGTTAAAAAACCTACTGAGGCTATCGAGCATAAATAAAGTTCATCATTATTATTATTATTATTATTATTATTATTATTATTATTATTATTATTATTATTATTATTATTATTATAAACCCAATAGTGATCAAGGGAGGTTGGGAAGATGGGTAGGAGGGGGGCAAGGTGGAAGGAAGTTAGAGGAAGTGATATCGAAGTCAATTCTATGATTAATGCACACCTACTTTATCAACTCCGAACTTCAAAACATAATCAATGGCTTCTTTATGACCAGCCAGGATAAATCCTTTTGAATATAAGTAGTTGGCTATAGTAAGTATTATGTGATTATGCTGTTCTTTCTCACAAAACTCTTTAGCTGACTTCAAGAGGCTCTTGATTCCTTGTTCATCCAGTCCTGAAATTGTCACCATTCCACTAGGAATTTCATTTGATGCCTTCTGCATTGCCGTTGCTCTGGTATCAACTAGCCTAAGGGCTTGAAAGGATGTGGAATATTCAAATCCAAATGGTGAATTATGTTATGGATCTTCCTGGCAAACTTTCTCTTACCATCTTCAAATGTCAAGGATTTACTCAGCACCAATGCTGCAAGCTCTCCAACACTAAAACCAGCTGTTACTGTGTTTTCTGAAACATATAATCTTGGGAAAATGATGACAGAAGAATGAAATGGTGAAAGGTAATCTTATACAATTTAGACTGGTAACCAGTTAAGTTCATTCAGTCATTTGTTCATTTGTTTGTTTGTTCACTCATTTGTTTGTTCATTTGTTCCTTCCTTCCTTCCTTCCTTCCTTCCTTCCTTCCTTCCTTCCTTCCTTCCTTCCTTCCTTCCTTCCTTCCTTCCTTCCTTCCTTCCTTCCTTCCTTCCCTCCGGTCCTTCCCTCCGGTCTTTCCCTCCGTTCCCTCCCTCCAGTATCTCCCTCCGGTCCCTCCCTCCTTAGTGGTGAAAGTACCTTCCATTCTTTGTTGCCTTGTATTTCTCCAAAGCAGCTAAACTTGCAACAAAAACAGCAGGTTGACAATAAATGGTTTTATCCAAATCCTCCTTTGGCCCATTGAGACACTTCCCCAAAAGATCATAACCCAAGACTTTGTTTGCAGTCTCAAATAACTGTTTCACCCCAGGAATATTCATCAAGCTTTGGGCCATCCCAACAAACTGAGTTCCTTGACCAGGGAACAGAATGACGTCCCTCTTTGAAGCTGTGCTGCAGAAACATTTTCGGGCATGGTTGACACAGTTATGTGTCGTTATAAAAGGGAAAATAATGGCTCTGTGACTGTGATAAAAGTTGGGAAACATTCCCTCAAAGCCGGAGTACTTTTGTAGTTTTGCCAAAGGTTTAATATCGTGTTACGACTTAGGGGATATGGCCAGGGGGAAATGCTTTATATCTTCTCCCCCTTCCTTCCCTTCTAAACAGAAACAACAGACACTGGACACGAAAACAGCAAAGCTGAATTGGACTTGTCACAGAAATAAGATGTTTAAACGAAGCTACTACAGTTCCTCAAAAGAAGAAACTGCTTTTCTCCAAAGTCTGTTTTCCGTGCTTTCTCTTCAACATAAATAAATTAAAATAACTTCGTCATGTCCTTCGTGACTGGCTTGTGATTTTCCACTTCCTGTGTTTTCAAACTCTATGGCGGCTGGCTACGACGAAAACGTGCTCGAGAACCCGTTTTTTAAAGCTTTAAAGGGAAAATACAACTTAATTTATGAAGATGCTTCGGCGAAACGTTTGACGGTATGTACAAGGGGTTTAATTCGATGTTCTTTATTAGACAAAATAGAGGGACTGTTTTCTATCCTAAATATCGCGACAAGTTAGTATAAACTTGCATGTCCAAATTTAATATATCAATTTGACATTCAAGTTGATGAAAAACCAAAAAGGTTTCTTATCTTGTAAGGGAATTTGCAGTTTGGATACTTTGTTAGTTTATTGCTGCGTCAAGAATTGATTTTGTTTAGTTTTATATATATATTTAGTTTTATGTACTGTCTGTATATATATTTATAATAAACGCAGCTTATATTCTGTACAGTACAGAAGTTATGGATTTATAAAAATTCAAGAATGTATCTGTGGAATTTTGGTCATTGCAAATGAAGAAAAGCCTCAAGGGTTTTACTTTCAACAGAAGTGCAACAAGCAGTACGAACACACTTTGATATTATTATTATTATTATTAATTGTTTAATAGCATATACAATATAAAACTGATGGAAACCCTAAACAGGAATTTCTTCCCTTAATGAGGGGTTACCAACAAGTCATATTACAACTTGTGTATTTTTATGCGTGTATGTTATTACATGATCTCTGAGGTGAGTCAATCTCGGATGCACTGAACCTGCAAGTATCTTTGATTTTTATCCCACTTCAAATATGGTTATTCAGTAAATATTAGAGGCAGAACATCTTGGGTATGCAACAGTATGTACATTTGCTAAGTGGAGATTCAGAGGGGCTTTACAGTGTGGGTGAGGACCAGCCTGCTTTAATATACTTTTATTCTTATTTAGATTTGTGTCCCTCGTTATGGATCACTGGGCCGATCTGTGCCTACATTAAATGACATTGAAAATCACATTCTGTGTTCATTGCCTGCAACAGAGAAATCTTTTGAAACACTCAACAAAAGAGTATGTATTGTTTATCAATCTTTAATTTTAATACTCTTATTTTCCAACAATTACCCATCTCATTGTTGAATTAGGTTAACCTATTGTTGCTGAGTGATTTTCTTTTTCACAAATACCTACTGTACTGTAAAATCATCTGGCAATAGATGGAGTAACATTAAGTACACATGTAAAAATCTCTGTAGCTTGTCCACAGGCTTGTAGCAAGGCTGTTAACAGGTTGTAACAATGCTGTTCATTCAAGAAGCTGCTACAACCTTGTTAGCATCAACCTGCTAACAACTTGTTAAGTGCAGAATGGTAACAGGTTGTTGGAACAACTTGTCATCAGTCTGTTGGGGTCATCAGCCTTGTTACAAGTTGTCAACAACCTGTTACAGACATGTTAACAGACTGGGACAGCCAGTGTGAACACATGACGGTGACAGCCTGTTGAACAGCCTTGTAACAACTTGCTTGCAGGTATGTAACAGCTTGCATGTTTTTACGTGTGTAGGGGGCCATTTTTTACTGGTCTATGGAGGAAATTGTGTTAATAAGTTACCAGTATATTAATTAATATTTCTGATATATTTTGCTAAGTTGTACGATCATAACTTTTAATTCTAGGAAGTTATTGTAGATGGACATTTATTAAGAACATCATCTGGTTTTCATGATGTCCGACAGGTAACTGAGTAATTATATTTAAATACTATAATATTAATATTGTTTATTATATAATTTTTTAAATTTTATATATAAAGTATTTTTTTGACACATCCAGGTTTCTTCTTTTTCCAGGTTGAAATTCTATTTGAAGAAACCTTTTTCAATGCAAATAAAGAGGGCTTTAGTATTTTATGCATTGAACGACCACTTGAAGGAGGAACTGGTGATTATATTATTCTTAATTTAAGGTGTACTCAGGCAGCTGTTGTTAGAGGAATTATGAAATTAAAATTATTATAATGTTAGATTCATATGGATTAGCTTTCAGTCTGGTAAATAACAAACCACTCAAACCAGTAGAGTATGTGAGACATTGACGATTTTTTCATTGCTTCCGAAGCGACAGTTTCATTAACCACAGATCAATTTCAAAGCAATCCATATGATTGCTTTGAAATTGATCTGCGGGGAGCATGGGTAGTGTGTGCTGTTAGCGCGCTGCCTCTCACCAAAAAGTTAAGACGGGGTTAGTACTTGGATGGGTGACCGCTTGGGAATGACCCCGTTGTCGGGCTTGGACTCATGTGAGTAGAGTTGTAGTTGATCTCTCCTGTGCTTCGAGGGTTTTTCACCGGGTTCTCCGGTTTTCCTCCCTCCATAAAATCAACACCTAACATCTTAGCTGTGATCCGTGGTCTGAACTGTGTCGTTGGCGGCTGCTTTGATATGCCTCGACATGGCCACGTCCATCTGCGTCCTTCGCAATTCAGCCACTGGCTGCAAGTAAGGATGATTAGCCCCAGTCCTTTATCCTTTAAAACTGTCACTTCGGAAGCGATGAAAAGATCATTGATGTCCTGCACTACTGGTTTGAGTTACCTAAGTAAATAATAAATAAAAAATTAAATAGCACATTGTATTATCTTTACTTGGGCTACTATGGTTGGTGGAGTCTAGGTTTTGCCTCGGTTTCTGTATTTTTTTTCAGTTTTTTTTCAGGTCATGAATTTGCATTTTTGCACATTTTATTTAACCTAGGACTAAGCACTAATGCTCTGGGTCCTCTGGAATCAGTTCAGGATTGCATTGAATTTCTTTGGCCTCCCTATGGTAATTTTTTGAGCTCCTTATATCGATATTTTATTCATTAACCATTTACCTTTTTTTCTTAATATAATATTTATCATTATTTGGTTAGGTGGACCTTATACTTCCAAACAAAATGTTGATCATTTTTTGGATTCCTATCGGTCAACTTGGAATGTTGAATTTTCTCACTTGGGATCTCTGATGGTCAGTGACTTTTTTTTTCATCTTTTTTTCTCCACTTTCTTTCTTCCACTTTTGCTTGTCTTCCTTTTTTTTCCTTTATTGCTTTTCTTGCTTTGCCTTTTCCTTCTTCGTATCTTTCTGCCATCTCTTTATTTCCTACTGTCCTAATCCTATAATACTACTGAATACATACATGTACCTACAATCGTTGACAAAATGGTTGGCACATATTACACGTTTAGCAGGTGTGGACCCCCTTAGCTTCCCCCCATGTCAATGTTGTATAGGACCTCAATGATGGGCTAATGGTGTTGTGATGCACATCGACACTCTATCATCGTAATGGGAGCAACATTGAGACGGGGGGATGGGGGGAAACAGAGGATAAATTAAAACTTTTCCAGCAATATAGGACTTTAACACAACTCTGCTGTGTCGTGCCAACTATTTTTGTCAATGATTGTAGCTTCTAGCGTTTAACCAGGCATCTTGTTTTTCTTACACTTAAAGTACCTATGAAACGAAAATTAAGTTTGTCTTATTTGACAGAACACTTAAAATTATAAAGTAATATCTTTATCTTTTGCAGTTTTTCGTTTCCTTGCTTTGTTCTTGAGATATTTCAGTTTGTTTGATATGCAAAATAAACATTTTGACGTCGTAGGTGCATAATGAGCTATCGGAGAAGGTTAGATATCTTTTCTATTATCAAACCAAATTAATTTGAAGGAAGCATGTGGATGTGTTTCGCCCACAACATTAAACATGTGGATCTTCAAGTGATTATTATATTTGATAATAGCAAAAAGATATAACTTTTTCGATAACTCATTATGCACGTCGCAACATGCGACATTTACATCAAACAAACTGAAATATCTCAAGAACGAAGCAAGGAAACGAAAAACTGCAAAATAAGTTACTCTACCATTTTAAGTGTTCTTTCAAATGAGACAAACTTAATTTTCGTTTCATAGGCACTTTAACCCAATTTATACATCATGTTTTTATTTCCGACAGGGAAATGTCATATCTGTTCTAAACAAGTTATTTCCTATTGTGATGAAAGAAGGTCATTTGGTACTGTGAATTGATTTTTTTAAGCGAGCAATTAAGTTGAAAAATCCTTGTTTATACTACACGCGTAAAAATCTCGCAAGTTGTTACAGCATTGTTGCCTGAACAATGCTGTAACAACTTGTTGACATATGTGAACAACATTGATAAATGAACAACATTGTTCATCATTGTTTCAACAAGTTGTTACAGCTTGATGAAACAACAGCGTAACCGTTGTTCACGCATGTTGTAACAACCGAAGATCGTGTTGATACATCAACCATGTTCACCATTGTTGTAACATTGTTGTTCATCGTTGTTATTTCGTCATGCTGTTACAACATGTTGTGTCATGTGCGAACAACGTTGTTGGCTATAAAAATGTGCTGTTGGAACAACTTGTTCATGACTGTTGATTTATCCGTGAACAAGTTGTTCGAACCATAAGTGAACAACTTGTTGACAACTTGTTCACGGCGAGCAGCACAACATTGTTCACGGCGAGCAGCACAACATTGTTCACGCCTGTTGACAACCGTGAACAAGTTGTGCGTTTTTACGCGTGTAGATGGCCTTTGTTGTTTTGAAGACATGAATTAATGTTATTAATTGATGTTCATTTATTCCGCAGAAAAAGCCTTCTAAAAGTGGAAACTTTACAGAAACAATAAAACTTGCGTTGGAGGTATATAATAATTCCGTTTTTGTACAGAAGCTGGCCCTCTTGTTAAACTTGGTTAAGTAAACATTTTGAGCCAAAGTCGTTTTTTGGAGTAAATTGTGATTTCTGATGAAGTATTTTTGCTTGGAACATCAGTATTTTGTTATCTAAACTCTTGAGCTGTTTTATACATCATTACACACTGCTTTACGCTACGCTCTACGTTTATAAATCATTCTTGTTTTATAGACTTACGTGTTACATAAGTTAAATGAAAAGCTTTTTTCCGCCATTTGCTCGCTGTCTTCACAAAAGGTACTGGCAGATTATCATTAATAAAATGATCATTTGTTTAGAGTTTAAATTTTTAATATTATTCCTTGTTTTTAGGATGCTGCATTTAATAAAGTTGTTCGTAATCTTTCCGATATTCAGATCAAAGATCTTGGAATCAAACCCTCGCTAAGGTTTTACGATTGATTTTTAGTCTGTATTTTCTTGCTGTCTATCTGTCTGTCTGTCCGTCCGTCCGTCCGTCTGTCCGTCCGTCTGTCCGTCCATCCGTCCGTCCGTCTGTCCGTCCGTCCGTCCGTCCGTCCGTCCGTCTGTCTGTCTGTCTGTCTGTCTGTCTGTCTGTCTGTCTGTCTGTCTGTCTGTCTGTCTGTCTGTCTGTCATCATTCTCTCTACTCTACTCTTTGACTGTCAGTCTGTCTTTTTTGTGTGTATTTTAAAATCGACTTTTCTATTTCCATAATCTTGATTCATTGACGTAATTCATGCTACCTTAGTTAATGTCTTTTCATGCTACTTGTAGATACAACATTCCATCGGCTCGACGAACGCTCTCTACTTTAAACCAAGTAGGTGAAACAAATTGAATGTTTGCATTATAGCCATCAAAATACCCCATTATAAAAGATTCTTCTATAAGATATTTTTCTCGATGTTGTTAGCTGCACACACAAACAATTTTTGTTCTAAAAGTAGCGTGCTGCGTAGGCAGTGTAGAAACAACAATCGAAATATAGTAAGGTTAGATATACTGCCGAAACAGAGAACGTAGGAGTCTAACGTTTCGAGCGAAGGCCCTTCGTCAGAGAGAAACGTTCTCTGTTTCGGCAGTATATCTATCATCATCATCTAGGTCGTCCGTCAGGACGCCCCACAGCTTTCCCACGCTTTTTCCAATCATCTCGGTCTTCCATAATCGTCCGTAGCTCCTGAAATCTCTCCATCCCAGTATCTTCTAGCAAAGTATCCACGTAGGTGAGTCTTCTTCTTCCTCTACTGGCTCTTCCTTCGGTTGGTTGCCAGAGTACCAGCTTGCTAGCAACATCTTCACCATGTCGGATGCAATGTCCGACGAGACGCATCCTTCTCTGTTGTTCCATCTTTCTCTTTGTACCTTTGTTCTGTTGTTTGTATAGTATACAACTCCGCTGGAGAAATTCAATTGCTTCAAGCGAACCATCGTTGGTGTGACGATGTTAAAAGAAACCAAGAGTCAAGATCAAGGTAACTTAGGCTACGTTTACACGGTACTGAACGAATTCGAGACCGGTCTCGAATTCGTCCTATTTCGCAGTGTAAACAGGCGGAACCGTACTAATTCCAGAACGGTTCCAAATTCCAGAACGGTTCCGAATTCGTCCGGTACCGTGTATACAGGGTCTTACTAACGCGTAACTTGTGCGTCAGGCGTTCCGTTTTTGGAGAAAGATGGAGGTTGATATCGAGGGATGAGGTGCGCGCTTCAAGACTTTTTCTGTTATCTTTCAAAGTACAAGCCCTCTAACCCCTTACAATTCGCTCTTCTCCGCCCATTTTCCACCAAAACAGAACGCCTTCTACAACTATACGCTTGGCTGTATAAGCTTGGAGCGCATTGTGCGTCTTCTTTTTAGCAATGATTACGGTATTTCTTTGTTATACCGTTATATGATAAGTGGTACATGTAGTGCATGTGGTACGTTTGCGAGCTTGGTGTAATATAACAAACGTTTGGTGGACGTTCGTCAAGCTCAATTACTCAGAAAATATTTCTGAGCCCCAGACAGGGGATAGAAATCTTTTCTGAGTAATTGAGCTTGACGAACGTCCAATAAACGTCTGTTATGCCGTTATATCGAGATTGTTCGATATACATAATTATATGGCGAGATTGTTGATATAATACGAAGATCACCGAATGGAGTGAAAAATTAGAATTAGCCCACAAACGATCAACGAACTTTTTTTACTTTAGGCAAAGTTTTAGCTGTCACTGCTGATGACCTTTTACCAGTTCTGGAATGTCTTGTGATAAAATCAGAATTACCAAATTGGTAAGCCTGGTTGTCTTGGTTTGCATTCGACTCGTGTACGTTTTAGGTTGTGACTTTTTATTTGTTCTTATTTCAGGATGGCTAATTTGTCGTATTTACATAATTTTCGGTTTTCCAATAGAACATATGATGAGTTTAGGTAAGAATTGAAAGAAATGAATGGAGGAAGAAAGGAATGAGGGAAGGATGAGTGGATGGATGGATGGATGGATGGATGGAGGAAAAGAAGGAAAGGGGAGGAAGGAAGGGGGAGGGACCGAAGGAAGGGGGAGGAAGGAAGGGGGAGGAAGGAAGGGCGAGGGAGGGAAGGAAGGAAGGGGGAGGGAGGAAGGGGGAGGGAGGGAAGGAAGGAAGGGGGAGGGAGGAAGGGGGAGGGAGGTAAGGAAGGAAGGGGGAGGGAGGGAGGAAGGAAGGAAGGGGGAGGGAGGGAGGGAAGGAAAGAAGGGGGAGGGAGGAAGGGAGGAAGGATGGCATGTGATGGGGATGGGATAAGAAGGAGGTAAAGTGGAAAGGCTGTGCGGTTGTTGAAGTTGTTAAAAGATGAACGGACGTATAAGAGCTGATATCTTCAATCTATTTCCTTTTTCTTTTGTATGAAGATTTTACATGTCTTCTTTCGAAGCAGCCGTTGAGTATATCAGAAAGTCGCATCGTCACGATAGAAGATTGGATGTTTCGTTAAAACCGGTAAAAATCGTTCATTTATTCCTTTTCTTGCCTCGCGCTTATTCCCTTTGATCTTTCATCATTACTAATACTCCACTTGCCTTGAATACTGACTAAGTTAAATAAGGCGGAACATTTTATTAGCTGATCGCGGCGCAAATCGTTGCGAGACAAGTTGCAAGAGAATTGTTATACTGTGCAATGCTTCAAAAATCTGTTGTAGCGTTGCCTGAATCGTTGCGAAAAGTAGAACTTGATTCCATATCGCGCAACTCTTGCTGCAACATAAATGTTGCCGAGACTTGGTGATTACAGGGTATTTTTGTTGCAAGACAAGATACACAATCAATTACACCACGTTTACACTCGATTTCAAAACGTTTTTCAGAAATTCCTAGAATCTTCCGATACATCATCAACTTTCCGTGAGATGCTCGCCAGAAGCTCGTCATACGACGATAAAGAGGATGTACCAATTCAAGGTCCGTCGCCATTGGAGGTGTTTTTTCAGGTACGTTTTGCCTAATGCTTTTGTTTCCTTCCTTCCTTCCTTCCTTCCTTCCTTCCTTCCTTCCTTCCTTCCTTCCTTCCTTCCTTCCTTCCTTCCTTCCTTCCTCCCTTCCTTCCTTCCTTTCCTTCCTTCCTTCCTTCCTTCCATCCTTCCTTCCTTCCTTCCTTCCTTCCTTCCTTCCTTCCTTCCTTCTTTCCTTCCTTCCTTCCTTCCTTCCTTCCTTCCTTCCTTCCTTCCTTCCTTCCTTCCTTCCTTCCTTCCTTCCTTCCTTCCTTCCTTCCCTTCCTTCCCTTCCTTCCTTCCTTCCTTTCCTTCCTTCCTTCCTTCCTTCCTGAAAATGTACTTTATTTTTATTTTCATTAAAAGTTACTGGTGATTGGTCTTTTTTTGTAGCACATTACTAATTGCCATGACTCAGAAGTACGAAAGATATTGAATAGCAGCTCTACTCGCATTAAACTTTGTCACCCCTTGTGTTCCTGTGACCAATGTGAAAAGGTTTTGGACAGGTAACAAATTACCCTCTAAACCTTTCTATATTATATTATATATATATATATATATACAAAGTATGAAGTATGAAGTATAGTTTTACCTTAAAGTCTTCGCTACCAGAGGTTTCACCCTAAACGGGATCATCAGGCGACTGAAAAATATCGGTTAGTGGGCTGCTTAAATGCGTTGGTTTGGGGCGTGGGTGTGGGCGTCGAAACGTCCGGCGCATTCCTTTGGAGCGTGGGTGTGGGCGTCGAAACGTTGCGCGCATTCCTTTGATTGTTTACGTTGTTGATCCGAAATCGGGAGGATCAAAAAGATGCAATTTATGTTTGGACGAAAAACTTTTCATCATGAAGGCAGACAAACAACTTTTACTAAACAAAAGATCAGAAATAGTATCGACCTGTCGGCACAAAAACAGATTTCGGATCAACAACCTAAACAATCAAAGGAATGCGCGCAACGTTTCGACGCCCACACCCACGCCCCAACCAACGCATTTAAGCAGCCCACTAACCGATATTTTTCAGTCGCCTGATGATCCCGTTTAGGGTGAAACTTCTGGTAGCGAAGATTTTAAGGTAAAACTATACTTCATACTTTGTATTTTGCTCTATCTATATATGGTATTGAGCACTCTCTAACATTTCGTGAACCAAAACTCACTTATATATATAATTATATATATATATATATATATACTATTTACATAATGAGTGGCCGTTCTGTATCGGGGTATACAGACACGAGGCGAAGCCGAGTGCTTGTATCCCGATACAGAACAGACACGAATTCTGTAAATGCGGACATCTAAAACGATCTATTTGGTAAGTTCATTGGCGTACTAATTTTTCTAAAAAAAACGTTGTCTAAGTCGAGAAAATCAAAGCTAAAGTTTATGTAGATCAAGAGGAATCTATCCCTCATTAAACATGGATTTTCTTTGTGTTTTCCTCATGAATTATTAATGAGTTTTAGAAATATATTTCTAAAAAGTAATTAAAAAGTATTTGACGACTTTAGGATATTTTTCATATATTAGACACAGAAATGATCCTGAAGCTGTGACAGTATTCTCGAGGGATGATTTGGGACGAACGGCTCTTCATTTGGCGGCAGATTATGGTAATTAGATATTGTTTTCTACTGCAATTCAATCAGTGACAGCAAAACTCTGTTTCTGAGTTTATTCTTTTAATCAGCACGCAATTAATAAACGACGAAGGTAATTTGATTTCATCTCTTGCCTGTTCGTTCTAAGCATTTTGTATCTGTATCTGTAGGCCATACAAGCACTGTACATTTGTTAGTTCAAAAGGGATCTGTGGTGAATGCAACGGACTATCGTGGAAGCACCCCACTTCATTTGGCTTGCCAAAGAGGACACCAACATGCAACGGTAGG
The DNA here is from genome assembly GCA_035771165.1 of Paragorgia papillata. Taxonomy (NCBI): domain Eukaryota; kingdom Metazoa; phylum Cnidaria; class Anthozoa; order Scleralcyonacea; family Coralliidae; genus Paragorgia; species Paragorgia papillata. Next base: position 1,195,053 of record JAWNZC010000430.1, on the reverse strand, counting down.
GAAAGGTCTTAAAACAGCTGACTTTTTCATGCCTTTTTTTCAGGCCTCATTTTCATGATAATCAAAGCGAAGGTAGCGGTTTCAAATTCCAGCTGCGATCAAGTGGAGTTTTTTTTCTTTATTTGCCAGAGATCATTCATCCAATATTTTTTCCTCTGTTTTTTTTCTTTTCATAGATGTTGTTACTTCATTACAATGCCGACATATCGGCGAATGATAACGATGGTAACACCCCAATTCACTTATGCTGCTCGAATGGCCACGAGGAAGTAAGAAATGAAGATTTACAGTAGTTTGCAAAACGGAACGAAGTGAAACTAAATGGTGGTTTGGGAAATGGTACTTTACGGCTTATGGACTAACCTAACCGCAAAATACCATTTTGCAAAGTACTGTTTGGCCAAGTACCATTTCGCAAAGTACCATTTCGCAAAGTACCATTCCACATAGTACCATTTCGCAAAGTACCGTTTCGCAAAGTACCATTTCACAAAGTACCATTTCGCAAAGTACCGTTTCGCAAAGTACCATTTCGCAAAGTACCATTTTGCGAAGTACCATTCCACGAAGTACCATCTGAAATCAGTTTTCCTCTTGTTAATTTGTTTAGTGTGCTAAGGCACTGGTTTATTTCGACCTACACAATGATGACCTTGATGTAAACGCCACAAACAAACACGGCGATACTCCATTACACCTCGCTGCAAGATGGGGCTTTGGTAAGGAATATATAGAAAAAGAGTTTGTACTTTGATTTGATTTCATTAAAATTTATTGTAAAAATTTTCAGTTACCCGTAAATTTTTACGAAGATTTTGTGAGCTTTAGAAGTATTCTTTTAGGGTGTGTGTTTCTCGCAACACTAACCCTGCATTGTTTCAATTGAGTTTCCTTTAATTTTTAGAGAATATTGCAAAACTGCTGTTAGACAATGGTGCCGTGCATGGTCTTCTTAATAAAAGAAACGAGACGCCTGTTGGTTGCGCGTACAATTTACAGGTAAGGTTATCACGAAGAAACTTTTTATTTTGAAATTAGGAACACTATAAATATAAAAATATTTTAATGTCATATTTTAAATAAAAACTATTTCAATAAATATAGTCAATGTCATTGAGTTTTTTTAAAGTTTATTTATTCTTTGGTTACATATGTTTTTTGTAGATCAAAAGATTGTTAGGTGTTCATGATGAATCACAATATGTTGTTATACAAGATTCCGTTGTATCAGCTGTGAGTTATCGTTGTGAAGTGTTAACGTATTAAGGTCTTCATTAACGGGTTTGCACATTTCGGTAAAGCGCTCTCAATTTGTCAGAATTTATGCCACAAAAATAAACTAGATATCGTTAGAAAGCTGTACTGTTTACTGTACTGTACTGTACTGCATTGTACTGCGCTGCACTGCGCTGTACTACACTGTACTGTACTGTACTGTACTACACTGTACTGTACTGTACTGTACTGTACTGTACTGTACTGTACTGTACTGTACTGTACTGTACTGTACTGTACTGTACTGTACTGTACTGTACTGTACTGTACTGTACTGTACTGTACTGTACTGTACTGTACTGTACTGCGCTGTACTACACTGTACTGTACTGTACTGTACTGTACTGTACTGTACTGTACTGTACTGTGTTAACGTAATTATGTAACGTAATTTAATTGTAATGTATATGTTGTAATGTTCATTGTTTTTTATTGTGTTTTGAAGTGTTTCCGTTTATAATAATTCTTTTTCCAGAGAGTACGTCCTTTAACATCTTCTGATGTCGATAAATCAAGAAGAATTGATCCCAATCAGAGTCAGGTAGAGATGGATACAAGCTATCTTTGTTTCTAATGATCGATCGACCATAATGATTTATAATTAACAAATTTTACAAATAAAATAATTATGTGTTTGTTTTCTGCCTTACAGGTTGAAGGTTTTTTAAAGACCGTTATAGAAGGCGATATCAGAATGGTAAGTTGACGGTTTGTTCATCTGTTTCAATCCTTTCTGAACTGTAATGTGTTTTCAATTGTTGTTTAAGATTTATCACAAGCTTGGCGTTGAGGATGAATGGGATGAAGATGAAGATAGTTCAAAATCACCCAGAGATCTCGCTCCAAATTTATGTCACCCGCTTTGTCAATGTGAAAAGTGTAGGAAATACCAGCAGGTCTGTTTTATCCATCCAATTTTTGGCGTCATTGTTATCATCAAGATCATCGTCATCGTCGTGATTTGTCAACATCGTCATCATCATCGCCATCATCATCGTCATCATCATCGTCATCACCATCACCATCGTCATCATCATCATGATTATCATGATCATTATGATCATCATCATTACCACCACCATCATGATCATCATTACCACCATCATGATCATCATTACCACCATCATGATCATCATCATCATCATGATCATTATCATCAGCAGCATTATCAGTATTATCATCAGCATTATCATTATCATCAGCAGCATGATCATCATCATTATCACCACCATTATTATTAACTTCTATCCCATCATAATCATTGTTATTGCCACAATCCCGAGTTGTTGTACCAGGAATGATGTTAGATTGCTTGAGGTGTTTACATCGTTAAATTTCATCTCTCAGGATGTCACTCCTTCACCGTACCGAAAAGTGGACATCAATAGCCGAGGTCTTGATGGAAAAACTGCGCTACACTTATCCTCACTGTATGGTTTTGAACTCATCACTAATGTACTGCTCAAACATGGCGCTATTCCTAATATTACTGACTATAACAGAAAATGTACACCCTTGCATCTGGCTTGCCAGTATAATCATCCCAAAGTAGGTAACACACAGACAGACAAACAAACAAACAAACAAACCGAACAAACGTCATGTTAAGGAACTGCTGTCCTTAAGACTGACTGACAGACAGACAGACAGACAGACAGACAGACAGACAGACAGACAGACAGACAGACAGACAGACAGACAGACAGACAGACAGACAGACAGACAGACAGACAGACAGACAGACAGACAGACAGACAGACAGACAGACAGACAGACAGACAGACAGACAGACAGACAGACAGACAGACAGACAGACAGACAGACAGACACAGACAGACAGACAGACAGACAGACAGACAGACAGACAGACAGACAGACAGACAGACAGACAGACAGACAGACAGACAGACAGACAGACAGACAGACAGACAGACAGACAGACAGACAGACAGACAGACAAACAAACAAACAAACAGACACGAACACAAATACCAGCATAGGTAAACTTTAATGTTGTCTTTCTCATTGCCAGGTGGTCGCCATTCTTCTGCAACACCATGCTGATGTTGACTGTCAAGATATCAGGGGAAGTACTCCTCTTCATTATTGTTGTCAAAATGGAAATATGGAACCCGCAATAATTTTAATTAAGGTACGAGACGAGAAGGAAATAAAACGACGTAGCGGAAGCTTGTTTTAAAACCATCACCATCCGCATTACTATGACCATCACCACCTCCATCAATCCTCCAGCACTACCTACACCAGCAATATCGCCATAACCATCATCATCACCTCAACCTCCACCATCATCATCACCACTTGTACCATCACCACCATCATCAACGCCATCACCACCACCACCACTATCGTCATAACTATCATCATCACCTCAACCTCCACCATCATCACCAATTGTACCATCACCACCATTACTTTCAGGACCACCACCACCACTATCGCCATAACCACCATCATCATCATCACCTCAACCTCCACCATCATCATCACCACTTGTACCATCACCACCATTACTTTCATCATCACCACCACTATCGCCATAACCATCACCACCATAACCTCAACCTCCACCATCATCATCACCACTTGTACCATCACCACCATTACTTTCATCACCACCACCACCACTATCGCCATAACCATCACCACCATCACCACTGTCGCCATAACCATCACCACCATCACCATTATCACCATATTTTAACAGTTTGTTACCTTTACCTTCCTTTAATATTTTAAGAACGGTGCAACGTTAAATATCGTCAATGAACGTGGAAATACCCCGCTACACGATGCGGCTAGATGGAGTTGTATCGATCTTGTCCACTTGTTATTGGAAAAGGATGCCCCACTCGACATTAAAAATTTACAAGGCTTAACACCGCTCCAGATGGCGAAGGTATTCAAGTGATTTTTTGAACTGAACTGAAGAGAGATAGGCTTGGAGGTTGCTTAGGGAAGATGAATTGAAACTGAGGGAGGAGAGAGTACTAGATATTGAAAGGGAGTCCGGGGGTGAAAGACAGAAAAGGAGCAAGACAGCTTTTTACTTTGGGATTTATTTGTAGTTTTTTGTTGTTCTTTTTCCTCTTAGCACGACGAGATCGTTAAAGTTTTAAATCAAGATAGTATCTCGAATTCTTCAAAACCATCTTCGAAGGATAGTAAGTAGTTGGGTTTTTTTCCACCTGTCCCTTCTATCGTTATTTCCTTGATCTTCATTTGCCATTTTGCTTTCTCTCTGTCACTCTATCCCTCACTTGCTCGTTTGCTTGCTTGCTTGCTTGCTTGCTTGCTTGCTTGCTTGCTTGCTTGCTCGCTTGCTTGCTTGCTTTCTTTCTTTCTTGCTTGCTCGCTTGCTCGCTCCCTCGCTCCCTACCTCCCTCCCTACCTCTCTCCCTACCTCCCTTCGTTCCTTCCTTCCTTCCTTCCTTCCTTCGTTCCTTCGTTCCTTCGTTCCTTCCTTCCTTCCTTCCTTCCTTCCTTCCTTCCTTCCTTCCTTCGTTCCTTCCTTCCTTCCTTCCTTCCTTCCTTCCTTCCTTCCTTCCTTCCTTCCTTCCTTCCTTCCTTCCTTCCTTCCTCCCTTCCTTCCTTCCTCCCTTCCTTCCTTCCTTCCTTCCTTGGCTTCCTTCCTTCCTTTGCATTAGTTTTCCGCATTCTCCTTTTTTTAGACGACAAAGCAACTACCCAAAGAAGATGGCCGGCATCAAACGACAAAGTGCCAGAAAAAGCTGCTTCTCGTGTCGATAAGGATAATCCTTCCTCGTTACCAGTTCCCCAACAGCCAGAACAAAATGTATATCTTGATCTACCTCGTAACAATGCACTCCCTGAGACAAACCGTTCAACTTTTGCTCAGGACCGCGACTCGACCAGTGACTCGTCTATCGAATCCTCGTCGACATTTTTCCATCGTAAATCGCCGGAGTTGTTTACGTCATCAAGTATGTCGTCATCCATAACGCAACCAGTCGGTGGTGTCCCGTTTCCGAGAAAACTGCCTGAGATCAACAGCAAGGCTGAAGTTGAAGACGTTAATCATCGCGCTATTGCCATTCAGAGTCTACAGCATGTCTTAGACGGGATCAAATTTTTTGATAGGTATGGAAATTTTAAAAACGAAACAGTGTCGGAACCTCCCTCCTGGTTTTTATAGTGAAATTGCTCAAATTAGACATGCGGTGGTGGTGGTGATGGTGGTGGGTGTGGTAGTAGTGGTGGTGGTGGTGATGGTGGTGGTGGTGGTGATGGTGGTGGTGATGGTGGTGGTGATGGTGGTGGTGATGGTGGTGGTGATGGTGGTGGTGATGGTTGTGGTGGTAGTAGTGGTAGTAGTGGTGGTGGTAGTAGTAGTGGTGGTGGTGATGGTATGGTGGTAGCAGTGGTGGTGTTGGTGGTAGTGGTGGTGGTGATGATGGTGGTAGTGGTGGGTGTGGTGGTGGTAGTAGTGGTGATGGTGGTAGTGGTGGGTGTGGTGGTGGGTGTGGTTGTGGTGATTGTTGTAGTGGTGATTGTTGTAGTGGTGGTAGTGGTTGTGGTAGTTATAGTGATTGTGGTGGTGGTGATAATGATAGTGATTGTGGTGGTGGTTGTGATAATGATAGTGATTGTGGTGGTGGTTGTGGTAATGATAGTGATGGTGTGATAGTAATGGTGCCGGTGTGTAGTGGTCATGGTAACATTTCTCATTATTTTCATTATTGATATAACCAGGCAAGCCAGTTTAAGAAGAACCAAGACGATCGACAAAAGTGATCCTTTGACCAGTCCATTACTTAAATTACAGGTGAGAAGAATGACCGTTTTATGACGGATTATGCCTTATGGTGTCATGTGAAAGATGTCATCACCTCTGTCGAAAAATATGTGATTTTATGCTAGCCCCCCCCCCCCCCCCAACTGTATTATGGACTAGAACATTTTTTAATGTTCTAATATATTTCTTAATATTATACACATGTAAACATTCAGTTGTGCTTCAGCAGCGTTGTGAAGAAGATCTTTATGCGATATTTAATATATGGATATTTCTGACTGCCTCAGCTGGGAGTCCCAATAGCTCAGTGGTAGAGCACTGGTACGTTAAACCAGAGACTTTGGGTTCGATTCCCGGTTGGGGCAGTCAAAAAACTTTTCTATGCAACAGTGATTCGACTTCATTTGAAATTCTTCGTCTTCTATAGACATCCTGGTAAGAAATATTATTGCCCAGCATACTGCTTTAAACAAAACCATAACACAAAATAATTTTGAAAATATTTACTATAACGTTTCGTTACTACACGTAACATCATCAGAGTGATAAATATACATACATGAAGGTGACTTAAATAGCTTAACTAGTTACATAAATAGAAAGTGATAAGGTGGCAGACAAGGTGACAGAAAAGGTGATGTAAGACAAATGAATTGTCAAACTGGTGAAGAGACACCACACCGTAAAGAAAAAAACACAACAACTTCTAAAAGAGTGCTGAGGGAAATGATCTAATGTTAGCGTTAAGAGAGGGTTTAAACGTAGAAATTAACAAGCTTTCTCTAAGAAGAACATCTAATTGGTTAGAACCTGACGATATAATTGAAAAGTCATCAAAAGAAACATCGTGTCCAGTTTTTATCTTGTGTGCCAGAATGCTGGACATGGCAGACACTGAAAGTGCTTTTCCGGTATAGGCTGAAATACCCATATGTTCCGATACCCTAGTGTGTAGAAGTCGGCATGTTTCGCATATACATGTACTCCATTGAAACTTTGTTAATTTGTTTTAGTTTTCTATTCAACGTTTTGATCCTTCACGACTAAGAAAAGTCCATAACGAAAGTGAACTGACAGGAAAGTTGGACGAAAGAGTTGCTATTCAGGACACAGCAACACAGGATATTGAAAACAGGACGAGTTCAGGTGAAGGGGGATTGGATGGGACTTTGGGGGAGTAAAAAGATTGTGATATTTTATAGTGAATGTGTAAGGTCGAGATTGAGTTGGGATAAAGTACATGTCGGAGCTCATCGATTGAAGCCATGAAGCCAAACATGTAAGACTTGTAGGCGTGAAGTACGTATAGTAATTTAGTGATACGTGGGCTGATCTGGTCAAAAGACAGGAGACTGAAACTATACATACTTCAAACGTAGTTTGACTTCAGTCTAAAAACTTTGTTCGGTCGATGACTAGCAGATATCACTTTTGCTCTAAACCACAAGTCTGAACTCGCCATTTGTACACGTCTTACCTACCCTAGCCCACACCGGACGACAAGGGTTTAGTCGTCTGCGGACTGCGGCGCAGGTTAAATCTACCCTAGCCTGGTGCCCTGGCCCAATCAGGTAACCACTAAAGACTTCTGCTTTCCTATTCGTTAAACTTTTCGCGCGTTTTTAGTGGCTGAGTAAAACTGCAATCGTCATAAGTGGATTCAGCTCTGATGACGTGAGAATGAGATTAGTGGTTATCTGGCCCATATTTCTTTTGAAATTGGGCCAGGGTACCAGGCTAAATCTACCCCAGCTTGAAGGCGGAATCAGTCCAAATCTATTCCTTGGTGTTTGGCCCAGATTTGATAAAATAGTGTTTGAGTTAAATAATATATAAACATGAGACCATATAAAAAATGGTCAGATAATTATCTGATAATCTCAAACTCATTAATAATTCATGAAGAAAACACAAAGGAAATCAGGACCGTGTCGGTGGTTTGGATATCGGAGGAAGAAATTACATAAATTAAGCAAACTTTCATCTTGATTTTCTCTTAAAATACTGATTTGTTTGAGATGCTATATCATACACTCGGAGGAGTGTTTCATCAGGATATCCAAACACCTCGAAGTTTGTTCAAAAACCTCGGCTTCGCCTCGGTTTTCAACAAAAGTCTCGGTGTTTGGATATCCTGATGAAACACTCCTCCTCGTGACGGTGTATGATATATTACTTCTCAAATTCATTAATAATTCATCATGAACCGAAAACAAAAGAAATACCGAGACGGAGGTTTTGATATCGGAGGAAGAAATTACATAAATTAAGCCAACTTTCGCCTCGATTTTCTCTTAAAATACTGATTTGTTTGAGAAGCTATATCATACACTCGGAAGAGTGTTTCATCAGGATTCCAAACACCTCGAAATTTGTTCAAAAACCTCGGCTTCGCCTCGGTTTTCAACAAAAGTCTCAGTGTTCCTGATGAAACACTCCTCCTCGTGTATGATATATAACTTCTTGGTTTTCATCTGACGTCACGGCGGCCATATTGGTGCACCGAAACAATGAAATGGTGGCCATATTGGTGCACAATCGTTATCCTATGGGAATTTAACTCTATTCTTATTCAAAAATTTTGTATTGTTTCACCACCCCCAACGGGGCCACCGATCACGTGAGTGAAAACGATCCATACAAGGTCACGTGGCACACCGATGATGTCACAGTTACGAAATCGAACCGATGTTTTGGCGACCATTTACGAATCGTGTGGAACATGCGATTCTTCGTAACGTTTCTTTCAAGATTCAAGGTAAAACAATCCTCTATTATTAGTACCAAGAATTGGAAATGAACACAAAAAGGTCTTTGTTTCGAGTACTAGTTCATTATTTATGCACCTATCAACGGCCGTCCCTGGGAGTACAAACCCGGGACACCCCGAGTTTTTGGTCGAGTTTTTGGTCGAGTTGTTGGTCGAGTTTTTGGTCCAGTTTATGGTCGAGTTTATGGTCGAGTTGTTGGTCGAGTTTTTGGTCGAGTTTATGGTCGAGTTGTTGGTCGAGTTTTTGGTCGAGTTTATGGTCGAGTTTATGGTCGAGTTTATGGTCGAGTTTTTAGTCGAGTTTTTGGTCGAGTTTTTGGTCGAGTTTTTGGTCGAGTTTTTGGTCGAGTTTTTGGTCGAGTTTTTGGTCGAGTTTTTGGTCGAGTTTTTGGTCGAGTTGTTGGTCGAGTTGTTGGTCGAGTTTTTGGTCGAGTTTTTGGTCGAGTTTATGGTCGAGTTTTTGGTCGAGTTTTTGGTCGAGTTTTTGGTCGAGTTTTTGGTCGAGTTTTTGGTCGAGTTTTTGGTCGAGTTTTTGGTCCAGTTGTTGGTCGAGTTTCTGGTCGAGTTTCTGGTCGAGTTTCTGGTCGAGTTTCTGGTCGAGTTTCTGGTCGAGTTTTTGGTCGAGTTTTTGGTCGAGTTGTTGGTCGAGTTGTTGGTCGAGTTTATGGTCGGGTTTTTGGTCGAGTTGTTGGTCGAGTTTTTGGTCGAGTTTTTGGTCCAGTTTTTGGTCGAGTTTTTGGTCGAGTTTTTGGTCGAGTTGTTGGTCGAGTTTTTGGTCGAGTTTCTGGTCGAGTTTTTGGTCGAGTTTTTGGTCGAGTTTTTGGTCGAGTTTCTGGTCGAGTTTCTGGTCGAGTTTCTGGTCGAGTTTCTGGTCGAGTTTTTGGTCGAGTTTTTGGTCGAGTTGTTGGTCGAGTTTTTGGTCGACTTGTTGGTCGAGTTTATGGTCGGGTTTTTGGTCGAGTTGTTGGTCGAGTTTTTGGTCGAGTTGTTGGTCGAGTTTTTGGTCCAGTTTTTGGTCGAGTTGTGTTGGTCGAGTTTTTGGTCGAGTTGTTGGTCGAGTTTATGGTCGGGTTTTTGGTCGAGTTGTTGGTCGAGTTTTTGGTCGAGTTTTTGGTCGAGTTTCTGGTCGAGTTTTTGGTCGAGTTTTTGGTCGAGTTCTTGGTCGAGTTTCTGGTCGAGTTTCTGGTCGAGTTTTTGGTCGAGTTGTTGGTCGAGTTTTTGGTCGAGTTTTTGGTCCAGTTGTTGGTCGAGTTTTTGGTCGAGTTGTTGGTCGAGTTTTTGGTCGAGTTTTTGGTCGAGTTTCTGGTCGAGTTTTTGGTCGAGTTGTTGGTCGAGTTGTTGGTCGAGTTGTTGGTCGAGTTGTTGGTCGAGTTTTTGGTCGAGTTTTTGGTCGAGATTTTGGTCGAGTTTTTGGTCGAGTTTCTGGTCGAGTTTTTGGTCGAGTTTTTGGTCGGGTTTTTGGTCGAGTTTTTGGTCGAGTTTTTGGTCGAGTTTATGGTCGAGTTTTTGGTCCAGTTTTTGGTCCAGTTTTTGGTCGAGTTTTTGGTCGAGTTTTTGGTCGAGTTTTTGGTCGAGTTTTTGGTCGAGTTTATGGTCGAGTTTTTGGTCGAGTTTTTGGTCGAGTTTTTGGTCGAGTTTTTGGTCGAGTTTTTGGTCCAGTTGTTGGTCGAGTTTCTGGTCGAGTTTCTGGTCGAGTTTCTGGTCGAGTTTCTGGTCGAGTTTCTGGTCGAGTTTTTGGTCGAGTTTTTGGTCGAGTTGTTGGTCGAGTTGTTGGTCGAGTTTATGGTCGGGTTTTTGGTCGAGTTGTTGGTCGAGTTTTTGGTCGAGTTTTTGGTCCAGTTTTTGGTCGAGTTTTTGGTCGAGTTTTTGGTCGAGTTGTTGGTCGAGTTTTTGGTCGAGTTTCTGGTCGAGTTTTTGGTCGAGTTTTTGGTCGAGTTTTTGGTCGAGTTTCTGGTCGAGTTTCTGGTCGAGTTTCTGGTCGAGTTTCTGGTCGAGTTTTTGGTCGAGTTTTTGGTCGAGTTGTTGGTCGAGTTTTTGGTCGACTTGTTGGTCGAGTTTATGGTCGGGTTTTTGGTCGAGTTGTTGGTCGAGTTTTTGGTCGAGTTGTTGGTCGAGTTTTTGGTCCAGTTTTTGGTCCAGTTTTTGGTCGAGTTGTGTTGGTCGAGTTTTTGGTCGAGTTTTTGGTCGAGTTTCTGGTCGAGTTTTTGGTCGAGTTTTTGGTCGAGTTGTTGGTCGAGTTGTTGGTCGAGTTGTTGGTCGAGTTTTTGGTCGAGTTTCTGGTCGAGTTTTTGGTCGAGTTTTTGGTCGAGTTTTTGGTCGAGTTTATGGTCGAGTTTTTGGTCGAGTTTATGGTCGAGTTGTTGGTCGAGTTTTTGGTCGAGTTTTTGGTCGAGTTTTTGGTCCAGTTTTTGGTCGAGTTTTTGGTCGAGTTTTTGGTCGAGTTTTTGGTCGAGTTTTTGGTCGAGTTGTTGGTCGAGTTTTTGGTGGAGTTTTTGTTCCAGTTGTTGGTCGAGTTTTTGGTCGAGTTGTTGGTTGAGTTTTTGGTCGAGTTGTTGGTCGAGTTTTTGGTCGAGTTTCTGGTCGAGTTTTTGGTCGAGTTTTTGGTCGAGTTTCTGGTCGAGTTTCTGGTCGAGTTTTTGGTCGAGTTGTTGGTCGAGTTTTTGGTCCAGTTGTTGGTCGAGATTTTGGTCGAGTTGTTGGTCGAGTTTTTGGTCGAGTTGTTGGTCGAGTTTTTGGTCGAGTTTATGGTCGAGTTGTTGGTCGAGTTTTTGGTCGAGTTTTTGGTCGAGTTTTTGGTCCAGTTTTTGGTCGAGTTTTTGGTCGAGTTTTTGGTCGAGTTTTTGGTCGAGTTTTTGGTCGAGTTGTTGGTCGAGTTTTTGGTGGAGTTTTTGTTCCAGTTGTTGGTCGAGTTTTTGGTCGAGTTGTTGGTTGAGTTTTTGGTCGAGTTGTTGGTCGAGTTTTTGGTCGAGTTGTTGGTTGAGTTTTTGGTCGAGTTGTTGGTCGAGTTTTTGGTCGAGTTGTTGGTCGAGTTTTTGGTCGAGTTTATGGTCGAGTTGTTGGTCGAGTTTTTGGTCGAGTTTTTGGTCGAGTTTTTGGTCCAGTTTTTGGTCGAGTTTTTGGTCGAGTTTTTGGTCGAGTTGTTGGTCGAGTTTTTGGTGGAGTTTTTGTTCCAGTTGTTGGTCGAGTTTTTGGTCGAGTTGTTGGTTGAGTTTTTGGTCGAGTTGTTGGTCGAGTTTTTGGTCGAGTTTCTGGTCGAGTTTTTGGTCGAGTTTTTGGTCGAGTTTCTGGTCGAGTTTCTGGTCGAGTTTTTGGTCGAGTTGTTGGTCGAGTTTTTGGTCCAGTTGTTGGTCGAGATTTTGGTCGAGTTGTTGGTCGAGTTTTTGGTCGAGTTGTTGGTCGAGTTTTTGGTCGAGTTTTTGGTCGAGTTGTTGGTCGAGTTTTTGGTCGAGTTTTTGGTGGAGTTTATGGTCGGGTTTTTGGTCGAGTTTTTGGTCGAGTTTTTGGTCGAGTTTATGGTCGAGTTTATGGTCGAGTTGTTGGTCGAGTTGTTGGTCGAGTTTTTGGTCGAGTTGTTGGTCGAGTTGTTGGTCGAGTTTTTGGTCGAGTTTTTGGTGGAGATTTTTTAATTTTTTAATTAAGCGAATTTAATTTGGCGGCCAGCGCCCACAGCGGCTTCCAGCGGTTTGCGCACGGAAAAGCCTATTTCTAAGCTGTCTAGTGCTGATCACAGGGCCGCAGAATAGAAATACAACCAGAAGTCCAATTCGCGTCGGAACCTTTGAAGTTTATGTCCTCGCGCATGTCGCCTCGCGCTTCTTGATTCCTCGCCATCCTACGCCATCCTACGCAATCCTGGCAAGTTTCCGCGGCAGTTTGGACCTTCAAAAGAAGGTTAAAACTGCCAGGGGAACTTGCCAGGATTGCGTAGGATGGCGTTGGATGGCGTAAAATATCGCGCCTGCGCATTGAAGAAATGCGGACAAGTTGTGACTCGAGTTGGACTTCTGGTTGTATTTCTATTCTGTATTGATAGCATCAGTGGTTGATAGGTGCATTATTTGTACGATAACATGTTCAAACTGCTATTGACTGATGTAGTTTCTCAAATATGTCATTGGACACATGCACATTGCACACATTGTGTGCCTATTTTTATGGTAATATCGCGTCGCGTCAGATAATTATATGAGCAGCAATCGTCATCGAAGGCCAATTTTGAATTTTGCCGCTGTTTTTTTTGTTTGACAAGACTGATCTATTTTAAGGGCTTACGGTAAATGAATTTAGCAGGAACAGGATGCGAAAGTTATATTTCCGTCTCGTGATCAGCTCGTAGCTGGGCTGGGAAGTGCCAACGTTGTGCCAACTGCCAAGTCATTGGTAAGTAGTTTTTCCTTAATTTCTGTGTATATAATATTTACTTGTATTATTTAATTAATAGAAGTGATAATGTTCTTCTGTATTAAGTGAAGGGGGTGAATGTGGGTTTGTAATTATAGTATCATTCACCTCTCTCTTTTAAATTTAATACTGGACTATTCCATGACAATAAGCACATGCAATTTAAACCTTCGGCTCTACAATAAAAGAGTTTTGAAGGAATGCTGTGTCCCTAAAGTGATTGCCCCTTTGCCCCTCCCTTTGGTTGTGCTAATGACCGTAATGTTGTGTTGTACATGTAACTGAACATCCAACCCTATTTTTGAAGTTCCAAGATGTTTTTCTCATCATGTGTTTGGATTACTATCATTATTGCCCTTGGAAACATGGCTTGTTTTTCTTGGGGTTACACAATGATTCCAAGTGATGGAAGCTCGTTCTCATCTGTCATCAAGGCATTTCATTATGAAAATCTTGGTGAAGAAGTAGTGCTGTACCAACGATATTTTGGTCAGCTTGGGTACATCACAGAGCAATGGTTCACAGGCATGACTGGACAATCTGGTCCATTCGACAGCAATGCAAGAGTACGGGTGTATATTGATGGTGAAGATGTTGCATCTCTCGATTATTCATTATATTTAAGTCAGGCCATTGGGACAAAGGCTAAAGAGGAAAGGCCAAACACACCATGGTCAACAAGATTTTTTGGACACTTGGCTGATGGGGGAGGTCATTTTACCACAATTCGAATACCTTTTATGAATGAAATTAAAATAACAGTGCAAAATGATGTCAGTACTGGCTACCTGTGGTAAGTATATAATTTTCCAGGGCCATTTGAGGGCTTGATTTGACCCTAGGGCAACACTTGCATTTCATTGCGAATATATTATTATAATATACCTTCAGTGATCTACAGTAGTACAGACAAGTATTGGGTAGTACATGTATTGTAATTTTGTTTTCTTATGGTACAGTACAGATGTACAGTAGTAATACTAGTATCAGTTAATCTGGAAAAGATGGTCTGTAAGGTTTATGCTGTTTAGATAATATAGGAATCAATGACATCTTTCAATTGACAGAACTTTTTGGAATAACAAAATGTTTTCACTTTTGACTAATCTTGACCTCTGATTAAAAGTTTCCTCATGTGTTGTTTTATTTATATTAGCTTGATAATTTTTTTTTACCTTGTCTATAACTATTTAGTGTAGCCATAATATAATGCTTCTTCACAGACCCAAGGCTTTAGGCCCACTGCATACTAAGTCAAAATATGGGAACTCTACAAACTTTAAATGAACCCATTGCTGCCTTTTAGAAGATCTCTGGGTTCTTCCTTTGATGAGTAAGATTGTCTAGCATATTAGACAGTCTGAGAGTAGAGAAATAAATGGGGTAGTTTTGGGCCAGCTCAGCTAGGCAGTAGACTGTGGGTTAAAGGGTATTGGCAATAAAAATTAAGTTTGTCTCATTTGAAAGAACTCGTCAAATGGTATAAGAAGACCTTTTACAATTTTTCCGTATCTGTTTTGGTTTTGGAAATATTTTGACCAAAGACAGTGTGCTGTCCGCCATCTTGGAATTATTTTCGATATGCATGTGACATCATAAGCCGGGTAAAGTGAAATTTTTATCTTGCCAACCTTATGACATTATGAGCCAGGAACTCGATTTTGTTGCACTATTTCCATTTTAAATTGACCCACAACATTTAAAAAGCCTTCCATGGAAATTTGGTCACCCACGGAGTAGTTTCGTCAGGTTTACCCTGCTTGTGACGTCACCAATTCCCTAGTTAATTAGACCCAATATTACAACAAGATGGTGGACAGCACACTGTCTTTGGTCAAAATATTTCAAAACACAAGAAAGATACAGGAAAATTACAAAAGGTCTTCTTATACCATTTGACGAGTTCTTTCAAATGGGACAAATTTATTGCCAATACCCTTTAAAGCATCTATAGTGATAAGCAGTGCTCTTGTGTTGAGACTGTCCTCACCATGTTTTTTATTTCAATGTTTAGGTACATTGTACGAGGATTAATTGGTCTTCCTTTAATAATTGGGTCATTTCAAATTCCAAGTAGCTCTCGTCTGCGTTTGTACAAACAAGATCAGGTCCTCTCGCCTTTTGAGTTCATCACATTATCAAACTCAACCAAAACTGGTGGAATGCTTTTTTTGGTAACACTCAACGTTCAGAGTGAAAGCCCACAATTCATGGAGGGTTGTATGCGTGCAGTAATTGATAGTGTTAATGAAACATCATTCTTGTCTTCTGGTACAGAAGATTTCTTTCTCTCGGCTTACTACTTTAACAGTGGTGAATATCATGGTTTCCAAGCAGGCTTGACGTTCAAATCCAATAGCACAAAGAACACACAAATTGTGGCATACAAGTTGTTTGTTGATGATCCAGTAGTTTTTAGCAAATCGTTTCGATTGATTTGGAGGAATAACGAGAAACTTGGAGGCCCAGATGGCTGCCCCACACAGTTTCCAGCAAGCTCAAATTCAAGGACAGACCAACCGTTGCCAAAGAAATCATCATCTGAACCAGCTAAAGCACACATTCAGAGTTATGTTTGGGTTTATGAATGGCGCGTACATACATAAGTGTAGTTACCAAAATACATTTTAATTTTTTCACAGTAATACTTCACTTTGCAAAAGACTGCATTAACAATTATTGTAATTTAATCACACTAAATCTGTAGACAAAAAGGTTACAGTAAGAATATTCATAATTCATGATATGAACAGTACAGGTGTTACAATAAAGTTTAATTTAAATAGCACTGAGGCTCACTTTAAATCTGAACAAGATCATTAAACTCATTATATAAGCACATATTCTCTGTGGTCGTGTGGAGTTTGCATAATATACTGTACTAATTAAATATTTTTATATAGATACTGCATTATTTTTAAAGCTTTCTGAATAAGAGCAAAGTGAAAAGGTGGTAAACTGCTGAGAATAGGTTTGATAATGAAATACTGACTTTCAAACAGAGCTCTTTATCAGAGTAAAATGTGATAAAGAGCTATGCTAGTCCACTTGAAATGTCATTATTTCATTGTCAAAACTATTCTCAGCAGTTTACCACCTTTTCACTTTGCTCTATCTAAAACACTGCCTACACAGCACTCTAGAAAAAGCCATCTACATGTAGGTGGAAATGGGTTATAATAATGTACCCTTGGAATAAAATACAGGTATTATAATACCAGTTTCAAAAACTCATTAATAATTCACGAGGAAAACACAAAGGAAATCAGTACCATGTCCGTGGTTTTATACCTGAAAACTTCTTGATGTCAGAAAGAATACTAATGAACATACAATTTTATATAAAGAATACTAATGAATATAATATCAATAATGAATCTTTTTTAAGCCATTCAAAACACTCGCATCGAGTGTTTTATCAGATCTAAAACACTCGGGCTGCACCCTCGTGGTTTTAAATCTGATAAAACACTCCTGCTTGTGTTTTAAATATTACCAGTACATAAACACAAATATTTAAGTTAGTTGTGTTGTTTCTGTCAGCTCCACTTCAATATTTAAAGGTTTATTTTGCAATTTGCTGTGCTTGAGACCATAACCAAAATAGATGATTAAACCTTTAGAGTAGACAAGAAAAAAAATGATGAGTTCTAACGCACACACAGAAAAATCTCTATCAACAAGATGTGCTTGCAAGCACAGGCTTTTACAAGGTACACTGTAATACATAGTTTAATAGAGATATACTGGTGGCACAGTCCAGGGTGCATTCCATGTCAAACCCATGCTGAAGATAAGCCATGGGTGTTCAGGTGCTGCGCCAAGGGAGGTCAATATGAATGCCAGCGCGGCACCACCCCACTGACTTGTATAGTTGTATGGCTGTATATGTGTGCCAACTGCAGTGTGATTGTGCACCAGCACGCCGAGCACTTTTGAAACTCACACCGAAGATCTTCGGCGTGACCTACATGGAATGCACCCTGGGGCACAGTACTATATAAATTTATACAGTATCCAAGGTTAAAACTTAAACACACTAACAATGCTGATTGGCAGTCTTTCCCTTCCCACCGCATTGGACAGATGAAATAACGATGTTTTTCTAGAATAGCCCAATTTGGAGAGTGACCAACAATGTCAGCCATAGGTATGTGTTTAGAAACAAAGAGATGTACATGACAGGGCCAGTGTAAAAGATTTTTGACCAGTCAAGATGATTGTGGAAGAGAGATCAATTATATATGGTACAGGGTTCACTTGGGAGGGCAATTATTTGAAGTGCTGTATACCGTATTTATTCCAATAGACACCCACTATCAAATAAGCGCCTCTCTGTAATAGACACCCCCTCTAGCTACTAATAAAAATATCTAATAAATGCCCCCCTTTCAATAACCACCCCCCCCCCCCCCTAAAACTAAACTACAGTACTTAATAGCAAGATGCACATTTTGGCCTAAGGTCATATACCGCATACAGTGTACTTCGCAAATGTACATTCATCTACATTATAATTATAACCCCAGTGTTTGTCCAATTACCTTCATCTTATTAAAAAAATCATGAGATTGTGTGAATATTTGTGTGACGTTTTTCTTAATAATTGAAATATCAAATTTTGAAATAAATGCCTCTCTCTAAATAAACACCCCCCTTTAGAGCTCAATTTTTCAATAATGCCCAGGGCATCTATTGGAATAAATACGGTAAGTGGGAATAAATCAATCAGAATGTCAAGTATAGCTACACTTTTGAGAAAGATGACAAATGTAGCCCAAAATACATGGAGGTTTTAGCAAAATGTGTTGATAGCACACGTGCCATCGTACCCAGAAACTTAAATACCATGACATGTTGGAAAATTATTGATTACAGTAAATGTCCCATCAAGCACTTCGGGAGGATTTGCGAAAGTCTACAAATCCTCCCTTAGCTTTCAGGGACAAGTTTGAAGGGTAATTGGCAGAAATGTCATTGTTGCCGTAGCAACAACTGGTGCTCTTTATTTGGTAATAGTTTTTGATTGTCAGATTGTTTAACTGTGCATAACATTTAGTTTTATTCTTTCTCCAAATTGTTTATGCACGTGTTTTGGACTCTCAAACTTGTATTTTCCATTTTTCTAGAAACTGTATGGAGCCACCTTAATCACTAATTTCCCTCGTGTCATGGTATTACAGTGGAGCCTCACTATAACGCGGTAGTTGGGGTCCTTAGTGGTGACCGCGTTATAAATGAAGTGCGTTATTGCGAGGTAAGGTAACGGCCAAATATCTCATTCCCAGTACTCTTCCCACTCAGTTTTGGTGCAATAATGTTGGCTGAGTACTGGGAGCGAGATTGAGTACACTGCTAGAAGCACTTTCTGTTCAATTCTAACAATCCAAATCGCGACTGAAGAAGTTTGAAGTCCGCTCAAGACAGACTTGAACAAAATGGAATTGAAATAAGATTTTTGATTGTGGTTTTCATTTCTCACAATGATCACATTGCCGTGTTGTTGTTTTATCTAGTTGTAATGATCGCGACTATTCAGGATGATAAGCGATCATCAGCCGACAAGATGAAGTTGTCTCCAATGAGCAAAATCAAAACTTCAGTTTCAGCGTCATATTACACATCAATTCTGTCGCTATTTTGTGGAATTTAGTGGTCTGTGGTGAACTTTAGTACTGTTGGTAAACATACTGTAAGTATAAGTCGTCAAATGACAAACCAGGAAAAGTAAAATTTTGGGGTCCAAGGATCAACCGCGTTATACCGAGTCACACGTTATAACGATGCGTGCTATAGTGAGGCTCCACTGTACTTATACAGTAATAATTTGTATTTGGGAACTTACCAAACAGAGAATTGCTACCGAATAGAAGCCATGCCCACATACTGTACTGCAGCATAAGAAACATACACAATGACAAACAGATGGTAGGTACAAATGGAAAGAGAGGCATGGTAAATGGTATGTCCAACTTCTGGCTAGGAGTCTTGTAGATAACCAATATAGATATAATAATTGGAATAATAAAAATAACCACCAGGGAAGAAAACAGTGCAGTCTTTACGTTGAAGGACATACAAAAACGAACAACTAAAGCTAAACCAATTGATGAAGCAGCCAATACTGCCAGTGCGATTTTAATTCGGGGTTTTATGCTGGTTCCTTTTGCATAATTGACTGGTAGTTTATACGTTTGACCATCAATTAGGTCACCTTCAGTGGCTTCACTAGGCTCCAAATTGGTGGTGTTATTCTCTGGCTGGTTATCAATCTCTATCTCGGAATCCTCAGTTTCTGATTCTTTATGATGCAATGTTATAACAGCAACACATAATAGGCAGTACGGTAATACAAGTAATATGGAACAAATCTCAACCAGGATGGTCAGATTGAAAAAAGCAGCGAGCAGGCTGGCTATTATCCCAGTGGTTACAACAGCAGAGATAGGGACCAGTGTCTTTTTGTTGACCTTATGCAGATATCTTGCAAGCAGTCCATCTCTGGACATGACGTAGGACAAACGAGAGTTTGCATAGCTTGCAGTCAACACTGAACTGAAGCAAGAACACCACCCCCCAAACGCTATGATGTATTTGCACTCTTTAAATGCCACCATTGCCAATGCATCTGAGAGAGGTGACATCATTGGAATCTGGTTGTAAGGAACAATCAGGCTTAACACAAACGCAATGATGAAGAATGAGAAAAAAATACCAAGCAATGAAGCGATGATAGATTTTGGCATGACGTGATGTGGGTTAATGACTTCCTCTGTGGAATAGGTGACACTAACAAAACCACCGTAAAAGAAGAGGGTAAATGGCATTGATTTTAAGATACCATTTACCCCATAAGGTGCAAATTTATCCCAACTTGACCAGTTATCAAAGTCGATGTAGATTGCACCGAGTACAAATGTGAAAAGTACCACAATGAGATTTATTACAACAATACAGTCGTTGAATCGAATTGATCCTTGTACACCAGCCGCTGTAATAACCATTACTAAAATAACAATAAGCATGGCTACTATGTTCATGTTTGATGCCAGGAGGGCATGGTCTGGAAGTGAGACGTGTGAATCTAAATTATCAAATGTTGCTGAGTTTGAGAGAGAGCTAAGGAGGTCAGCTGCGCCTTGTGCTAACACAGCTGTAGCTATTACTGAGGCAACAAGGTTACTCCAACCGTCGAAGAATCCACACAATTCCCCCAAAGATGAATAAATGTAATCGTAGTCGGAGCCCGAGGTTGGAATAAACGAAGCAAACTCGGCGTAGCAAAGGCCGCTGCCGAAAGAAACAAAAAAGCCAAGAGTCATGGATATAAGGATAGAGGGGCCACAGAAATCACGAATTACATCTCCCAAGACTATATACAAAGCGACGTCAACAGACCCACCAACTCCAAGTAAAAATAAATCCCAAAATACTAAACAACGGCGCAATGGCGATTCAAAAGATTCATCGATTGGTTTTCTACGGCTGAACGCTTTCCAAATATTCTTTGTGCTGTAAATCATCTCGTCTTGTATTTATAAACGATCTGGACAAACTTTATAGAATGCCAAGAATGGTTGCAAGATGGCCGCTTGTGGATATATAATTTTCCGATTTCGGTTCTTCAATTTTCTAGATTCTTTTCAATGTCTTGTGGTCGTTTCAATCTTTGGCTTCACAGCTGCGCATGCGCTTTTTGGCATGACGAATTGCCAAGATGGGCTCCCTGCAGTGCGTGACCGTTTCATTTTATAAAATAACATGTATACTACGCGAGCCCTGATTGGTCAATTGCCAAACGATTTTTTGAAAATGTCGGACAGTATATCATATTCACTTGTGATTATTTTATAAAAGAAATACCAAATGGTTTTTTTCCGTGTTTGGAGACTCTTATCCAAACACTTGGGAAATTGCTCGACTTTCGAAAAGCTAAAAACACTCGCCTACGGCTCGTGTTTTGTTACGCTTTTCTCCAGTCTCGCAATTTCCCGCGTGTTTGGATCAGAGTATCCCAGTGAACTCTATATAAGGACTGGAACGATACCTCCATAAGGTCGGCCCTTGTCGGCCCTATGATTGGGTGAAGCCAAACTTCCGGCTGCTGGGGGCAACACATGAACACAGAATAGAAATACGACCAGAAGTCCAACTCGCGTCGGAACCTTTGAAGTTTCTATCCTCGCGCATGTCGCTTCGCGCATCTTGATTCCTCGCCATCCTACGCCATCCTACGCAATCCTGGCAAGTTCCCCCGGCAGTTTCGACCTTCAAAAGAGGTTAAAACTGCCGGGGGAACTTGCCAGGATTGCGTAGGATGGCGTAGAAAATTGCGTAGGATGGCGTCGGATGGCGTAAAATATCGCGCCTGCGCATTGAAGAAATGCGGACAAGTTGTCACTCGAGTTGGACTTCTGGTCAATCCTTATTCTGTGACATGAACGTCTGACCATAGAGGTCTGACCAACGTCCAAGGAGCGGTAGGAAACAGACAATGGCCCAGCGAGAATTTTTTATTTTTTGTAGTTGAACTTCATTTGAATTGATATAACGAAGTCAGTATGTATTAGAATCATTGTCCTTTCTGTCTGAGGTATGTTTGCTGGCAAAAATAGATTGAAGCAGGAAATATATTGTCAAACGAAAGCAAAATTTTGGTTGGATTGATGGAAACTCCTGACGAAAATTCAGGTTATATTTAGTATTTATTCGTCTTTATTTTATGAATTCTTGCAACCTTGTCAAGCTGTGCCTTTACTCTTATGAATAGTCTCCTTATACCTTTTGAATCATTGTAAGACCACGTATATTTTTTATCTTTGATGCCTTTAAAACACTGTCGGTTCGTATTTCTGTGTTTTGTTCGATTTTTTGACTTCAGAAAATTTAATATTTATGGTTTTTATTGATCATGTCAGCATCCATATGCTCGACAGATTATAGCCACTAGATTTCAGTAGGTCTTAGCCCTGATTAATGCTATCTTTATTTGATTCAAGATAGTTCATAGACTTTTTTCTGGACTTTTGATACCTCAACTGACTCAACACTTGGAGCTGCCCTACAAAAAATCAAGACATCCGCGCGGTTTCGGACTCAAATTGTGTTTTTTGTCAAATATTCAAGCTACGTTTTTGCTGCTAAAAGCCTTTAGAAGAAGTATCTATTACTGTAGCATGTTTGCATTTCTTTGTAATTGGTTCATAACAAAATATAACTTAAAAAATAAAGATTTTCTTGCATATAAAGAAGACTGGGGCCGCCCTGCATGTGAGCCTCCATGACGGCTTCAAAATTTGGTTTGTAGGTATCGTTCCAGTCCTTATATAGAGTTCACTGGAGTATCCAAACATGGAAAACCATTTGGTATTTCTTTATTATACAATACCCTAGTTGCTATGCGTGTTTTCATTGGTTGTTGGCCATGATCTATTAGAGGACAGACACGTGGTCACGTCAGATCACGTCAGCTGACTTGCCTTTTTCCTTCTTCATGCCCCAAAATCCGGCACGAGTTTCGACAAAGACCTTTTAAATTTGTATTGTATAAAACAAATAGATTCCATTTTTTTGTTGTCTGTTCAGTTATAGATGCACAGAGGACGTCACAACGTGGTAAGAACATCAGTGACCCACTCGACTGCGTCTCGTGGGCCACTTTTTTGTTCTTACCACAAATTAATCCCAGAGGATTATCGCAATCACCCGCTGGGTAAGGGGAACGTGGGCTCTGGGAACGAGTTTGGGCATGGCGCAAAATAAACATGTCATGTTAATTTTAATTTCCGCCAAAACATTAACGAACCGTCTGCATTCCTTAGCCATCTTAGCCGTCTGCATTCCTTAGCCATCTGCGCGTGCTGTATCGGTGTCCTTGAACTTGGTCGCTTTACTAATTTCCAATTTTTCAGAAATTCTTCTCGAGAGTCTGAGAAAGAGCAGAGAAAATTTTATATATAGACGCCTGTTACTTATTACGGCTGTTTTAAGTGTGACAATATATGGTGACAATATTAAAACACCTCGTTTCGCCCGCGGGTTTTCGCTCGCCCGCTTTTCTTCCCGTTATAGCCGGCCTCATATTCGCCATTTTGCTCGCCCGCGTCGCCACTTTTCGTAATGGGCCGCGTGGAGACTCGTATATATCGTTAATGTTATTAAAGAAAAAGAAAATGGCCGCCCGTGTTTATATAGCCTGATGCAAACACGAGAGTGAGTTGGGGGAATTCGAAAGTTTATGTGAACCCGAGCCGTAGGCGAGGGTTTACATAAGTACTTTCGAATTCTCCCAACTCACTCGAGTGTTTGCATCAGGTTATATAAACACAGGGCATCCATTTTCTATTTCTTTTATGAAATAAGGCTAATTAAAAATGTGCCGTGACATCACAACCGTGTTTACATAGCCTGATATAAACACGGTAATTGACCAATCACAGCGTGCGTAAGACGCAACCTATTTTATAAAATATAATGAGTCTACACCAAGTAATTTCGGTTTTCCTGCTAACACGTCACCATATGTGAAAAAGTTGGTTATATATATATATATATAGCGGCCAATTTGAGCGCTTGTACCAAAATAAAAAGCAATTAGCGAGCTCTATATATAACTGGAGTGTCACTGTGCAATGCGGATCTCTATATAAGGAGTGATATCTGCTGGTCATTGACTGGGCAAAGATTGAAGCCGGACATGTAGGCCTGAAGTACGTATAGTTCCAGTCCCCTACGCGGTCTTGACCAAATCAGACTTGACCAGACCGCGTAGAAGACTGGAACTATACGTACTTCAGGCCTACATGTCCGCCATGTTTGGCTTCAACCGGTCAATGACCAGCAGAATCATGGTAGAAATCTCGCGCGAGAAAATTCGCGCGTGGAAAACCCCGTATGATCCTTATGTGGTGTTAATAACAAGAATGGAGGTTAGTTAAATTTTATTATTTTTTTTTAATATGAAAATTCTACAATTGTCTTTAATACGAGATAACAACGAACTCCAATACAAAGTACACATTAATCTCACGACGTACAACATCCCAAAGAATAGCAAATATTTCAAACCCCAAGGAAAACTATGAAGAGTAGGAGGGAACGACTAATATAATTTTTTATAAAATAAGTTTCGTCTTACGCACGCTGTGATTGGTCAATTACCGTGTTTATATCAGGCTATGTAAACACGGTTGTGATGTCACGGCACATTTTTTAGCCTTATTTCATAAAAGAAATAGAAAATGGATGCCCTGTGTTTATATAACCTGATGCAAACACTCGAGTGAGTTGGGAGAATTCGAAAGTACTTATGTAAACCCTCGCCTACGGCTCGGGTTCACATAAACTTTCGAATTCTCCCAACTCGCTCTCGTGTTTGCATCAGGCTATATAAACACGGGCGGCCATTTTCTATTTCTTAAATATAAAACACGTGCATATATTGGGCCAGCTACACTCCCGTATTCAGAGACGAGGGGCGGATCACTCCCGGAAAAACGTACGAGATTTTTGGGATTTTGAAAATCTCCGGGACTTTCTGATTTTTTTGATATTTTTTTTTGAGATTTATTTGGAATTTTTGAATGTTTAAAGGTGTACAAGATTTTCGGGAGTGACCCCCCCCTCGTTCAGAGGTTGATTGTCAACCGTCGATAAACATCTGTCCCTCCCTGTTCTCCATCCTTTTTCACCACTGAATGTCAATAAAAAACACAAAAATATGGTATAATACTAATACTTTCTGAAGAATGACTAGTTACGGATTATTATTTAACCAATTATTACCATAAATAGTGTTGTGTATACAATTGCAACAAACTAAATTTATCCCAAGGTTCTTGCATAAAAACTAGTTCCAAGCACAAGAAATGAATGCAGTGTAGTGTACTTCTCATATTCAGGTTTTCAGTACACCAATATCTTCCTTGGGTTCCTAGAAAATATGTTATATTAAAATTAATATATGAAAGAAGGGAACAAACGATAAGTACCAATATTATTTAGCTCAAGTTCCCATTTTGTTTATAGGCATAAAAAACATTTTAGAACAGTCACACTATTTGACGTTACTGAAAAAGATGGTGGTGGTACATTTAACCACAATGCTTTGTGACCTCAAATCAGCTCAAATAACAACTAAACATTGTTTATCATGCTAAGATGGATTTAACAAGCAAGAACTTCATTCCTACCAAAGTTTATCGTTTTAAACCCTATCTTCCGATTATTCTACAAGAAACAATATTTAATGCACACAAAGGATTGTGGTTAAATGTACAAGATGGCATATTTTTCGGTATGGTCAAATAATGTTCTCCTATGTTCCCATTTTACCTTTCAGGACCCTTGTGAGAAAATCCAGTGCCTCAAATTCAAAACAACAAACATTTTGCTGTATAGCACCTACTGGTAGTGCTACATGTATATTAATTAATATTTAACCTTTTCAGCTAAAGCCTGTTTACGGACATATTCTTTTCTTGCAAATTCTTCTTCAATCCAGCCTGGTATATCTGGAATGATCATAGCCATCATAAACTTGACAGCTAAAAGGATGTGCTACAAGAAAAGTATGGGAAATTATGCTAAAGACTTTATCCTGAAGGACGAGAATACACAACACGTACAACAGACTACCCAGCTTAAACTAAAATGTAAGTTATAATATTGGAATTAATATCATGGGGTAACATGGGAACATTGAGAGTATCTGAGGGGTTTTGGAGGAATAAGGGGACAATGAGGGTCTACAATGAACTTTTGGGAATAAGGGAGCATTGAGGGACTCCAAGGATGTGGGGTGTGAGGAGAAGAAGGGAGCATTGAGTGTTTTCAATAGGGGAAGAAAGGAGCATTGAGTGTCTCCAAGGGATTTGGGGGAACATTGAGGATATACAAGGATTTTTGGGGAACAAAAGAGCATTGAAGGTCTCTAAGGGTGGGTGAGGAAACAAGGGAACATTCAAAACCAAAAAGAGGTTGAACTTACTTCAACTGCTACAAATAATAAGATGGTGTTGATGGTTGAGTAGTCAGATGGTAACCAGTGTTTAACTGCTGGTGACATTGCCACTAAAGCACAGTTTGTCATCACTGCAAGGATTCCCATTACTTCAAAGGCAGCCTGAAAGAGAGATGTAATATCACTTACAGTACACATAGAGATGTACCAGTAGCAGGCCATATTAACAAATTTTCCACCACAGAGCAAATTATCGAAGGCGCCCATGATCACCACCCGGAAACTATCACCTCCCCAGCTCCCCTGTTTCGGGAAGTGACTGATCTCAGTCAGTCATTCCTAGAAATATATGGCCCGCATTATTGCGCTGTAGAAGTCGCAGGATTTACAATTTTGTTTGATGGAAAAATTACTGCCTTCTAAAATTTGCCACCCCTAAACACCCCCAAAAATGTTCCACCCAGGGCAAGTGCCCCCCCCCCCCCTGCCCCCCTTTAATCCAGCCCCGACCAGCAAGCCTAGGCAGCAATTTATAGGTTAGGTTAATAGTGTAAAAATATGTGAAAAAAGTTCTAATTATGGGGTATCATTCTATTTGGTTAATGCTGGGAAATTCAAGATCTATGGATATTCTTAACAATAACACACTAATTTAAAGTTAGTTTATACAGTACCTGCCATGCACCAATGCCTTGTGCAGGCTCAGCGAATGGCCGTTGACATAGCTTGCTCAGTTTGAAGGCATCGGTTCTCATTTCAAAGACATTGTTGAACAAAGCCCAGAAGGCAGCCATTGGGTAAACAGACGAGAACAAGAATACATATCCAAACTGTAAAAACAGTTCAAGGTAGTCCCAGAACACACCCTGAAATTAGAAACAACATATTAACAATTCAAGCTCAAATATTCAGAAAATGTTTCAGCTCACCAGACAGATATCAAACCTACCGTATATTGATCAGTATAATCAAGCAAACTCAGAATTATAACATAATACATGTATAAAGTAAACATGCTCATTTATAAAGTAGAACATTAAATTACCTAAATTAAATTAAATTAAATTAAATTACAGGTAAATTAAATTAAATTAAAAATAAAAGAATTCAATAAAATAGAAATAATAAAATTAGTCTTACCCAGTATGGCTCTTGCTTTGTCTGATATTCAATATCATCCATATCCATTGTGCCTATACCCAGGTTTTTGCCATCTTTTTTGAGCTTTGTTACACGTGTTTTGTACAAAACATATGGCAAGAGTTGTTCTGTCACCTGACCAGTGATTTGCTGGGTGATCATCAAAGCAGCTAAACTCTGTTTGAAAAAAAACCATAACAGTAATGTATGTAGACTTACAAAAATGTTTTTAATAACATTCTAAACCTCATTAATAATTCATGTTTAATGAGGGCCGTCTATATAATTATTATGTGATATAGATTCCTCTTGATTTGCATTATTAAACTTTAACTTTGATTTTCTCAATAGACAAGTGAACATTCTTTTTCAAAATTATGTCAGATGTCAGAGCATAATAAGAGATTTACAATTAAGATTTACTTAAATCTTTCACTGGACTGCAACATTTAAAATAATATCCTCAATCAATAAATGAAAGGAATTGTCTTTAATACTAGCTGTACTTACAGTTTTAAGAAGGTCCATGTCTTGTAGAACAAATGCAATGTAAAATAAGGAATAGAAGTTGTTGATAAAGAAGAACTGTAAAATAATTTTAAGAAAACTGAATATGATAAATAAATATTAAGTGAAAATGTCAAAAACGTACCAACCATGCTGGAAGGATTTAAGGCAAAACTATACTGTACAGTACAGTATTTATGTTTCACACACTTGATACCTTGATATACCGTACCGAGGTTGATTATATATGGCAGTTTATACTCACCACAATTAACTTCACAACAAGGTGATTTTGGTAAGAAGACTCCAGTTTGTGGTTTTCTAAAATCAGGGAAAGTATTCACTATCAGGCTAGTATGTAATATGAAATAGATACTCTGTTTGGCACATGTTTCTCAAAGCCTCAGACCTGCAGACTGTTTTCTAATGATTGATTGGTTGGAGGAGCCTCCGTAGCTCAATGGTTAGAGTGTCTAACCAGTTATATATTAGAAGGTTGTAGGTATGACCCTGTCAGGGACTCAGTAACAATCTGAGCTTGCCGAACATTCTACCAATGTTCTATTTGGCTTACCCCAGTCATTTAACTTTGTGGCAGTCCTCAGGTACAAATTGTTAAGAATCGATATCAAAATACTATAGACAATGCTGGGTAAAGTTGTCATCAGTGTAGCTTTGATTCCCGATTGCTTGCCATACGTTTCATTCATGCTATCCTGAATTCTGATATAACCAGACATGACACTTATTGCAATATATAAGCAAATAACTACCACTGGCACAGAAACGCAACAAATTTTTAGGTGTCGGTGTTTTTCAGGGTAGTGAAGTTCCTTTTTTCCAGTGATAGGGCTTGTTCGTTTTTCACCATGGTACAAAGGACGAGGGAATTCACGTTCCTCTACTTTGGCTAGAAAAGAAACAACAGAAACTGGCATCAAAAGGCGGTAAATTAAATGTATACAACATAATTATAAATATGAGTTTTATAAAAAATTACTTTTACATAATATGATTTTACTATTAATATGTTATAAATATATTTAAAGAAATATTGTTTAATCTGTAAACAGTCCTTTACGATAGAAATAAGATAAATGGGTGGAGACAGACAGACAGACAGACAGACAGACAGACAGACAGACAGACAGACAGACAGACAGACAGACAGACAGACAGACAGACAGACAGACAGACAGACAGACAGACAGACAGACAGACAGACAAAGATGCAGACAGTTTATAGATACATGGAATGAAAAATAAAAAATACATTAAATAACAATTAGCAAAGTAACAAAATTATAATAAATGCACTGTGGTTAGCTAATTATTTTTTATTAAATAAATGGATGGTGAATTAAGTTAAATAGTTAATATATAAATAAAATATATTTTAAAATAATTTATATAATATTAATTATAAAAAATAGTGAATTAACAAATACATACCTAAACCCTGCTTTAATGTTCCCCATCGATATGACAATGTTGCACAGTTTCTCTTCCAAAGTTCCAGGAACACTGTTCCCCAGAGTACATTGACAATTGCAAATATCAAGTTCTTCCATGTCTCATCAGTATTGATAAATGAGAAGGTAAAGACAAGTAGAACAGGAGGAACCAGAGCAAATGTGTAGTATTCCAGAAAGGCAAAATAAATTGCAATAACTGAACCATAATAATTCTTAACAGCATCTGGCATTAAAAAAGGAAAGATGTTAATAGAACATTGTTACTCGACTTGTTAATCCAGTCTGCTGCTTTGGCTGTTTGAGAGTTCTCCCTTTGACAAGTAAAATTACCTGGCAACAGACCAAGTCACTAACAATTACACATGTCCAGACTCTCGGTTAAAAACTAGCTTTTTTTTCACATTTCTTATTTTTTGTATTCAACTTGCCCTTGGTTGGCCATCCATGTATCCATATATACTGTAGTAAGATTATGCCCCCTTTACACAAGAAGACACAATTCTCTACAGTACATCATTTACTTAATATGTATGGGAAGTTATGTTCTTGAATTAAGTCAATAATCATGGGAGACATTTTAATGACCTACTTAACTAGTACTCATGGGAACTAATCTATACTTCTACTTTATTATATCATCAGCAATTAACATTTGTTGCACAACAATCCTATTATTCAAAGGAAAGGTGAGGTAGAATTTGCAGGAAAATCAAACAGTTTGTAACATTTTTGGGGCTAGCTGGGTGGTACATGTACTACTCCAATATATTGGCTATATGTGCATGGATGTGCTGCTTGACAGGGTATCAGGTTGTCGTCACTTTTTAGTCGAGAACAGAGTGCAAAAATTTAAAATCACTCTTTTGGCCTGAAAGAGTCTGTTTTTCTTCTAACAATACTATTAGTTATTTTACCGTATATGGTAGTGTGGGAATATGGGGAATTTTTTCTTAATTTTAGTCTTTCTTTCTGCCATTTTGTCTGAAACAGCTATAATTATATTTCTGTACACATCATACACTCACCGAGAGGTTGTCTCCATGAGAGAGATTTGTACCATTTGCTCTTCAATGAATTTAATGCAACTCTGTTATGCAATGGAAAGATCTGGCTAACTATCCCAAATGCTTGAACCAGTGGAACTAGATAAAAACAGAAAATATGCAAATGAATTGAATTGGAAATAAATTATTGATCAAGGTTGATGTACTGCTGAAATGCAGACTGTGGTACCTAAGGTCCTACATTTTGAATGATCGAAGACCATTAGACTCTACTAAGACATATTAATAGACTTTACTCTGCCTTGTGAAGGGTTTTTCTTTTTTTCATTTATTGTACTTACCTATAGGCTGACTATTATAAATGGACATATCTGGATAGCCTGGAATATTCTGCTCTTCTTCTGCCTTTATTTCATTCAGTGCATGCAAAATAATTTTCTGTTTTTCAGCCGAATTGAGAACTGGTCCATTGCTGTTTACACCACATTCTTCAAACTCTCTCCAATTATCACCAGTCACTTCTTTCAGTTCATTATTTTTGTCCAGTTTTTTTATCTTCAGTTGTTCAGCACCCCTGATCAATCTTTTCTTGCTTGCAGAAATGTGAAATGTTTTCTTTGAATCCTGATCAAGAACACCTTTAACCTGCAGTCCAGCACCAGCTGTGAGGAAAACAAAAATAGCACACACCTTAGAATTTAATCTCTTACACCACAGTGAGTTAGTTTTTGGCTCACCTCGCCCCTCCCACTACCGAAATTCCTGCACTGCAGGTTACTATGTGTGCTGTTAGGGCACTGCCTCTCACCAATAGTTAAGCCCGATTGGACGAGGTGAGTACTTTGATAGGTACCATCTGGGAATAACCTGTTCTCGAGCTTGAGACTCATGTGAGTAGAGTTTAGTTTGTCTCTCCTGTGCTTCGAGGGTTTTTCACCAGGTTCTCCTCCCTCCACAAAACCAATTACACCTAGGTCTTAGCTGTAATTCGTGGGCCGATATGTGTCGTATGGTGGCTGCCTGAGCACCTTTAATATGCCTTTAAAAATTATTGTAAGGTGCATTTGAAAACCTTGCGCAGTATAAATAAATGTTACTATTATTATTATTACTAGCTGTAAGTATCTTGCCGACTGATTGAGCAAACTATAATTATTATGCGAGTACAAACAGTATACTGTACATGATACTTTTGCACCTATGATCAGCTCATCTCTTACTGTAAGTATTAAAACTTACATGGTGAGCTAATTAATCCTTCCAACCAATCTTTCGTTTCATCTGGACAAGCTGCAGAGAACTCGATAACAACCAGGGTGTTGGCATTATCTAGCTCAATTGGGTCAACATTTTCCACACCAGCTGTCATGGCATCTGTTTCGTCTGACAAAGTGGATGGTACATGATGTTTAACATCCATGAGTAAATAGGACAGCTGGAAAGAGAAAATTTTAATATCAGGAAATCACTTTTCTTTTGGACATCTATTTCCAAAGATCAGAGTCGATTTTCATATGCATTTTTTTTGCTGGCAACAATATAAATAATCAAGTGAAATATCAAATATTAGGCATGTATTGTTAGAAATAAGTTGTCTGAATCAGATTTCTACTTGGCCAAAATAATCGGACATTGAAAGAAATAATTATGAAAGGGATCTTTCAAATTACAGATATAAAATGAAAATATCGAATTGTTTATTCCAAATAGTGGTGAGAATTAAATTGTTATTCCAAATGTCGCAATTATCACAAGATAAAAAAATACGAAAACATCGAATGGAATCTCAACTGCTCACTGTAAATAATTCATAGAAGTTATATTATAAGGTGTAAAAAACTTTGGCTACGAGCGCTTGGCAACGGGGGATCAACTTCGACAATGTCTTTTTACATATAAATACTTAAAACCGAAAGATTGCTGTTGATGATCGCACGTTGCGTCTTCTAGGAAGTTTGGGGTATTTATTTCAGGTTTTACAAAGCCAGTTTTCAGAATGGATAATACTTTTCGGATGTTTGGAAGTTTTTCCTGGTATTACATGTAAATTGTTACAACACCTGCTGGGCCTTCAAATATGAATCTTCTCCGGTGGGAATTCGAAGAATAAATACAGGAGTCTTTTAAAATCCGTGTACAATTGGTTCTTGGTTAATCCTTTCAAAAGATGGATACTGTACCAAAATAGTTCCGCTCAAGAACGCGAGATTTCGAAGTCTCATTCGATACATCCAATATACTGGCTCGGTCAACACTCAACAGTGAACAAATTTGATTTGAAACTATTCCTTCCTTACGTCTTTTTCTTGTCGTGCATAATGTTGTTGTGTAAGCTGTTCATTGATTTCGTCAAACTCTTGCGTTCGCCTCTTTTTTCTCTTGAACATTTTAGCAATGGAGCCAAGCCATGATAGTAGAAAAAAATAATTAGTCAAATATACGAGACAATATGCGCAGGCTAGACAATATCACCTGCAATAATTTGCAAAGTTTGATCAACAGGCCACAAAGTCATCACTCCCGTCTAGCTCCGTATAGAGAACTTGGAAACGTGGCATATTGTTATTGAAAATCATTATTCTTGCATACATATATATTCAGATTTAATAAAAGGATTACAAACCGCATAAAAATAAATCAGGGTGTTTATTAAAAGTTTTACACCAATTTTACCATACAATTTGGGTCAACTCAAATTAATTTAATATCGAACCCATCAAACCCAAATGAATATAACTGCAGAAAAATTGTAATCTCGTTATTCCTTATTGCGGGGTTTGTACTGTGTAAGGTATTATTTAATTCTACCACAGTTATTTAGCTTTCAAATCATTTGGGAATGGGAAGCGACATAACTACATCTGATATAGAACGTTAGTGTAAAATATGCGATGTATATGGTTAGCAATATCACCCGTCAGCCCAGTTTCACACCAATGCATTAAACCTTGTCTGTACAGAACTATAATAGTTATAAATTGGATGAACTAGTATAGATTTCAAACATGCAAACACAATCAGACACCTCCCTTTCTTTATAAATATCTGAATGAAATCTAAAACCACAGCAAAAAGTGTAAACATTAAACTTGGTAGATTCTATCTTGCCCATTAAAGTATACCAAGTAAAAGTTAATGTTTTAGTTTAGACTAAAATACCTGAGCCACACTTCTCTCCTCTTGTGTAAACTAGACGACTTATGATACAACATACAATTTGTGAGCTCTCTCAGTTTATTGGGTTGGTATCATGTGACAGCATACCAAAGGAAATGAGGCGATATAATCTTTGTTTTACAAATTTAATGGTAATATAATTGCATACCTGTTAGGAAGATAATTATTCAGGTACTTAAAAAATGACTAGTTAAACAAATATTAAGGCCAAGGCTAGGTAGAGGGGCTATGAAAAGGGGCTATGAAGGGGGGTGCTGGTGGTATGGTGGATGACATCACTTACGATAAAAATGTTAAAAAGAAGAAAGTCCCATTTATATCTGCAGGGCTGTTGTGGCTTGCCTCCTTGGATGGGCAAGGGGGGCATGAAGGGGGGTGTTATGGTGGATGAAGCCAGTTAGGGGGCCACAAATGGGGTAGCCTGTAAACATAGTCTTTGGGGGCAAGGTGTGGCTATGAATGGGGTGGTGGTATGGTGCATTGGCCCTTCTATGGTAGGTTTACATGAGGGTGTTTCATTTCTCATTATAAAAGAAATCACATTTTGTTTTATAGTAAAATACGATTTATTTATATGCTACACAATAGCATAGTTTGTTGTAAAACATCACACACATTACTATAGCACTAAGCAGTACAATTATTATTTTACAATGTTTGTGAATGGTGCAAATTTGTCATCAATGTGAACAAATGGTCTAAATCATTTGTGATTACAGTTTAACTGCAGTGCTTCCCCAGAAAAAAAGATTGAGCGAATCCAAATCACTTTGGTGGGTTCCAGAAATTAAAATAGTAAAAATACCAACTCACAAGTTGATATCATAGGTCAATGAAACAGAGTTTACTGCTGAAACTTTCATTAAGAATAGCTTATATTTCACATAGTGAGTTGGGAAGTTGGTTTTCACAGATACCAGAGCAGGAATTAATGAAAAATTATTGCTGTAGTGATTTAGAGCTCAACAGTATGTCCAATGGAGGTGTAACAATTTAGATGTTTCAACTATTTATATATTATAATTGTAGAGAATAATAGTTAAATTGTGCATGTGTGTTACCAATTTAAATATATTATTTTGTTATTTTACACATTGTGTATTTATAATATATGATTGTGTATAATGTGTTGCACTGGTGTATTATGGAAATATTGGTGGTAAAATAACAAGTTTGATATCCACATTTTCTTACTGATATTTACTAAGTCACACAAAGCCTGTTTGTGGAAGAAAATATCAAAAATAATTATAACAAAATCAATGCCATAGGTATTTCTGCTTTAAAGTTTACACCTAACTTTTTAGACAAAGTTTGTGCGGTCACTGGACTTAAAATTAGAGCAAAGTGAAAAGGTGTTAATCTGCAAAGAGTAGTTTTGATAATGGATTACCGACGTTTCGAGCAGAGACCTTTATCAGAGTAAAACATGATGAAGGGCTCTGCTCGAAACATCAGTATTTCATTATAAAAATTATTCTTGGCAGTTCACCACCTTTTCACTTTGCTCTCTATCTAAAACACTGCCTACACACACACTTTTTTACATTCCTGGACTTTGATGCCTGAAGATAATCTTTTTTGATCAATTTACCAAGTTATCATGGACATTTTCTGAAAATGAAATATCAGTATAATCAGCACTAAAAATATCATTTATCAGAATATTGGAATTATTTCTCTACACTACAATACATGTAATTCTGTACCTTGTGTTATAATTATGACCTATATAGATCAAGTGCATGTACCATATTGATTGAATATAATCAATGAATGTTCTATCACTTAATGTACCATACTTAATCTCATGGCAATGGATTTAAATTTTGAAATGCAAGTACAGGTAGTTTTATGTTTTGACACTTTGTTGATATGAAACAGTTTGAAACAAGGCAGGGATGAATTGAAATCAAAACTGTACTTAGTCTACTAAAATCGAAGGGCATGTGAATTGTTACACCCCCAATGTCCATTTTGATGGTACCTCTTACTCTAGCCTGAGTTAGTGGGTTACCCTGAGGGATTTGAAGTGCCATTACAAGTGTCTTTTTCTTGTTTTACAAGCAGAACTCCTTGGTTATTAGGAACAACAGTCATTAATTCTGATGGATTGGGTGAATTGACAGAAACTCCATAACCTATTCCATTACTGTTCACTTCACCTCCATTGACAAAGTTCATGGTATTAAAGAGTGGAACTTGAGTAGCAAGTCTTGCTGACTGCATACTGGCTTGGGCCAGCTGTTCAATGCCATGAGTGGTCGTCTGAGGCTGAGATGGTACACAACTAACAGTAGACGCAACACCAGCTATAGGAGATGTGGGTCCAGGGCTCAAGGAATGCAGTGAAGCTAACTGGTCAGGTAAAGATGAGCCTAAAACATAGAGTTAGTATATTTTTTTATATAACCCTGCCTGGTTTTGGTTTATAGTTTCCAGTTTAAATTATTTTCAAAAAAAAACGTACCTCCCAAGAGCATCTCCTGTAGAAGGTTATCAATTCTTGTGGTACCAAACAATCGTACAAATTGCAACTGTTCAACCATTTGTGCTGCAATGGACTGTAGTGAAGGCAGCAAAAGTAGCATTTCTCCAAAACGTCCACGTTTTTCATACTGTCGATCATTTATGTAGTCTTCTAGTGTCGTTTGAACATCAAACCGTATCTTTTTTATTCTTTTGGTGTCACTTAGCCCTCTTGCATCTAAATAAGAAATATGTAGTGGATATAATTTTTTAGAAGTATAACAATGAATTTTCTGTGTCTCAGATGGTGGGTCTCTTTTCATGGCTTATCATAAAATGTTACTCATTTTGTACACTTGCTCTTGAAATGGCTGATAAACTAAACTAAACTAATCTTATTTATACTGGATAGCTCTATCAGTTAATAGCTAACTGTTCTCCCTAGAGGTCCAGTAAGGGCCATCCCTCATTGGTCCAGTGTTTCTACAGGAGGAAACCGGAGTACCTGCAGGAAACCTGCAATGTTTGGTAGAGTCAAACTGGAAGCACTCTTCTCACATGTGACCAAGGTGAAATTTTAATCAGATAACTGCTGAGAGCAGGAATTGAACCCGGTTCGCATTCAATCTGACAATGCTTTACTGAAAAGACTTACCAGGATTAAAAAAGATGATGGCCTTTAGGCAAGCATACTCTGTATCATCCATATTGATTTGGTTCATTTGATCAATAATTTCATCCAAAACTCTGCTAACAATCCTCTGGATTTCTGGTTCTCCAGTTGTCCGAAAGATAACCCAGTTCGTCCCAAGCAATAAAACATCTTTCAGAGTAAGAGAGCGTCTAGCACAGCCTAAAACTAAATGTTCACTTGCATGAGCTCGTAGCAAAGCTACCTGGTCATCTAGGCTCAGCTGACAAAATGTTGGAATGTATTTGGCCCACTCCACCAAAACAAGTAGCTGTTGTCTCATCGATTCACAAATTTCATTCTGATTCGCCTCTTTACTTGGGTTTAAATGAAGTGCTTCCTCTGAAATAGAAGATATGAAAGCAAAATCATATTAATATATTGTAATATATTTATACTTTATAAAAAATATATAATTATGTGCTGCCTGAGCTGGCCAAAAACAGCCCCCTTTATTGTTTTGCTCTGTCTTACACCAAATGATTTTATTTGTCAAACCCTTAGACATGTTAGGTAGCAATGGGTTAATAATTCAAATGGGGTTTTATCTAGTCCTGAAAAAATTAGCAAATTTTGATAGCTTATTTCTAGAAGACTAATCATAAGAAAGAATCAAAATTCTAAGTAAATGCCTGTGGCATGCTTCTCTCTATTTCATAAATACTTTAACTATGAAGCACCTGGTGTTGATGATGTTGGTCTAGATAAAAGTTCTGCTTGCAGTAGCATCTGTGCTGTAATTCCATTGGTTGAATCTTCACATGGCCTTCTTATTATTCGATCTCGTTCATTTTGTACAGCTGTAAAATGAAAAATCATTGTCTTTCATTTGGTGCTTATAAGCAGGGCTGCTGAGAGGGGGGGTGGTGGGCTAGTGGGGCAAGTTGCCCTGGGCCCCCAACTTTGGAAGGGCCCCCTAAAATTTTTGAGATTTGAGTTTTTGAAGTAAGAAAACATGAGGCCCAGAAAACGTAAAGATCAGTAACACTAACTTCATTTTTAGCCAACCCAGGGGGACAATTGAGAACATGTGGACACAACCCTATGTGTGACATCATCAGGGCCCCCAAATCGACCCATGTGATGTCATCAGGCCTCCCAAATCAATAATTCACCCTGGGCCCCATAATTTGTCTTGGTGGCCCTGCTTTAAGCTGGTCAAAACACAACCAAATTTCTGTCATCCACTGAATAAAATCTTCCCAGGTTACCCAAAGTGGTTCACTTTGTAGGGGAGGGGGGAGGTTAAAGACAAACAAATGAATTTATTTTATTTTAACATTTATGCAAAGCTTCAAAAATTTGACTCTTGCCAAGTGTTAAAAATCTTATTTACACCACACAATTTTATTTTGGCTAATGTCAATTTTATTTTGGCTGTCAGTTAATATCAGTTTTGGGGTGGAATAATAATAAAAAAAATGTGCCCAATACAAGCCCAGGGCTAACAGCTTATTTGTTCACAAGACTATTGTCTAAGCTTCAAGGCTCACAAAATTGCCTGCCATTGCCCTCAGGGCACCATAAATTTCTGTTCAGCAGCTACAACTTGCATACCAACAGGCAACCAATTTTTTTTTGAGTGGCCTAAAGATACCAATGGGCAACCTCTTTTTTTTCAAGCTTGCCCTGTGTTAAACTTGAGATGTTGTTTTAAGTTTCTTCGTGGCAAATCGCCTGTAGGGTTTTAACTCAAACAGTACTAGGCTTAAATATAATTTCCTAAACACATAAATTACTGATATCTACTCTAAAAATCACTATGACGTACACAACTTGAAACTCAGATTGTCATTGGTTCATTTATGGTCACATGACATTAGAAAATCAGATGTATACATATTGCTTAATGCCTGAGCCCTTAGAAAACTGTAAGTTTTATTTTCCCCTGACTGTCAATATTTCCCTTGGCTCTCGATATTTCCTTCAACTTCATGTTGGTAAATATCGAGACTTTTCCTCAGCGTCACATGTTTGTATTGACTGTCCTTTTTACAATACAAAATATGTTTAGGTTAGCATCACTGACCTCCATAATATATCAGTGGTTAGCATATTAAATGTATTGCCACCCTCAATTGCTTGCACAATTACATTTGTTATGTAATATTTTTTCTTAAAAAATGCCATTTGTAAAGTAATGATATTTTCCCTAGAGGATATTTTGCTACAGTTGCCCCCAAATTGTCACAAAATGTTAAAATTATGTCATAATTTTGTCAGATCAGGAAGAGCGGTATTTTTATAAGATCATTTTTATAACATCATGTGATAATTTTTCACACACAAGTGTTATTTCTCCCGATATTTTCAGTGATGTAATATTGATAATCCTGGCTAGACAGATTTTCTAGTCTGCTTTAGGGTATCTAAAGTTTAAAAACATTGTTTGGGTTTACATTTAAGAGTTATTTAGATTATAAAGACGCAATGAACAAATAAATGTAACCAAAACCTATTCTTGCTAAACTTGCAAAAAATTATTGAATTCTCACGCAATCCAAGAAAGAACTGTTTGAAAAATATATACTAAAAAGGAGACTAAGTGTGTTTGTCAAATGATTCAAATCACCCAGACAAAATGTGGAGGACAAAATGTGGAGGTATAGATTTAAAACCAAGCCAGAAGTGAAACTAGACGGATTTTTGTTACGAGACGATAACAACATATTTGAGGAAGCATTTGGCTAAAATTGGATATTTTCAACAGTTTGTAAATACTTGCCTTCCTTCTTCATTCCCGCTCTGAAACACTTCCTAAGACGACAATAACGACATTGGTTTCGCTTGTCTTTATCGATTTCACAGGTTCGTTGAAATCGGCAGGAATACTGATGGTTTTTTCGCACACTTCGCCGGAAAAAGCCCTTACATCCATCGCAACTCTCTGCGCCATAGTGCTTTCCTGTCGATCGATCCCCACAAATCAGACATATTCCAGTCACCGGGTCCTCCTTAATAGATCCTGAGAAAATAGATTTACACTGATTTGACCCAAAAAGTCGCTCTACTAGTGATATAAAAACAACAAAAACAGTAAGGAAGTGGATCGGCCTTCCAACTCACTTACCTTGCAGGTCCACATCAGCACCAAGCTTATCGTCAACAATGTCGAACGTTTGTTCGTTTTGTTCGCCGTTCATTGAAAAAACCAGTCAGAATATGCCAGTGTAACAAACGGAAATAGATCTACTACGAAAATCGTGTACTTTGGACTTCAATAAAGCTCTGAACGAATATTCAACACGACTCCCCTCACGAAAGGGTTCCCTCTTTTGCGGGATTCAACTCATTTGGTCAGATGACCACGAATAAATTAGATCGTCCATGGAAACTCGATACTCGAGACGCCTCGTTGATACCTCGTTGACCTCTCGGCTTCTCTCCGCCCCCGAATTGTTTTCCATAGAAATTTTTAATATGAAATACGATAGCCCAAGTGTTTATAAAGAGAATAGTTAGGAAGAATACAAGGATTACTATATTTATCTTGAGATTAGGTATGCTGTTGTATTCAAATGAAAAAATAACAAAGGATTTACAAACATGCGTGGATATAGCCTGCGTGCAGACTTCACCCGTTTCCGTACCCCGGGGTACGGAAACTTGTGAAGTCTGCACGCAGGCTAGCTTGGATATAAAGTTACGAGTTTAGTACGACCACTTCCGAAGGCTAGAGCGTAGCGTACGAGAATTTTGAGGGAAATTTTTTTGAATTTCCTTTTTTGAGATTTATAGGATTTTTGGAGAATGTCCAAGAATTTCCCTTAGATTTCCAGAAATTATCACAGATTTTTAGAAATTTCTATAGATTTCCAAGCTTTCTTATTTTTAGAGATTGTTGTGACTTTAATTAAAAAGGACCTACAAGAATTTCAGGAGTTTTTAGCCTGACAAATTGTGGTGAGCCGCCAGTATATAAAGCCCGGCGCACACTGAAACAAGTTTTCGAAACTTGTTTCAAAAAATAGAACAGTGTTCTAAATTCTAATCGGGAAACTTGGTTTCTGAAACAAAGTTTCGGAAATTTTTGAACATACACTGGAAACTTGTTTCTGAAACCATGTTTTGGAAATTTTCTCTAGTATATGCCGGGCGGGCGCCTTGACCAGCCGACAACTTGAAAAAGTATAAAATAAATGTCAATAAAGCATATTCCAAAAAATGCCATCTTGAAACTCCCTTTTAAGTGTTATTATTATTAACGCAGAAAATTATTCGTCCAACTTAATGCATTTTTTCATTGTTTTGAACAGCTTGTTATTTTTAATAAGCAACCCTCACTTGAACCAAACAGGTCATTATTTAATAATAACCTCCTATTCCGCCTCAATGACTCCAATATATGACCTGCTGTTCTAAAATGCATTAAATTGGATTATTACTCGGGCTACTGTGGTGGCCGAGTCTGGTTTCGGCTCCGTTTGTTATAATATTTTTATTTTTATTTTTATTTTCTTCGCCACACAAAATTGCAAAATTGCGCAATACCTCCCATATATGGAGCCTACACTTCGAGTGTTCGGTGACTTCGGTGACTTCGAAAATTCATCGACAGTCATGTTCCTTACCTATATTCTGTGGAACTTACTTGGAAAACCTACCAACAATTTCGTCAAAGGCAAAGCTGGCCGAAGCTGTTGCATCCAAGTGGCAACCGAACACCTGACAACGATATAATACAATTTATTATATAAAATAGAGTGTTTTATTGATTTTTCCGCCACTAATCTCACATGTGCGATTATTTATGATAATCGCACATGTGACGATTGTCGCTGAATCAGCATTATAGTTTAATGCAATTTTTGCAAGGATAATAAACAGAACAATACATGGATGCTTGGAAATATGAAATTTATTTCTCGTGTTGAACAGGATATGTCACTCGTTCGCTTCGCTCACTCGTGAGATATCCTGGTCAACACTCGAAATAAATTTCATATTTCCGCACATCCATGTATTATTCTCTATATATTTTTCTCACGCACTTTCCAGTAGCCC
This sequence comes from Paragorgia papillata, assembly GCA_035771165.1. Taxonomy (NCBI): domain Eukaryota; kingdom Metazoa; phylum Cnidaria; class Anthozoa; order Scleralcyonacea; family Coralliidae; genus Paragorgia; species Paragorgia papillata. The sequence goes on along the minus strand of JAWNZC010000430.1, from coordinate 1,153,402 downwards.
AAGTGAACGCCAGACCCAGGCGTCTTGTTAATAATGTCCGAGCTCCTCGGCCTTCTTATCCACTAGATACAGATTTCGCCGACACTTCTAGCTTTTTTAAAACTTTTCGCACAGATTTATTTACGACGACCAGCAAGAACATATTCATAATACCATTTTTCGTAAATTTTGTAAAGCTCTGAGCTATAGTAAGCGAAATATTAGCTTTCAAGTAAACTAATTCGGGCAGTCGCTTCAGACACTATAAAACCGTTAACACCTTTGAGCTTTTGTTTACAATCTTAAATTTCTCTCAACGCTCTTACGCTTTACACTGACTTTCACGCTTATTTGTTTGCATAGGCAGCAAGAACATAATCAAAACAATATTCTTCGTAAATTCCGTGAAGTTCTAGGCTAAACTTTTCAAAATATTAGCTTTCGACTAAACAAATTACACATAACACTAGCCCAGCACGGCTTTAATTATTTAGCACGACAATGGTGTAATTTCATTGGTCCATGTACACAAAGGGAATGGAATGTGGCTCTCGGGTGAGCAGACGTTAGTTTGGGGAGGTAAGCGAGCCATAAGAACGTCTGCGAAGGAGGCTACAGTTAGACGTGAGAGTTAAACCGCGTTTGTTTACGTTTCAAACGTGCAAGTTAATGATGAATCACACGCCATTTTTTGACAGGTTGATTGATTGGGGTATTGTTGAAACGTAAAATTTTCCAGTAAAACCACTGATCTCAAATAATACTAAAACTTGCACGTTTGAAACGTAAACAAACGCGTTTTTAGTAATTAATTGCGCCTTGTTTTGAAGATTAGAATTACGTCACTCTGTGATGGAATGAAGTTATCTTCGGAACAGGTTCGGCGTCTGTCGGAACGACAATAGTTTACCAGGTAATTTGGCGTCTTGACAACGCGACATAATTTAATAGTCCACTCAGTCCACAATAAAATTCCAATGGAGGATTAGTAAACTAAATTAAAGAAAGGAAATTAAACTGGAGTTATATGACGACAAGAAACTTATAGTATGGTACAATTTCAGCTTTTCTACATCAAATCAAGTAATTTAGCAAAGATTGGGTTCGTTTGTGAGTTATTTATAAATTAGAAGGCGAGACAATGAGCGCAAATGGGGATTCCAAATATGTTGTGGGCAAGAGCGAAGAGCTTGTCGTTTTAAACAATTGCCAAGGAGGTATTGGGATTAAGATTGTCGGAGGCAAGACGAGCAGTGCATCGAGTTATGGTATCTTTATCAAGAAAGCTATTCCAGGTAGCCCCGCCGAGCGAAATGGCTCTTTACGGGAAGGAGACAAGATTGTGAAAGTCAATAATGATGACTTTCACGCAGTAAGCAATGAGCGAGCAATGAGCCTTTTGCTCAACGCTTCCCGGGCTGGTGTCGTCGCATTTTTAATCGAAAGAAGCGAGGCTTCTCACCGAGAATATGTTGAACTAATGGGTACATTGAAAAACGGAGTGTTGCCGAATAAATATGGCAGTTTTACGCAAAATCTTCAACATTCCACAAGAGCTTCACCGACAACCGCAGAGAAACGGTCGTGGGTATTAGCCGGTGGGAGAATGTCACCCATGTCCCCAGGACGTTCGTCCCCTAGGAACATTGACCTTCCCTCAGGGGAGAAGTCTGAAGTCAGATTTGGGAAGGACAGTGGCCTTTTCGGAGGAACGTCAAATGATTGTGTTACTAAATACTTACAGTGAAAGACCGTCATCGCTGGCTGAATCTAATGGAGACTCTGGCCTCCATTCGTCCTCATCTACATTAAACAACTTGAGTCATCTGACAGTTGCTCATATTCCTTTAACAAATGGCCTGGGAATGAGTATTACAGGGGGGTTAAACCATGACTGATGGTCCTGGTGTTACTGTTAAGGAACTTATCAGTGGTGGTGATGTTTATTGTGATGGTCAAATCAAGCAAGGTGACCAGATTGTTAGCATCAATGGTGAATCATTTCTCAATGTCACTCACGAAGAAGCCAAGATGAAACTCACCCAAATCAAGTTAAGAACGGAAAACAATTTTGAAATAACCTACGTCGGGCAGGGACAGTTTGGTGTTGAGCAGAGAGAAAAGGGTTCTAATAAATTAGGAAATGGTGAGATCAACCAGTTGTCTACTCTTGGTGGTGGTAAGAAGTCAGAAATAGTTGGTAACCAAGATGAAAGTAAAAAGGAACTTGGTTCACAATCTTTGAAGCCACAAAGTTTTGATGAAAATGGCAACTACAAACGTTCTTCACCAAATGATCATTTTTCATCCATGATGCAGGCCTCGATACAACCATCATCGATTCCTTTTTACCTTCAACAGGATTTGGCTGTTTCTCCTGAGTTATCAACCTTGAACAGTTCTTTAGCTTCTCAGGATTTTAAAAATCAGAGCAGATCAAGTCAGGTTAAGAAATCACCCCAAAGACGACTATCATTAGCACCTGCTTCAAAACTGAGAGTGGAGAAATTAGAAGTTGCTCTAAGTTACTTGGGGATACGGCTGACATCTCAACAACGAGAGGAAATACGGGGCAGACTTCACGTTGATGCCAATGGGCTTGTGTCGTATGGGGAGTTTGTAAATGTTGCTCAAGAGGTGCTTAGTGTTGAGCTTCAAGATCACAACCAGATTCTGAGTAAAGGAAAGCTCCAATTTGCACTTCATGATATTGAGAAGAAGAACTTAGCAGTGGATTATCCCATGCTAAACACTAGGGATACCACTGTTGACGACCTGAAAAGACAACGGGATGATGCCATTGTTGAAGTGGTGGATTTGAGGAGACTCTTAGATGAGAAGAAGGGCTCTCGGATTGTCGAAGCAGAACAACTAGAAAACATGAAAAAAACAGCTGAAGATGCTCTAGAGGAAAGTATGGCCCTCAAAGACCAGGTTTACCTTGCCACACAAGCAAAGATAGAAGCAGATAGAAAAGATGAAGAATATGAAGAAGTGATAAGAATGTTGGAAGATGAACTGCGTGTTTTAAAAGCTAAAGGCACTCCGAAACAGCAAGAGTTTCAGGACTTACAAAAGAAAGTTATTGTTCTGGGATGTCAACTTCGTAAAATCGAGGTTGTTAAAAGAACTTATGAAGTGGTAACAGAAAGGTTACTTAGTTTTGCTGATCATGTCCATGATTGTCTGAAAAGAGGCAATCTTCTTTCTCTTTCAACTACTCACGGTCGTAGCTCTCCACAAAATGAAAAAAGCCCTGGTTCTCCTGAAGAAGCTCCATCGTATTTATCCCAAAGACATGGCTCGCAAAAGCTTGCTGATGAAGCTCGTGATCTAGTGCGTGGGGTGAGGGTGTTGTTGGAAGAGGAACCATTGCCTTTTGGCTGGGAAGAAGCTTATACTAGTGAAGGGGAAAGATATTTTATAAATCATGTTACTCAACTAACTTCTTGGTTGCATCCAGTTTCTCGCACAACAAAAGAAAGAACCAATGAAATATGAAGAAACAACATGCAGGTCTATTTCACAAAGCTTGAGAATCTACTGTACATTATATTGATAGAAGACCTTCACTTTGTTTCAGTTCCAGGTGCAACATAACCAATGTCATCAGATTTGGTGGCTTTAAAACAGCAATATTCAGGGTGTTTACTGTACACTATATACATTGTTTAAGTTATATGTAAGACAACAGAAATAGAAATTGGGTGTTGTACAAAATAATTTATTTTCAGTATATAATAATATTTTCATACTTTTTGCACTATTAAAAGTGTACATGTAATATTAAACAAAATTAATGGGTAAAAATTACATAAATTATTATTTACTATCAATGTTAAAAAAAGTTATCATTTGTGACATTTTTTACCACTATATATTCTGCGGACATTATATTTACAACAAGTGACTTTTACTACTTTGTGACCTGAATTTCTCTGCCAGTTCATTTAGTTTAGTCATCAGAAGTTCTTCATCAGAAGCTGAGGATTTTGTCCAAGCCAGTGGCAAATGTTTGGCTACTGGTTCACGATCTTGGAAGAAAGAACCACTTGGGGTTTTGACAGCCTCCTGTGAGATGCACAACCAGATAACAGTATCTGCACCTTGCTCAGCTGTTCTTAGTTTAGTACGCATTCTTCTGTAAAAATCTGGCATTGAAGTACGAACAGCAGGTGTGTCTGCCCATCCTAAAATGGTGAGAGCAAATGTGAGGTCACAGCAGGGTTCAATATTAAAAATTTTCATTGATATCTTTATTATTGTATGTGGATACCAGTATTTCTGAAAACCTGCATGGTACTGGGTGTGTTGGAGTAAAACAATGAAAGGTTAATCACTTGTACCAATTGCCACCTAGACTGTCTCATGTTCTCCCCTTGACAATTAGTAAAATCATCTGGTGTTAGAGCAAAACAAGGACTGTTTTAGGCCAGCTCAGGAAGGAATAGGTTAATCACTTATTACCCATTGCTGCATAGGATGTCTGTCAGGGTTTTCCCTTTGACAAAATAAAATTGTCTAGCATTAGACAGACTCAGAGTGTAGCCTATACAGTACCACTCAGAAATAACTGGTTGAGGTTAAGTTAAACAATGATAGAAATGGTAATAAACTTTAGTAAAGCACAATAAAATTATCTAGTAATACAGAAAACAGTCCATATTTTGATTCAAATGATTTAGAGACAGTTTAACTAACACTGAACAGAGTTACATTACAATTAAGCCGAGGTTAAACCTAGGTTTGACCTCGGTTTTTGTTAGGTTATTTCTGAGCAGTACTGTAGGTCACAAAGGATGGCTTAATGCTTAGACCTGAAATTTATTCCATTACCTGGGTGCATTGAAGAAAAGTGAATTCCTGTTGTCTTGTATTTTTCAGCCCATCTTTCAGTCATGACAACTTGTTGACGTTTATTTTGTGCATAAGCCATGGGGCCTTCAAATGGATTCATTTTCTCAAATTGTAAGTCCTCAACATCAAGTTTTTGCAGGAGCATCCCTCCTTCAAGAATAAGTGATATAATATACATACAGTAATGACCAAACGAAAGACAGAATTTTCGCAAAGAAAATAAGAATGGGTATTGGATGACACAAATTCCTCACCTGATGATACAGTAATAATCTGGGGAGCTTCACTCTTTTCCAAAACACTTATCAAGCCAGTGGTCAAAATGTAAGTACCCAATGTGTTTGTTGCAAAGTTCTTTTCCAAGCCATCGTCATTGACTGTTCTTTCATTCACCATACAACCAGCATTGTTAACGAGACAATTAAGAGCTTGACCAGAAGTGGCAAAACTTGTGGCAAATTCCCAGACTTTCTGTGGGACAGACATGTCTAAAATGTGCAAATGAACCTCTTTGTTTGGGCTAGAATCTAGCAACTCTTTTTGAGCTTCCTCTCCCCTTGTTCTGTCACGACAAACCATATGCACAGTTGCTCCACGTTTTACGAGTTCAAGAGAAACACACTTTCCAATGCCACTGTTTGCTCCAGTTATCATAAAAGATTTGCCACTGAGGTCTTTGTAGATGTCCACATCCAATGATTCAAATTTCTTTCGCGCTTCTTGAAAGCCAGTAATGGTGTATTCACGAAGGGCTCTAATAAACCAGACAGTTTTACGGTATGCAGTCATGATATGTGGTTGTCAAAACTAAGGGAAAAGGTAGAGATGTTTGACATTATTACTTATTTTAGCACATCTATACTGCATACTCATCATGGATATTACATTGTGATGATGTAAATTATGAATCTATAATCAAATTATTATAAGGAAATGCTTTACATTAACAGCATTACTGGTATTACAATGGCCACCATTATTGGTGATGTGCACTGACTATGGCCTAAGGAATCAATAAAAATTAATTATTGCAGAAGCCAATCATAAATCAGAATCAATTAATAGCAATTAATGATCTACCATTATTGATATTGATTGGTACCTGTATTTCACAAAACCCATCCATTTACCAAAATATCATTGATTATTAAATATCAATCACTGATATCAGTTTCTCTCAATAGACCTTTCCGCATGATCATGTGATCTTTCTTTTTGATAAATCTGATTGGCTAATGTCCAGTGGTGACTTCTGAAGTTTTGTTAGAGCCAATTAAACTTCTCAATGCGTTATCCACGCACTTCATGCGGAAAGGTCTATTTCATTCATTGCAGGCTCATTGCCACCATGGATGAATTTGACAACAGTTTTTCACCATCTGCATTGGACCATTAAATGGTAGACTAATGTTTTGCAAACCTTAGTCAACTAAAATTATTTGTTAAGTTAATACTGTACTGTACATGTATATTGGACAAGAGCAAAGCTGATCATCTGTCCAAACTGTCCTTTCAGTTGAATATCTTAAGTTGCACACAACACAACTTAATAAGTTGCACTGTATTTATAAACATGTTTAAATTTAAGATTACGTCATTACGTTTAAAATAAGGATATTGAGGGGTATTACGGGACTCGAGGGACAAACGTAAGTAGCTTATATAAGGATATTGGGGGTATTACAGGACTGGAGGGATATTTTGTCAAGGGATATTTTGAAGTGAAAGTCCCTATTTAGTCCGTGTTTTCCTTGTATTTCCCGGGGGGTTAGTGAATTCTGTTTATTCCAGAAAGTTGTTGAAATTGAAAAAGCAAGTTATGGAAGACGTTGGAAATGAAATTTTGCTGGAATCTTTTACAGAAGAAAAGAAAACCGCAGTGCCTGAAAAATATCGTTTGGGAAGTTGTCGTAGCGTTACAGAATTCGAAAAACTAAACAGAATCGGTGAAGGGACGTATGGTGTAGTTTACAGAGCAAAAGACACGAAAAGTGATGCCATTGTTGCGCTGAAGAAAGTCAGAATGGAAAAGGAGAAGGAAGGATTGCCAATCAGTGGTCTTCGGGAGATAAACTTGCTTCTGACTATACAGCATCCTAATATCGTTCGTTTACAGGAGGTTGTCGTAGGAAGCAATCTTCAGAGCATTTTTCTGGTCATGGAGTACTGCCATCATGATTTGGCGTCTTTGTTGGATAATATGAAAGTTCCATTTAGCGAGGCGCAAGTCAAGTGCTTGATGCTACAGCTCATGAAAGGCGTTGATTTTTTACACAAGAAGTTTATAGTTCATAGGGATTTAAAAGTCTCTAATTTACTGATGACTGACAAGGGCATTTTAAAGATTGGTAAGTTTGTGGTCATTTGCAGGATTATGGAATGTTTCAGTTAAGTTCGTGTGTCTCCCCCCCTGAATCAACAAGAGTCTGACTTGGTGTCAGCATCTTTGATGTTTGTGTCCTCATGCATCTTGTTTCAGGCACATCAGATGTCACCATGCATCAGCATTGCTATTTCACACCACACTGGCATGTTTCATTGGCACTTTTTAATTATAGCATCTCAGTCAGTGGAACTTAAGCCCTGCACAGATGACCAAGTTTTCCTTGACAAGTTTTATTTGTTTGTGTGCACGACACAAATTGACAAGTTTTTCCTCGACAAGGAGCTTTGTTCAAAAGCTGGTCATGCCAGCTTTTGAACAAGGAAATTTGTTTGTGTGTATAGTTGTCAAGGAAAACTTGACAACTCATCTCTGAAGCTTATTACGCGATCATTACTGTCAAGGAAAACTTGTCCAACCATACACACAAGCAATTATAACTTGTCAAGGAAAATTGTTTGAAAAAAAACATGTTCATCGTACACACGAGCAAGGAAAGTTACCAAGGAACTTGTCAAGAAAAACTTGGTCATCTGTGTGGAGCTTTACTGGAATGGTGTAAAAAAGGGACAAGTTTTCATGCGAGTTTGGCTTCTCGTATATTTACTGTACTATTCTGTGCCCTCTGGAAACTGTGGTTTATTTGAAGACAAGTACAAGTATTTACCTGGGGGTGGGGTATAGACAATTTAAATTCTGAACTTTAAGGGGTGGCATGAGGATTACAATTTTTTACTTTTTTGGGTGGGCTCATATCTGAGAGGAGAGACACAGATATGAATTGGGAGGTAAATGAGGTTGGGTATAAACAAGGGTGGCCTGAAGACGTACAGTAGGTAAGTACTGTACCTGTTTTTGGGAAGACACTTTTTTTTGTGTGAAAGCACACATTTTTTTGGAGGCACAGCAAATTCCAGGGCAGTCCCTGGCCTACCCATGGTACTGCCCCTGATTCAATATTTCAGTTGACCTTTATTTATGTTGTATTATGTTACGGTAATTTACTAATTTTATCTGATACTTTGTTTAGCGGATTTTGGTCTGGCCCGAAAATTTGGTTACCCACTGAAGCCCATGACACCGATCGTTGTAACTCTTTGGTACAGAGCACCCGAGTTGCTTCTGGGAGCTAAGGTGCAAACCACAGCGGTAGATATTTGGGCTTGTGGATGTATTTTGGGAGAACTGTTGGACAGCAAGCCACTTTTGCCTGGAAAATCAGAAATTAACCAACTAGAGTTAATCATTAACCTTCTTGGCACTCCAAATGACAGCATCTGGCCTGGATTTTCAAACTTGTCAGTTGCAAAAAACTTCACTCTTAAACACCAACCTTACAACAATCTGAAACATAGATTTTCATGGCTTTCTCAAGCTGGGCTGTCATTGTTGAATCAGTTGTTTATGTACGACCCTGCAAAGAGGGTGTCTGCTTCCGAGTGCATGGAGAGCTCGTATTTTTGTGAACAGCCACTGCCAGTTCAAGCAGAGATGATGCCAACTTTTCCCGAGCACAGAAATTACAAAAGAAAGGAAGTTGCTGAGGAGAAAGGGAAGGGCAAACATGAGCATGTTGATTTGAAGTATGGATCAGTTTTTGGAAGTGGATCTCTGGTCAAAAAGATGAAAATGAAATGAAGTTTAGAAACTAGTCAAACCAGTTGCAATAATTGAAGTTCACATGACTGGGTAGCAGATGATTTTTACATTAAAATTTTTCTGTGGCTGTCTGACTCAAAAAGATTTTTTATATTAAATCTACTCCTGCGCATAGCTCCTGCATGCATTCCATAAGTTCTTTCATTAGCCAATCTGAGTTATGCCTGTGTGCAGGCTATCCAAGGGAGGGAGGGAAAGCCTGGACAAATTAGGTGTGTTCTATATGTTTGAGACTGGAAGTACTATGGTAAATTGCAAGTAGTAAGGCTGGGTGCTCTTTATATACTGGTATTTTTAGTTATGGTACTGTATACTGTTATGGTTGGTTAGTGGTTCAGATATACTGGATAGAAAAAAGTTGTAAGCTGCTGAGATTTTAGCAATAAAATACAGTACATCTACTAACAAACTTGTCTCTTTTAAAATCTTTTATGCCTCGAAAGTAAGGCCTAACCTCAGCATGGGAGCCCTCCTGACATTTTAGGGTACAAATCAAAATGCTGGAACCCAAGAAAAATAACTTCTGTCACTCCCAAACAATCTATTAATATTACTTTGCAAAATCAACAATCTTTATTTTCTTAATAATCACTGTGATAATCACAATTAATTTGTGAAGAGCATTTCATATCTATGTTTGCCATAGACCCCAGTTGTTTGCAGAAGTTGCACATAGCAGCACCTGCAGTCCCAGCCACAATGACATATCCTGAATATGAAAACCCAGCTGCTCCAATACTTTGTAAGATTGAGAAGATGCCACCCTTAACTATCACTCCAGCCATTGTTGATTGCCAAAGAGCTGCCAGTGAACCAACAGAAACACCAGCAGTGGTGAAGCCAAGTACTGCAAGAACAGGCAGAGCAAACCATACTCCAACACCGGCTCCGATCGCCATTGCAATGGCACACGATCTTGTGATAGTGAAATGTTCATCACAATTATGGCAGTCCAGACAAGATCTGCTGCAGTATTTGCATCTTTTACAACTCCAACATGGGTCTTCATCAGCCTCATCCTCTGGCTCATCCTCTAGCCACGGGTTCAGCCATGGGTCTTGGCTCGGGTCTGGCCATCGGCTTGGCTTTGGCATTAAATACCCATTCTCAAGAATAGGTATGAATGAGAACCAAAATAGAGATAAGAGCATTCTTGAAGGATTCAATGAGGCGCCCATTGCTTTCTTTACAATCTCGTTTTTAAACCTGTCCCCCGCTTTGTTATATCTGTCTTCTGCTGTTTACTTTTTAATCTATGCAAACCTGCAAAAACACGCAAACAAAGTCATCAAGTACTAGATACAACTTTTATAGTTTGTCATTGGGGTGTAGCCAATTGTTCTCCCTTCCGTATTAATTTGTTGATAAAACGACTAAAGGATATGTCGGTTTCTACCCATCGCAAGCTCAACTCACCAGGATTGTCTATTCTAGCACAGCTCAGGTTCCAAGAAACGTTTCTCAGGATTTTTTCCAGAACACAGTAAGATAGAGAAGTCAAGCGAATATCGATCGAATCAAAACGTTTACTTTCACTTTCACTTTGACTTTGGGGGGGGGGGGGGAGAGGTGCAGCTGTACAATGATTTGTGTTGATCGCCGGAAGTCGCTTCTCCAGCGCCTGAGACAGGGTCTCATTTACTACTTTGGCAGATCTCGAGCTCCGAAACGTACAGAGGGGGTCTGGCGATGTCATATAATTTCTTCAGACTAATTTCATTATGGTTCATATCACCATTTTTTCGCACGAAACTTAAATATATTAATCGCAGTAAAATAAAAAAGTAAGCTGACAATGTTACCTTGCGCGCTACATTGCATTGCTGACTGACAAGTTGGCTTGATTATCAGTCTTGAGTCTTGGCGGTGCCTATATTGGGTCCGCTTGAACAAACTAACGAACTCGCAGGCACTCAGAATATTATATTTTAACGACGTCAACAGCCAAAAGATAAGAACTGTTGCTTGAGATTGACTTCAATACGGACACTACAATCATTTTAGCAATACTATGTATATTGTGGGCTTGCGGCGTTTTCGAAGTCATTAAACTGGCTACAATTTATACCAGAGTCGGACTGGCCCTATGTGCCATTGTTCCAATGTCACATGCGCCCCCTTAGGATGCCGTTATTGCGCCCCTTTCCCGTTGTATAATATTATATTTGATATGTAGTGCAATTCCTATTTCAAAACCCGATTTTGGATTTATAGTCGTTTTACGTTTTAATCAGTATGGTACAGCTAATAGTATATTACGATTAAATAATATTTTAGTACGCTTCAAGCAGCTGACAGCCTGACATGAAGTAGTCACCTAATTAATGGTACACACAATGTGAGTTGATTTGTCCATGTATGAAGACATGTCCTCATGATGTATGCCTTGCGTGTTATGGTGTTTTCCTATATAATATATATTACTACACAAAACAGTTGCAATAATTGAAGTTCCCATGACTGTGGGTAGCAGATGATTTTTACATTAAAATTTTTCTGTGGCTGTCTGACTCAAAAATATTTTTTTATAAATCTACTCCTGTGCATAGCTCCTACATGCATCATTAGCCAATCTGAGTTATGCCTGTGTGCAGGCTATCCAAGGGAGGGAGGGAAAGCCTGGACAAATTAGGTGTGTTCTACATGTTTGAGACTGGAAGTACTATGGTTTGCAAGTAGTAAGGCTGGGTGCTCTTTACATACTGGTATTTTTAGTTATGGTACTGTATACTGTTATGGTTGGTTAGTGGTTCAGATAGTGCTCGTGTACTGGATATACTGGATAGAAAAAAGTTGTAAGCTGCTGAGATTTTAGCAATGAAATACAGTACATCTAGTAGTTGAATTGAGCAATTCAACCTGACCAACTAACAAACTTGTCTCTTTTAAAATCTTTTATGCCTCCAAAGTAAGGCCTAACCTTGGCATGGGAGTGCTCCTGGCATTTTAGGGTACAAATCAATCTATTAATATTACTTTTGCAAGATCAACAATCTTTATTTTCTTAATAATCACTGTATTAATCACAATTAATTTGTGAAGAACATTTCATATCCATGTTTGTCATAGACCCCAGTTGTTTGCAGAAGTTGGACATAGCAGCACCTGCAGCCCCAGCTACAATGACATATCCTGAATATGAAAACCCAGCTGCTCCAATACTTTGTAAGATTGCGAAGATGCTACCCTTAGTTATCACTCCAGCCATTGTTGATTGCCAAAGAGCCGCCAGTGAACCAGCTGTAACACCAGCAGCGGTGAAACCAAGGAGTGCAAGTGAAAATGGAACTATATACCATACTCCAACACCAGCTCCGATCGCCATTGCAATGGCACACGATCTTGTGATATTGAAATGTTCATCACAATTAGGACAGTCCAGACAAGATGTACTGCAGTCTTCGCATCTTTTACAACTGAAACATGGGTCTTCCTGCTTTGACTCTGCATACCCTTTCTCAAGAATAGGTATGAATGAGAACAAAAATAGATATAAGAGCATTCTTGAAGGATTCGATGAGGCCATTGCTTTCTTTTAAACAATCGCGTTTTTAAACCTGTCCTCGGCTTTGTTATACCTGTCTTCTGCTTTTTAACTCTATGCAAACCTGCAAAAACACGTAAACAACGACATCAAGTACTAGTTACAACTTTTATAGTTTAGCATGCAAAAAAATGATAATTTTAAGGGACTGATCATGGGGTCATTGGGGTGTAGTCAATTGTTCTCCCTTTCGTATTAATTTGTTGATATTAAAAACGACTAAAGGATATGTCGGTTTCTACCCATCGCAAGCTCCACTCACCAGGCAAGAACAAAAGATTGCACTATTGTCTATTCTAGCACAGCTCCGGTTCCAAGAAAAGTTTCTCAGGATTTTTTCCAAAACACAGTAAGAGAAGTCAAGCGAATATCGATCGAATCAAAACGTTTACTTTCACTTTCACTTTCAGACTGGGGGGTGGGGGGAGGTGCAACTGTACAATGATTTGTGTTGATCGCCGGAAGTTGCTTCTCCAGCGCCTGGGACAGGGTCTCATTTACTACTTTGGCAAATCTCGAGCTCCGAAACGTACAGAGAGGGGTCTGGCGATGTTATATAATTTCTTCAGACTAATTTCATTATGGTTCATATCAACATTTTTTAGCACGAAAATTAAATATATTAACACAGTAAAATGAGAAAGTAAGCTGACTATTTTACGTTGCGCTACATTGCATTGTTGATTGACAAGTTGGCTTGATCACCCAGTCTTGAGTCTTGGCGGTGCCTGTATTGGCTCCGCTTGAACAAACTCGCAGGCACTCAGAATATTATATTCTCACTTCGAGATTTCGAATCTGGAAAAAAAATGTAGAAACTTCGTATCCGAATACTTTTGAATCCGAGACAATACGTAGTGTGAACGGTTATTCCGATGAATTCGGATGCTCTTCCGCTCGTATAGTCATGTGAGGTTGCGGTGGAACCTACATGATCAACATATTAACTGAATTAAAGGAATTCCAAGTTTAGTGTGAAGGGCCGAATCTGCGAATACTGTTGTAGTGTAAACGCCTAACGAATCCGAATACTCTGTACGAAGTGAATCCAAAAACATTTAGGACTGATCCAGAAACTTTTGCTCTACAGTGTGTATCAAAAAAATTCGAACCCTTAGAAAATGAATTAGCATTCTTTTCAAACAACCTATTGTAGTAGTTTGAAAGCCCTAAAAGCGCTGCGTTATAAATTAATCAGCACATAACTTATGTGCGAAAAAGCTTTTAAATACTTTCACCATGCATACTCTTCAAGTTATCTTAATTTCCCAGGTGTATAAGACCGTGTGTTTTACGCATCTGTGGGTTCAGCGAAGTGCTTAGGGCTTTCAAACTACTACAATAGGTTGTTTGAAAAGAATGCTAATTCATTTTCTAAGGGTTCGAATTTTTTTGATACACACTGTATAGCAACGTTTCAGTTCAATCACTCAACCGTGTTATTTAAATACTAATAAACCGCACGGTGTAAGGTACGGTTCAACATAAAATCACAGCTCATTATAGGCGCTTTGAAGTTTGCCGAGTTTTTCCAGACCATGGAGCTCACTAACCTGAATGTCAGGCCTTTATTTGTTCCCGCCTTCCGCTAAGAGCTCACTGATATGTCTAATCTTGATGAATCAAAACGCTATGGAATATAGAGCGTTGAAATACTCGATAGGGATTGGCTGAGTGCATGGGTGCAACCATTCTCTAATTCTCGATAAGAATGCTCGTTTCCTCACTTGCAACCGTCAATCAAAAGACAACAGATCAGAGAGACTTGGCTTGCTGGGTTTGCTGTGTTCAGATCGGGGACTTTTTGGGACACAGAAGTTTCTTGGGAACGTGAGTGTTTTCAAGATGGCGACCATATTAAAAGATTGAAAGGTATAGTTTAGTTATTTACTAGTCAACAATTAATAGACTCAAAGCCAGCCGCCGATCTCATCTCGTTCTCACTCGCCTCTCTCGGCTTTCAGTCTAGTCAACAATCTAGTTTATTTCTGCCTTAAGTGAGTACTTATTTAAAGGCCTGGCCAAACGCTTTCAACATTTCATTCAACATCGTTCAACATTGTTGAATTCAACCGTGATTCAAGTGCATTCAACATGTTGAAAGCGTTTGGCCACCCTGTTGAATGATGTTGAACGAAATTTGAACATGTTCAAATTTTCGTTCAACATGCGTTCAACAATGTTGAATGATGTTGCATGAAATGTTGAAAGCGTTTGGCCAGGCCTTATTAAACACAATTGACTTAATTCAGAACCTACCTAAAGGAACAGAGGAAGTGGAGATGACGTTAGAACAACACATTAATACCTTTGGCAGACGAAATACAAAAATGGAGGAACTCAAAGACCAAATTGAGACAGAAAGTATAAAGTTGATTGGTGTATTATGTCGATGGCATTGCTTTCCATTTAATATTTAATAAAACTTGAACACAAATCCGGTTTTTGTCAACTTTTGCAATTTGAAGTCTTGTCTGCATAATTTGGAGAAATATAAAGCAGGGTGTTGCCACTACTCAGGGGGAGAGGGGGGGTGCTACTTATTGCAATTCAGGGTAGGGGTGTACTACTCAAGCTTTCAAAGCCTGATCCAGAATAAGAAATTGAATATTGTTGTGATCCTGTTTCAGAGAAAATAGAAAAAAATTACAATTTTCAAATTTACAAAATTCATCTTTATACAGTAGTTGCTCCATATCAGCTCATGGTAAATTAACCAAACTGGGAATGTGTAGGATGCCAGTGATGAACTATTAATGATTGATGACTTGTTAGTTTCATATCCTTTTGGTTTGATTTTCTTTTATACTGAATAAAACTAATTAGTTAATGGAAATTTCAAGGTTAACTCAAGTCAACATTTTTGGTAGTGTAAAAATATCATTACATTTTTTCTACTATTTATTGGCATTCAAACTATACACATTAAATAGAATCCATATGCCGTAATATCATGCCTGGAAAATCAGAAATTAACCAACTAGAGTTAATCATTAACCTTCTTGGCACTCCAAATGACAGCATCTGGCCTGGATTTTCAAACTTGTCAGTTGCAAAAAACTTCACTCTTAAACACCAACCTTACAACAATCTGAAACATAGATTTTCATGGCTTTCTCAAGCTGGGCTGTCATTGTTGAATCAGTTGTTTATGTACGACCCTGCAAAGAGGGTGTCTGCTTTCGAGTGCATGGAGAGCTCGTATTTTTGTGAACAGCCACTGCCAGTTCAAGCAGAGATGATGCCAACTTTTCCCAAGCACAGAAATTACAAAAGAAAGGAAGTTGCTGAGGAGAAAGGGAAGGGGAAACACGAGCATGTTCATTTGAAGTATGGATCAGTTTTTGGAAGTGGATCTCTGGTCAAAAAGATGAAAATGAAATGAAGTTTAGAAACTAGTCAAAGCAGTTGCAATAATTGAAGTTCCCATGACTGTGGGTAGCAGATGATTTTTACATTAACATTTTTCTGTGGCTGTCTGATTAAAAAAGGGTTTTATAAATCAACTCCTGTGCATAGCTCTTGCATGCATTCCATAAGTTCTTTCATTAGCCAATCTGAGTTATGCCTGTGTGCAGGCTATCCAAGGGAGGGAGGGAAAGCCTGGACAAATTAGGTGTGCTCTACATGTTTGAAGTACTGTACTATGGTTTGCAAGTAGTAAGGCTGGGTGATCTTTATATACTGCTATTTTTAGTTATGGTACTGTATACTGTAATGGTTGGTTAGTGGTTCAGATAGTGCTGGTGTACTGGATAGAAAAAAGTTGTAAGCTGCTGAGATTTTAGCAATGAAATACAGTACATCTAGTAGTTGAACTGAGCAATTCAACCTGACCAACTAACAAACTTGTCTCTTTTAAAATCTTTTATGCCTCCAAAGTAAGGCCTAACCTCAGCACGGGAGTGCTCCTGGCATTTTAGGGAAGATCAACAATCTTTATTTTCTTAATAATCACTGTATTAATCACAATTAATTTGTGAAGAACATTTCATATCTATGTTTGTCATAGACCCCAGTTGTTTGCAGAAGTTGCACATAGCAGCACCTGCAGCCCCAGCCACAATGACATATCCTGAATATGAAAACCCAGCTGGAAGTAAAAATGGAACTATATACCATACTCCAACACCGGCTCCGATCGCCATTGCAATGGCACACGATCTTGTGATATTGAAATGTTCATCACAATTAGGACAGTCCAGACAAGATGTACTGCAGTCTTTGCATCTTTTACAACTCAAACATGGGTCTTCATCAGGCTGCTTTGACTCTACATACCCATTCTCAAGAATAGGTATGAATGAGAACCAAAATAGATATATGAGCATTCTTGAAGGATTCGATGAGGCCATTTGCTTTCTTTTAAACAATCTCGTTTTTAAACCTGTTCTCGGCTTTGTTATATACCTGTCTTCTGCTTTTTAACTCTATGCAAACCTGCAAAAACACGTAAACAACGACATCAAGACAAGTACTAGTTACAACTTTTAAGTCCTAATCAAACGAGAACGCAAGTCATCGCAAGTTTGGCAGTCACGCTATCTCAGCCAGCCGCTATGAATAATTTCCCGAAAATATCATGTACCATGTCAAAGTTAAAACTTGTTTAAAACATTCATGAAACCTTTATTTTGTTAACTTGGGTGTTCGAACGACCGCCACAGAAATTCTGACTGCCAACTTGCGATGACTTGCGTTCTCGTTTGATTAGGGCTTTAGAGAATGGTTGCAACCACGAAGAAGTTTCAATTTTAACTATAAATGGGTTGTTGTTTTTGCGTATAGACTACAGTAGTGACTATTAAATCATTAGTGACTCTATTCACTAATGATAGTGACTATATGTTAGAAAATTTATAACCCTTGTAAAATGAATTAGTATTCTGTTCAAACAACCTATTTAATTGTAGTAGTTTGAAAGCCCTAAACACTTCTGAGCCACGGATGCGTAAAAAACACGGTCTTAAGTACATCTGGGAAATTAAGATAACTTGAAGTGTATGCATGGTGAAAGTATTTAAAAGCTTTTTCTCTTCCTGTTTAACTTATGTGCTGTTTAATTTATAACGCAGCGCTTTTAGGGCTGTCAAACTACTACAGTAGGTTGTTTCATAGTTATTCTAAACATGGTTTGGAAACCCGGCAAACTTCAAAGCGGTCAACAATCAAGCTACGATTCATGTTGAAAGGTACACGAAGGTGCACAAATCCTTTGTTGTAGGTTTATTAATATTTAAACAGTACGGTTGAGCGATTCAACCCAAACGTTGCTATTGGATGATTGCTTCATTATACAGAAAACACAATATGTTCAGTAACCGTGAAAGTGCACACATTTCCATAAACCTGAACAAAAACATAAAACAATGACTTTTGTTGAGCTTCCAAACCATGTTTCTATTAACTATGGTTGTTTTAAAAGAATACTAATTCATTTTCTAAGGGTTCCGGGGTTTTTTATACACACTGTATAGAGCGTTTTCATCTGGTGTCAAAGCGGCCATATTGGTGTACCAAAACAATGAAATGGCGGCCATATTGGTGTACGGTATGGGAATTACCTCTTTCTTATTCAAATATTTCGTATTGTTTCACCACCCCAATGGGGCCATCGATCACGTGAGTGAAAAGAGCTCACTGATATGTCTAATCTTGATGAATCAAAACACTATGGAATATAGAGCGTTGAAATACTCGATAGGGATTGGCTGAGTGGGTGCAACCATTCTGCAACCGTCAATCAAAAGACAACAGATCAGAGACTTGGCTTGGGTTAGCTGTGTTCAGATCGAGGACTTTTGGGGACATAGAAGGTTTCTTGGGAACGTGAGTGTTTTCAAGATGGCGACCATCAAGGTATAGTTTAGTTTTTTACTGGTCACAATCTAGTTTATTTCTGTCTTAAATGAGTACTTATTAACACAATTGGCTTATTCAGAACCTACCCAAAGGAACAGAGGAAGTGGAGATGACGTTAGAAGATCAACAACACATTAATACCTTTGCCAGACGAAATACAAAAATGGAAGAACTGAAAGACCAAATTGAGACAAAGAAAGTAAGTTGATTGGTGTATTATGGGGATGGCATTGCTTTCCATTTAATATTTAATAAAAGTTGAACACAAATCCATGTTGCCATAGGGTGTTGCCACTGCTAAAGGGGTGGTGGTACTCCTTGGGATTCAGGGGTAGGGATGTACTACTGGTACAGGGGTACTCAACCTTTCAAAGCCTGATCCAGACCAAGAAATTGAATATTGGTGTGATCCTGTTTCAAAGAAAATAGGGGAAAAATTACAATTTTCAAATTTACAAAATTCGTCTTAGTAGCTCCATATATATCAGCTCATAGTTCCAGAAAATATCCATACTCCCCCAGAACACTTGAAAATTCTGGGGAGAGAGGGTGTTTAACACCACAAGACAGAGTGGTGGTTCAATCATGATCGGAAATGGTGGCTGTCGAGGCTCACAAAATACGGGCTGACCTGTATTAGCTACGCATGCATAGAACGAATATCTTGCATGTAAACGTCGTCAATACACGGCCGACAACTCACTTGAGCCAGCACGCACATGGACTGCGAACTGCCCCATGAAAGTGGCTGATTTTCTATGCAATTTTCGATCGTGTGTTGATTGCTTTTACAAAGACCCAGGGAGGTGCCAAGGTGGGGGGTACTACTACTAGACAAATTACCTTCTATAGGGGGTTATGGATATTTTATGGAACTACACAATACAAAGCAAACTACATGACCTTAGTTATTTTTTTTGACAGAAAGATCTTCAAAACTTGGAAGATGCTAGTGATGAACTATTAATGATTGATGACTCGTTAGTTTCGTATCCTTTTGGTTTGATTTTCTTTTATACTGAATAAAATTAATTAATGGAAATTTCAAGGTTAACTCAAGTCAACATTTTTGGCTGACTTTGGCAGTGTAAAAAATTAAGGTCCCCTGTGTGACTGTGTACCATAGGGGTACCGTAGTATGTCTGGCTGTGTTTTGCGTGAAGGTCTGGAGGCAAGATGCACCATGTATTTATTCTTTATAAAGCACTTCTTGTTTTTCATGTGTTTTAAATTTTATTTTTAATTTATTTTAACAGTTCTATTTAGGCATTAAATAAATTTATATAATTTACACACGCACGTTTGTACAGACAAAAAGAACACAGACTGACTAATTATACATGTTAAAAATTGAAATGGAAAAGATGGAAAGATGACCAAGAGAGGTAAACTGTAAAAAGGAAGTGCAAATAAACTAAAATATAATACAGTATGCCAAAATCTGGCAAAGATTTGTTTTATCCTTAAACTGTTTAAAAATAATAGATACAAAGTTGGTGAAGTATTTATTCAAATGGATAAAGAAGAAATTGAGGATTATTTAGAACAAGCTAAAACAAAAATTAACGATGAAATTGAAAGTTTTGAGCAACAACTGTCTGAAGTCCAAAAAGTGCTTTCAGGTTTAAAAGCAAAGTTGTATGGAAAGTTTGGAGATAATATTAATCTGGAAGCAGATGAAGACTAAGGGTTTTAAAATATTTAGTCTGTCAATGTAAATAAAGGTGTTATCAAGATTAATAAAGATAAATATTAAAATAACAATGATGCAGTGCTTATTGAGGGATGGTGCTTTTTAAAAAATTACATTTGTAAATGATAAAAGGCAAATGTTAGACAGCTAAATAGGGGAGGAATGAGAAAACATTGTAATACAGTACAGTACTGGTGAATAAAATAAATTGTGTAGGCTGGTTTAGATTGGTTCCAATCCATCTGATAGTGCTTGACTCACTTCGCCTTTGAGGAAAATTGACAAAACTCGTGCATGCTAATATGAGAGTTTACAATTTAATTAAATCTCCACAAAGAATATAATTGGAATGGAGGTAACCCTGGTGTTACCACAGTTAACCCATTGCTGCCTAGGATGTGTCAGGGTTGTCCCTTTGATCAGTAAAATTGTCTGGCAGTAGACAGAGTAATAAAGGGGCTGCTTGACTGGCTTGACAGCAATGGGTCACATGTAGTTCCAGAAAATGTCCATAGCCCTCTCACAGAAAGCAATTTGTTTAATTTAATACCCTACTAACCCTCAAACATCCCTCTTCCTTCTGGTTATTTTTTAAATGGTCTTTAATGTGCAATAAATCGTCTTGGCCTATTTCTAAATTTATGTAATTTTTACAAGTGTATATACAGTACAATGTGAACACCATAAGTGTAATACTTATCTAAGTATGACATCTGCAGAGTGCATTACAATGCAAAACTAAACTCACTGTAAAAGCAATATGCTTTCCCAATGCCCCATGAAAAAAAATTAACTATTACCGTAAACTCGACTAAACAGAATCCCTTTTGCCCCCTTCTAACCACAGGCGTAGCAGGCCAATTCTGTTTGGGGGGGTTGCTACGCCTATGCTTTTAACAATGTTGTTTTTTAATTAACAGAACAATATGGTATAATTTTATATCTGAAAGAACTAGTATCTACTCAGTGGTATTTGAAGCCTAGCTGAGCACAAGTAACTAATTAAGTGTTAGTAAAATAGCTGTTTATGCAAACTATTTGTAAACTTCATACTTTCGGTTTAAGTATTTTGTAATTTCCTCACATAAGACAATCCATTTTTTACCAAGGTCTTTTGCTTGCAGCCTATCTGGATGATAATGCAGCAGACCATCTCGCAGAGCCTTTTTCACATTTCGGTTTTCCCCATTACTCAGCAAGGATTCATTTAACTTGTGGTTTGTGTTTTTTGGTGGGTGAACCTTATAAATGTGCTTTAAGAGATCTTCTGCATCGTCAGAGAGTTCCTCCAACTTACTGATTTCTTCCTTTAATTCAACCAGGATTTCATTTTTCTCCTTCGACCATACATCTTCTTCCTGTTGCACGGTCTCGAGTTGGTACCTTTCCAGGGCCTCTGTGCAATCCTGGTACCATTTCTCACTGGTGAAATTACGAGGGTGCATTGAATTCACAAGCTCTAAGCAACGCATGAAATTTTCTTTGGCTTTGTTCTTTAGCTTCAGAACCTTGTCATAGACCTTGCCCAATCTGCTGTGTCCGATAGCTTCATACTCGACATCTTTCTCACGGGTGAGTAATATCGACTGCTTGTACCAGTCAACGACTTCCCATACCATCTCGATATTGAGGTTGTCTTCGTCCAATATGATTGCATCAAACAAACCATCACCTGTGATTCTGGCTTGGATAGACTCACAGGTACATTGGTGCAGGAATATATCTTCATCGAACACCCGGATTTCTGTGTCAACAAACAGATCCTGATGACCATACCTTCTTGCTTCCTCAACTGGATGGTAACACTCACGCATCAACCTCATACATTCTTTGTGTTTTCCCGCCGACAATTCAGATATTCCCGCTTTGAAAATAGTATCGGCAAGCTGCAGAAAGCACAAGGCTTTCAACGTCCCTTCTGAAAGCCTGCAACCTATTTCATTGATCAACCGTGATCTGTCTTCGAACTTTAAAGACTGCGAGAATTCGACCGCATCGTCCATGAACTGTCTCGTGGTGGTCAATAGATTTTCGTTCCAGGTCGATGGTTTACTGGATAATCCAGCGTTATAAGCCTGGGCGAAATACTGCGAAGCTTCCTTCAGATGGTAAACATGGGAATATTTTTCGGTCATCAATTCCGCCAAGCGCCACGAGGCCATGGCTAGATTCTTGGCCGCTGAGGACAGTTCGTCATCGTTTGTTTTACATTCGAACGCCTTCGAGTAGCAAGAGATAGCATGTTGGATCCTTTCACGTTGAAGGCATGGTGATATGTCGTACGAAGCAGAAAGGTAGAAGTCGTTGCCTTTCTTTCGCCATTCGTGTGACAAGGAGTTGGCCATCTGAAGTTGTTTGCGCCAAACGCACAAAACAAATAGTGAAAGTAAACAGGAGGGTGGGGATCTTTGTGTTTGTCACCTGATACTTTATTGATTTCTGAGAAGGGAAGTGGGAAACAGCATGGAGCGGAAACACGATGTTTGTGTGTTGCCATTTAAAATTTTATTAAACCATGCTGTAAATATTTAAAACGATTGAAAGGCAATTATTTGTTATTAATTATCTGAATGTTTTCATGAAGAAGGGAGAATAATTTGTGTAACACCATGCACGTTTATAAACATCGATGTTGGTATTTGCTCTGTTGAATAAAGCCCTAATCAAACGAAACACCCAAATTAACAAAATAAAGGTTTCATGAGTGTTTTAAACAAGTTTTAACTTTGTCACGGTATATGATATTTTCGGGAAATTATTCAGAGTGACTGGCTGAGATTAGCGTGACTGTGGTGTTACTTGCATATGGACCTCATTAAAAAATGGCCGCCGAATTAGAATTATTTTATGTGCATATAAATTAGCCCTATGACCTCGTTTTAAAGTAAAAATTCCTTTGAATTTCCCACATGAAAACGAGTTCATAAGGGCTAATTTATATGTATATAAAATAATCTTAATTCGGCGGCCATTTTTGAATAAGGTCTATAGCTAGCATATAAAAAGCAAGAAGATTGTTTAAATTCTTATATTTGGTTTTCCACTTGACAATTTTAGCTTCAAATGTAGTGGAAATATCAAAATGTGGTTGGTGAAAGCTTCATGGTTGGTTACATGTATCGTGGTGATATGCACTCAACATTGTCAAGGACTTCCGGATGTAAGGTATGTTTACGTATAAATGTTTTACAAACAAGTCTGTAAAAGACACCTGTAAACGGGCTTGTGTCACCGTGGTGTCACCAGTGAACTCGATTTAATTTACATCGAGTTCAGCTGGGTGTCACCAGCCCCACGTGACGCTGACCTCTGCCTTACCTTGATTGGTCAGTTATAGCTTTTGAGGGCAAAATGTTTTGCCCTCAAATGTTGTAACTGGCCAATCACAATAAGGCAGAGGGGTCAGGGGGGATGACACCAGTCCATAGGTGTATAGTATTTGTGTGTCTACATCATAAATGATTGGCTGCCAGTAGCATTGCAAGGGGGGTGGGGGTGGAGGCATTTGTCCTGGGCAGTGCACAGTGTTTGAGGGTAGTGCCAAAATTGAGGTTTGGAAGAATGTTTGAATTAGACATTGTGTCACAATTGGCCAATTGGGTCACAACTGAAGTGACAACTGCAATAGTATAGATGTACTTAGAGTCTACAGCACAGACAAAATTGAGTGTACTTCAAGTGTACATGTATTCACCTTTTTCTTCAAAACTGACATGTACAGATTAAATTTGTCTGGCCTAAGACAGAGTAAAAAAATAAAGAGGCCATTGTTTGGTTTGGGTTAAAAAACTTTTATTTAGTTTGCTGTATATTATTACCGGTAGTTTAGTTACCAGTGCTGTAGATCAATATTTTTTACAAATTAATTTCTATCATTTTTATAATTGATTGTCTGCTACAAATGACAATCTGTAGTTTGTTCAGTCATGTCTATTAAAGTGTAACTGCATACTGTATTATCTTTACTACATTTTCTGTAAGCTAGTTTTTCATTTTTCAGCTATCGTACGGCATGTTTATATTTTACACATCTGTAGATACTAATCTAACAGACATGACAACTATGACGACAATTTAGCCTCATGAAAGCAAAATTTTTTTCACAAGCCCCAAACCAAGCCCACGATGGACAGTAATAATGGTTGTCACGACATCTACCTGACATGTGACCTGAAATAGATTATGCGATAATTAATATTAATTATAATATATAGATGCTGAAGTCTATTGCATCAACAACACAATCATCACTACCATTACCATTACTACTATGAGCACCAGCACTGCCACCACCACCCAGTGACCACCACCACCACCACCATTTAATATGAATATATAACACTTAACTACCACCTTCACCATCACCACCATCACCACCACCACCACCATCATTAATACCATCATCATCACTGCTGTCATCACCACCACTAATACCATCACTACCACTCTTACATTACAGCATAATGATGATGTAATTGATAATGGTGACACCATTATCCATTACATCATCATTATCACCATCATCACTACCATACAATCACCTCCACTATTGCAATTACCATTACCATCTGTATAAACACTACTACCACCTCCACCATTACCATCACTACAACCACTATTACTATCAGCACCATCACCACCACCATCACTACCAGTACAGAACTACCATCACATCATTACCACCACCATTAATTAATTAATCGGGATGAACAACTGACATAAAAGTTTTATACCCATGAAATGTAAACTTACCACAAAAGTTGCAACTTTTTTTGCAGATGAACCTCATGTACCCTCGGACATAACCATTATAGCAATAACCAAACATGGACCAACGTCTACATTTGGAGTTATAATCCTTGCAAACTAGAAGAAAAAAATTCAAAATCGCCATTTATTTAAAGAAGTGAAGGTAAGTTCTCAATAGGATTTATTTGTGTGTATTACTACTTTCAGGGAGTCATTACTTTCAGGGGGTCGCTACTTTCGGGATTTACTAAGAGCAGTCCAATTTTACTGTTACTTTCGGGGGGTCGTAACTTTCAGGGGGTCGCTACTTTCGGGATTTACTAAGAGCAGTCCAATTTTACTGTTAGTTTCGGGGGTCATTACTTTCAGGGGGTTGTTACTTTTGGGGGGTCATTACTTTCAGGGGGTCGTTACTTTCAGGGGGTTGTTACTTTCAGGGGGTTGTTACTTTGGGGGGGGGGTCATTACTTTTGGGGGGTCGTTACTTTTGGGGGGTCGTTACTTTCAGGGGGTCATTACTCAACCAGGGCTCAAAATAGGGCCATGGTCACCGGGTCAATGACCAGCCAAATTTTAAATGTGACCGGTTAAATTTGTATAACGTCAGTCATTTTGACCAGTCATATTAACTTGCAATTAATTTTATTACTTCCCTTTGAAGGAACTTAAAGTTATTGTTATTGTGCTGTTGTAGACCTGTTTCATAATGTCTAGTGAAGTGAACTATGCATGCATTTCCTTTTTATGACAAACGTTCATATCAATACTAACTTATATACAGTATATATATAGCATAGAATATACTTTACATGTTTTTTGTTGTGTTGTGTTTTTTTGGGGTTTGTTTTTTGTTGTTGGGGGGGGGGGGGGGGCATCATGAAATTTGACCGGCAAAAAATTGCCTTTGACCAGTCACAATTGGAACTGACCAGTCACCATGACCGGTGTAACATGAAACGTTATTTTGAGCCCTGCGGACTCTGAAGGCTGGGATATGGATTTTCAGTGATGTACCTAGTTTGGTTGGGGGACCTATTTTGGTCTTTATATTTTACAAGATTGTAATTCCACCATTGTGGTGTTTCTATACCTGTTTTTTTGGTTGGAAGTTTTGTTTGTAATGGTTTTTGAGTCGTAGGTACCACAGTTTGGTTTGATGGAGGACGTTTCGGTGTGGAAAGGACTGTGAGAATTTGCGGGCGCGAAGGAGTAGAGGGTACAGGTAGGGTTTTTGGTCTTTTGGGGGTACTAGGAGCAGCTAGGGTTTTGGGTCTCTTGGGGGTAAGTGGGGCAGGTAGTGTTTTTGGTCGGTTAGGTGTGGTTGGGATCATAGGCATCTGTAGTTGTGAGGTGGTGACAAGGCTTGGTGATGAAGTGGTTTTATTAATGATCGTACCCGCATGGATATCTGAAATAGGAAGGAGAATCCGGTTAAAATGTTGTACGAATACTACAGTATAAATCAGAGTCGGACTGGTTTCGTATTAGGGGGGGTGCCTTTAGGGAGAGGGGCGCAGTTAATAAAATAAATTAATAAATAATGACATTGGCCTACTAAGATGCATTACAGACAAATTTGTGATTGTTGTTGTCATTGTTCTCCCACGTATGATTAACTCACAGAAACGTTATACATGTATAAGAACGACACGAAATTGGCCGACAGGCTTACCATTTAGTGCTGGAATAAAATATATCTCACGGAGCAGCAACTCTCCTGTCTACCCCTTGCTACCACACACAACATGAATTTAAGAAAGCAGAATATTCAGTAACAAACTACATGCAATGGACAGCCATACTATTTTATATCTATTTTAGCAAATATAGTTCATGGGGCGCAGTTGGGGTATTCTAAAGGGGGCGCATGTGCCATTGGCACAATGGCACATAGGCCAGTCCAAGCCTGGTATAAACATCTACGTATATTCGTATAAGAACCTAGTGATTAAGTATAGGTTAGTTACCGAGATGGAGGTAACTAGATGCCGAGCTAGTTAGATGCCGAGGATACAAGGTAACTAACTTTAGCTTAGTTACCGACGTCGAGGTACAGTGGTCGGTGTCCAGTGAAAACGTCCTCAGGTCAAAACGTCCTCACTTCTTCCAAACTGATCGGGGAACATGTCAACATACATATACTACTCTATATATAAGACTTATTAGTATATTTTTGACATTGACAAATACATTCTTCAAATGTTTCATGCCAGTAATCTGTTCTACTGTTCAAGCTGCAAGATCAGGCTGTTGCCAGTCTTTACTTGTATCAAATTTCCATTTTTATAGCAACACATAAATACAGCTACAAATTCTAGTCAAACGATACAAATTAACCATCTAACTGCTTGAGGAATTCACTTATGTACGTTTTTTAAACTTTCAAATAAAGTCTGTTAATATACTGTATTTATCTTTTTGACTTCTATGACCCGAGGACGTTTTGACCCAAGGACGTTTTGACTGGTAAGCACAGTGGCCCAGCGTCGGGCCAGAAAAATGTGGTCGTAATAACGAGGTGGTCGTACGACCAGGTTCCACTATCGTTCAGTTTATGTTACAGATGATATCGGTCGTTATAACAAAAAGAATACTGGATGAGGAATGTTTAGTTCTAAACAGTGTTGATGAGGGAAATATACGACAGTAATTGTCCTTCTTGAAACAAAGGATTTCGAGGTGACCATGTAATTATACATGTTTAAATCAATCGTTGTTTATTTGCTCCCTAACCTTGGCCTTAATTTGTGTTATCTACAGGGGAAAGGAAGATTGTCCCACTGTTGCGAAGTCTGATAGTCCGGACGCGTTCTGGCGTATGCTGTGGTGTGGATCTGACAGGTGGCATTTTTTTGGCAATGGATTATGCATTGTGAATTCATTGTATGGTCTGTGGTAAGTTGGCTTAGTTTAACTCTTTCCTGTCCGAATTGGTCTTTAGTATTTTATTCTGGCTAACGCCAGACGATTTTATTCATCTCTGGGGAAGTCCTCGGACAGGAATGAGTTAAATAATGGTTATTATTAGCTGCATGAGGTTAACCCCCTTAACACTTTGAGGCCTGGACCTCTCCCTGTGCTGAATAAAATCGTCTGGCGTTAGCCAGAATAAAAGCTTCAAAGTGTTAAAAATAACACACCCCGTTGATGATTGATGGGAGGGGTTATAAGGCGGTTCAAATCCTTCCCCAATCATAATATTAATTCAAAAACTCATTAACAATTCATGAGGAAAACACAAAGGAAATCAGTACCATGTCCGTGGTTTTATACCTGATAAAACTCTTGACGTCAGAAAGAATACTAATGAACATACAATTTTATATAAAGAATACTAATGAACATACAATTTTATATAAATAATACTACTGAACATAACATCCAAGAACGAATCGTTTTTGAAGCCATTCAAAACACTCGCATCACGTGTTTTATCAGATCTAAAACACTCGGGCTGCGCCCTCGTGGTTTTAAATCTGATAAAACATTCCTCGTGTTTTAAATATTACTAAAAGAATATAGGTGAGTGACAGAATATATTAAGAGTTTATGGCAACATTTTGTACTACAACCCTGACGATACTGTCATTGTCACAACTGTGACATGATATTGGGAAAAGTGAAAACTTAAAGGTAACGGGAACTGCCGAAATTTTTAGTAACGAGAAACTGACGTTTTGAGCAGGCCCCTTCATCAGAGTAAAATGTGGAAATTAAATTACTAATTCTTGTATCACATTTTACTCTGATGAAGGACTCCGTTCAAAACGTCAGTATTTCGTTTGCAAATTGAAAACTATTCTCGGCAGTTTATCACCTTTTCACTTTGCTCTGTTTAACCTTTTCCCGACTGTATCGTTTCTTGGAGCGCTGCAGCCTTTAGTATTTTACCCTGGCTAACGTCAGACGATTTTACGCGTCAAGGGGTTAGAACGCTGCCTACGAAGCACTGTACTTTTTTACATATATGAGTTACAGTCACCGACGCTTATATCGAAATCGTTTTTGCCAGTTTTGCATATAAGCGGAGTTCGCATATAAGTGGATTAAAAAACAGATTTTCATATAATTTGGGGGTTCCAAAATCTTTGTTTAAGCAGCTTTTGCATTAAGCGACATTTGCATATAAGCGACTTTTTCATATAAGCGACTTTTTCATATAAGCGACTTTTTGCATATAAGCGACTTTTGCATATAAGTGATTTGCATATAAGCGACTTTTGCATATAAGCGACTTTTTCATATAAGCGACTTTTGCATATAAGCGACTTTTGCATATAAGCGACTTTTACATATAAGCGACTTTTGCATATAAGCGACTTTTGCATATAAGCGACTTTTGCTGATATAAGCGATTTGCATATAAGCGCGGCGACTGTACTATATAGTTTGTTTTTTTATCAGACGTGCATATAAATAGCCACTGGCTATATACAGATCAGTGGCTATATATCAGAAGTCGACAAACGTGACATGCGCTGTGTGATTTTCCGTTTGTAAGCAATATTACAAAATCCAAAGCGTTTTTCCCATGACCTTGTCTTGGTGATGACTGCCAAGTTTAGACTCTCACTGCATGCTAAAAAGCTAGACATTGTGATGGATATTGTGGTGGACAGTGGTTTTCGTCTTCTCCGTCAAATTGATATTAAGCAAACATGTAAACATTTAGAATCCAAACAAGCTTGGACCTGCTCAGATCCGGAGGCCTAAGGGAGACTTGCGTCATTGGTTTGAAATCAAGCACCGTTACGCTGCATGTTGATGGTGTCCCATTCGCTCACTGTTGGTGATTTCTAATTGTCACTCAGGTCCCGTTTACACTAGAGCCGTTTACACTAGAGCAAAAGTATCCGGATTCACATTGTTTTTCATCCTCATGGGAATAAAAAACAATGTGAATCCGGATATTTTTGCTCTAGTGTAAACGTTGTCTCAGTCGCTATCGATTATTCCCGTTAATACGGAGAAAAATCGTCTTGATAATTTCAATTCTTACCCGACGAAGGGCATATGCCATTGGAATGTTAGTAATTTTTAATCAAACTGTGAAAATGTGGTAAATTGCCCGACTGCCGAGAGTTTCGTCAGCATTTCGTTATCAAAACTATTCTCGACAGTCTACCATTTTTTCACTTTGCTCTATTCAAACCCTGCCCACGAAGCTCTTACAATCTCGAACCAGTCCAAATCATAGCAGAAAACAAAACAAGAACCGTTTAAACGGGTCTTAAACGGGTTACTTCATCCTAAATCTTGGACGAAGCCAAACACGAATACAGCAGAGCCTTCTTTTCTTCCTCTCTCTCAGCGAAGAAATAAGGAAAAGAAGGCTCTGCTCGCAGGGTAGCCAAGTTGCCATGGATTAGTATGAAGTAGGGACGAGTGTTGAATTATTTGGCGCCTGATTCGACCTGTACCATTTACTTTTAGATAAAATGTCTTCCTGATTTACATAAACAATTAGTTTTGATTTTTTCAAAATGTAATATTACGCCAATGAACTTACCAAATGGGCCGTTTTTTAAGCTATAGATCGTTTTCACCTGACGTCACGGCGGCCATATTGGTGTACCAAAACAATGAAATGGCGGCCATATTTGTGTACGGTATGGGAATTAGCTCTTTCTTATTCAAATATTTCGTATTGTTTCACCACCCCCATGGGGTCACCGATCACGTGAGTGAAAACGATCCATTCAAACGCCTCGTGTTTTAAATCTGATAAAACACTGCTGCTCATGTGATCATGCATGTCTTAAATATTACAAGAAAACCACGGACATGGTACTGATTTCCTTTGTGCTTTCATCATGAATTATTAATAGGTTTTAAAATTTCTTTTATATACACAATCCACGCTAAGTAAAAGAAAACCCCAAACGGTTATTTATATCTCGTCAATATTTCACAAGCATCTAGGTTTGATGTTGCTTAAAGTTCTCTGCATGGGACATGTTTAAATTGGCCAGAAGCCTAGCATATGCCATTTTACAAATGTTTACTTTTCGATCGATTTGATGAAAGGTCTTCACAGTTAGGGGGCTTACTTATAGACGATTGCAAAATTAATTTCTCGTTGAGCGCAAAGATAAATTATTTTGTTATGTACCCCTATCTTTGGAAAAAACCCAAATGGGATTAAGTTAAAAAAGATCAATGATTACGATACGAGGTGCTACTCCAAGTGACGAACCATGCCCGGTGGGTAGACAAAAACTCTACTCAACCCAATTTAACCACGTATGTAGCTTTGTCGGTAGAGCGTTGGAAGGTTAAAAACTTGCTTCGTAACCCACCCAGTATTAGTGTGGTATGAAGTGTCGTCATGAAAACAGCTCCCATAGGATTTGAGTGATATAGTTGATCTTTTTTGGGTTGACTATAGATGTCAAATTATTGGAAAATCACGGGTTCATATTTTCGACCTCTCAATAGTTCGAGGTGTCGGAAAATTTTA
This sequence comes from Paragorgia papillata, assembly GCA_035771165.1. Taxonomy (NCBI): domain Eukaryota; kingdom Metazoa; phylum Cnidaria; class Anthozoa; order Scleralcyonacea; family Coralliidae; genus Paragorgia; species Paragorgia papillata. The sequence continues at coordinate 1,122,216 of JAWNZC010000430.1, read as the reverse complement.
ATTGAATTTTCTGATAATTAGGTAGCTGTCGTTAATTCTATCTGGGAGGGGGCAGAAGGAAAACTGAAAGTTGTTGTTAAAGTTTTGTGCCCCAACATGCATCATTTCCCTGAATGGTTTCATGAAACAGCAATAAAATTTGTTTTGGTTTCGTGGCCTAGTACACCTTAAATTCATGGCCCATCCGAAATTTTTTTCCAATGTTTACGTAGCCCACCAAATTTTGATTTATAGTTTCATGGCCCAGCATCTTACCTTCCGTCCCCCTCCCGGGTAGAATTAATGACACCTCCCTTAGTCAATTAACTCAAAAATAAAACAAAAATCAATTTTGCATGCAAATCCTACGGGAGCTGTTTTCATGACACTTCGTACCACACACTATTAGGATCAGAATCAGAAAAGGTCTTTGAGTCACTCTTTCCGAGCGTTTTCGTATTGTTTCAAGTAATGAGCTGATTGTTCTCGATTCCCTTGAGAACAGTAAACAATACGAAAACGCTCGGAAACGTTACCGTGTGCACACAGCCTAATTCTCCACGTCTCCGACCCCGCGACCCCCCTGTAAATCGAATGGTCGAAAATTTGAACCCCATCATTTTCCGATAGTTTGACATCAAAAACGTCAACTCAAGAAAGAAAATCAAGTTTAGCACGAAAATCCTACGAGATTACACTTAACACTTTATGCTGCACTATATGGCTTGTCATTCGGAGTAGCACCTAATATCATTATTAGGGACTTAAAGCCTGGTTTCCATATAGCCGTAAGAGCCGGCGGCATGGCTGCGGCAAGGGGCGATGGTCCAATCATAGACAGTGTTGAATTAGCCAGCAATAAAAAGCTGTATGCGATTGGGCCATTGCCTCTTGCCGCAGCCATGCCGCCGGTTTTTACGGCTATTTATTTTGGATAATTATTGTGGGACAGCGAGTGGAGAATAGGGAGATTCAGACAACGGACTATACTATAGAAAGTTTAACAGTGGTATTAAATGGTGGTGTATTTATACATTCAAATTTCAAGATACACAATCGCGCGGACTCGTTTTGTTCTTAAATTCTTGAAGAAAAACACTTGTTCAATCTATGTTAGTCGCGAGAATACGGTTAAGTTTCTCCAAGGCTTCTGTAGTGACTCAGGTTCCGGTTGTCTTTACAACGTAAGAATGCTTTTTCTACGTTGTCAACAGAGCCATGACAGCGTAAAGATTACTCTTGGGACCGTCATTCGCAAAAGTTCTTTGTATTTGACATAAAATTCTATTGTTCAAACACGTTGCCGTAGTCGTTGTGTTTTCTTAAAGCCTGGTTTCCATATATTATATGAATATCGTTCAAATATATGTCTGACCGAATAGGACACATGTCCTTTGTGTCATTTTGGAATGTTTTTCTTTCATTTGCTTCAATAAAGGTCTTCACAGTTGGAGAGCTTTCTTATAGACGATTGCAAAATTAGTTGCTCAAAAGATAAATTATCTTTCACCCTTGTTTTGAAAAACAAAAGCGAAGCAAAAATAATTTAGCTAAAAAAGAGCACTATTGCATGCTTGAAATTAACACTTAACGTGTTGTATATAGTGGTAAGTCGTGGTATCTCGAACCTCTTTGATTTATGGTTTTTCTTTAGGTGTAACGCGAGTGTTTTTCATCGCTTACCAAATTGACAAGTTTTAAAATCGGATACTATAGTCACTGTCTATAGTTGTTGTGCCAAGGTAAAGCTAATTCATAGTTTTCAACAGAAGGTGGTAAATTGCCCCGAGATTTTTACTAACGCAAAACTGACCGTTTCGAACGGAGCCTATCATCAGAGTCAAATATGGGTCCCCTCAAAGCGTCACTCAGTTTTTCGTTACTTAAAATATCGGCAGTTTATCACCTTTTAACTTTGCTTTATATAGTGAGTGATATATAATATTAATACGCACTTAAAAATGCGCAAGTTGTAACAAGTCGACTACTGTCTGTTTGCTAACAGTCCTGTTACCATATTTGTCAACCTGCTTGCTGTACAGCTTACTATAAATGCATTATTTTGCTGACAATTCTGCGACGAGTCAATATTGGCAAGTCTGTAACGAGTTGTTGTAGTCAACGAGCCTGTCGCAGGTTGTTCCAACAACTTGCTGTGCAGTATTGTTTGTAATAAGTTGATAGAATGACAAACTGAGATTTTTACGTGTGTTTAACAAGCTAAGGTGTTATTAGATGTATAATGTTGTTGTACAGAGGACGGAAAGAAATGTGTATCCGTATCGCATTTCGTTATAACGACATTGCGCGGTAGTTTGCATCGCGCTAGGGGCTTAAACTGCGCAAATTCTCAATTCGTGTTTCGTTTTGTCCTTAAAGATCCTTTTTCTCGTGCGCGCAATTTCCGTGACGTAATGGCGTCGTAAGAAATGCGAAAAAGGACGCAGCTCGCTAGTTTTCAAGTATTGTCCACAACGAGAGGATAATTTGCGCAAATTCTGTTTACCGAGTGGAACAAACTCAGTTAGGAGTTGATGATTCGGCCAGGTCTAGTTGGTACATGCCCCAGCCTGTCTGTGAATATGTAAAATAAAAACTGAATGATGTTTACGAAAAAGAAATCATAATATACATACCGACAATATAGAAAACGCAGATTATCCAACCGCAAGCCAGTGAAGCTAGCCCAAGAAACGACTTTGACCGCATCATTGTTGTGTTTTCACTTCAACGGCTTCTGCTATCAACTTATATATCAGGTGCTTCGAGATTAGCCGGAAATATGTAGGCTCACATGGACAGCTGATTGTTAATATCGGCTAATTAAAGCTGCTTCATTTGTCAGCCATAAGTCTCACGCAGTTAAAATGCGCGTGATAAGCAGAGAGAGGCTTCCTTGCCCAGCAGGATGTTGGACAGGCTAAATCCGGTCCCCGCATAATTATTGACTTCCACTAAGGCGTAAAATGTTGCGCGGTAAAAATACACTAACTTTATTTATACTGGATAACCCTATCAATCATATCTAAACTGTTCTCCCTAGAGGTCCAGTAAGAACTGACTAAATGCTTCACTGATCCAGGAGTAAACTGGAGTACCCCCGGAGAAAACCTGTTGTGTCTGGTATAGAGCCAAACCGGAGTCACTTTTCTCACATGCAGCCAAGGTGAAGTTTTTTTTGTATTTTTATAAATGTTTGTATTTTAGCTTCCTTTTACAGTCAAAATGGAAATACCTTCCCACTTCCGCTTCTGTAGTTTGTTGTGTATTACTGTATTTCTGTAGGAAAATTTCCCCCCAACAAATGTGAATAAAAAGAATAATTTAGCTTTCATGGAATTTAATCATAATATAACGAATGTTTCTCCCAAATCGATACCAACAAACAAATATAAATCAAGAACAAGTGACTTTTATCGCTAGCTTTTTCTCACGTTTCTGTACCAGCTACAGAAATACACTAATACACAACAAACTTTTAAAATAAGGTTAAAATATGTCAAATAAAGCCTTCTTATAGCTTCTGTAGCACCTAGAAGACTGTCTTTGTGCTAAATATTTATATTTGAGCCTTATTTCAAAAGTCGGCGGGGAAATGTAACGGTGTTAGCCTTTACTTTTTGACCGATTTTGGCTATTTTCCCAACTTTTGGAATAGGGTCAAACCTTTTTAGACCTACTGTGAAAAGGAGAAGGCTTTATTTGGGCTAAAAAAATTTTTTTGGACTTTTTGAAAAAAATCGGGAAAAAAAAAAGTAAAGGGGTTGGCCTTTACTTTTTGACCGATTTTGGTCATTTTTGAAACTTTTGAGTTAGGGTCCAAAACGGTTAAATAAAGTCTTTTTAGACCGTCTGTGAAAAGGAGAAGGCTTTATTTGGGCTAAAAAATTTTTTTTTATTTTTAAAAAAAATTCGGGGGGAAAAAAAGTAAAGGGGTTAACCTTTACTTTTTGACCGATTTTGGTCATTTTTGAAACTTTTGAGTTAGGGTCAAAAACGGTTAAATAAAGTCTTTTTAGACCTTCTGTGAAAAGGAGAAGGCTTTATTTGGGCTAAAAATATTTTTTTGGACTTTTTGAAAAAAATCGGGGAAAAAAAAAGTAAAGGGGTTAGCCTTTACTTTTTGACCGATTTTGGTCATTTTTGAAACTTTTGAGTTAGGGTCCAAAACGGTTAAATAAAGTCTTTTTAGACCGTCTGTGAAAAGGAGAAGGCTTTATTTGGGCTAAAAAAAAATTTTTTATTTTTAAAAAAAATTCGGGGGAAAAAAAAGTAAAGGGGTTAACCTTTACTTTTTGACCGATTTTGGTCATTTTTGAAACTTTTGAGTTAGGGTCAAAAACGGTTAAATAAAGTCTTTTTAGACCTTCTGTGAAAAGGAGAAGGCTTTATTTTGGCTAAAAAATTTTTTTTGGACTTTTTGAAAAAAATCGGGGAAAAAAAAAGTAAAGGGGTTAGCCTTTACTTTTTGACTGATTTTGGTCATTTTTGAAACTTTTGAGTTAGGGTCAAAAACGGTTAAATAAAGTCTTTTTAGACCTTCTGTGAAAAGGAGAAGGCTTTATTTTGGCTAAAAAATTTTTTTTGGACTTTTTGAAAAAAAATCGGGGAAAAAAAAAAAGTAAAGGGGTTAGCCTTTACTTTTTTGACCGATTTTGGTCATTTTTGAAACTTTTGAGTTAGGGTCAAAAACGGTTAAATAAAGTCTTTTTAGACCGTCTGTGAAAAGGAGAAGGCTTTATTTGGGCTAAAAAAATTTTTTTATTTTTAAAAAAAATTCGGGGGAAAAAATAGTAACGGGGTTAACCTTTACTTTTTGACCGATTTTGGTCATTTTTGAAACTTTTGAGTTAGGGTCAAAAACGGTTAAATAAAGTCTTTTTAGACCTTCTGTGAAAAGGAGAAGGCTTTATTTCGGCTAAAAAATTTTTTTTGGACTTTTTGAAAAAAATCGGGGGGGAAAAAAGTAAAGGGGTTAGCCTTTACTTTTTGACCGATTTTGGTCATTTTTGAAACTTTTGAGTTAGGGTCCAAAACGGTTAAATAAAGTCTTTTTAGACCGTCTGTGAAAAGGAGAAGGCTTTATTTGGGCTAAAAAAAAATTTTTTATTTTTAAAAAAAATTCGGGGGAAAAAAAAGTAAAGGGGTTAACCTTTACTTTTTGACCGATTTTGGTCATTTTTGAAACTTTTGAGTTAGGGTCAAAAACGGTTAAATAAAGTCTTTTTAGACCTTCTGTGAAAAGGAGAAGGCTTTATTTGGGCTAAAAATATTTTTTTGGACTTTTTGAAAAAAATCGGGGGGGAAAAAAGTAAAGGGGTTAGCCTTTACTTTTTGACCGATTTTGGTCATTTTTGAAACTTTTGAGTTAGGGTCCAAAACGGTTAAATAAAGTCTTTTTAGACCGTCTGTGAAAAGGAGAAGGCTTTATTTGGGCTAAAAAAATTTTTTTATTTTTAAAAAAAATTCGGGGGAAAAAAAAGTAAAGGGGTTAACCTTTACTTTTTGACCGATTTTGGTCATTTTTGAAACTTTTGAGTTAGGGTCAAAAACGGTTAAATAAAGTCTTTTTAGACCTTCTGTGAAAAGGAGAAGGCTTTATTTCGGCTAAAAAATTTTTTTTGGACTTTTTGAAAAAAATCGGGGGGGAAAAAAGTAAAGGGGTTAGCCTTTACTTTTTGACCGATTTTGGTCATTTTTGAAACTTTTGAGTTAGGGTCAAAAACGGTTAAATAAAGTCTTTTTAGACCTTCTGTGAAAAGGAGAAGGCTTTATTTCGGCTAAAAAATTTTTTTTGGACTTTTTGAAAAAAATCGGGGGGGAAAAAAAGTAAAGGGGTTAGCCTTTACTTTTTGACCGATTTTGGTCATTTTTGAAACTTTTGAGTTAGGGTCAAAAACGGTTAAATAAAGTCTTTTTAGACCTTCTGTGAAAAGGAGAAGGCTTTATTTTTGCTAAAAAAATTTTTTTGGACTTTTTGAAAAAAATCGGGGAAAAAAAAAAGTAAAGGGGTTAGCCTTTACTTTTTGACCGATTTTGGTTATTTTTGAAACTTTTGAGTTAGGGTCAAAAACGGTTAAATAAAGTCTTTTTAGACCTTCTGTGAAAAGGAGAAGGCTTTATTTCGGCTAAAAAAATTTTTTTTGGACTTTTTGAAAAAAATCGGGGGGGAAAAAAGTAAAGGGGTTAGCCTTTACTTTTTGACCGATTTTGGTCATTTTTGAAACTTTTGAGTTAGGGTCAAAAACGGTTAAATAAAGTCTTTTTAGACCTTCTGTGAAAAGGAGAAGGCTTTATTTTGGCTAAAAAATTTTTTTTGGACTTTTTGAAAAAAATCGGGGAAAAAAAAAGTAAAGGGGTTAGCCTTTACTTTTTGACTGATTTTGGTCATTTTTGAAACTTTTGAGTTAGGGTCAAAAACGGTTAAATAAAGTCTTTTTAGACCTTCTGTGAAAAGGAGAAGGCTTTATTTTGGCTAAAAAAAATTTTTTATTTTTAAAAAAAATTCGGGGGAAAAAAAAGTAAAGGGGTTAACCTTTACTTTTTGACCGATTTTGGTCATTTTTGAAACTTTTGAGTTAGGGTCAAAAACGGTTAAATAAAGTCTTTTTAGACCTTCTGTGAAAAGGAGAAGGCTTTATTTCGGCTAAAAAATTTTTTTTGGACTTTTTGAAAAAAATCGGGGGGGAAAAAAGTAAAGGGGTTAGCCTTTACTTTTTGACCGATTTTGGTCATTTTTGAAACTTTTGAGTTAGGGTCCAAAACGGTTAAATAAAGTCTTTTTAGACCGTCTGTGAAAAGGAGAAGGCTTTATTTGGGCTAAAAAAAAATTTTTTATTTTTAAAAAAAATTCGGGGGAAAAAAAAGTAAAGGGGTTAACCTTTACTTTTTGACCGATTTTGGTCATTTTTGAAACTTTTGAGTTAGGGTCAAAAACGGTTAAATAAAGTCTTTTTAGACCTTCTGTGAAAAGGAGAAGGCTTTATTTGGGCTAAAAATATTTTTTTGGACTTTTTGAAAAAAATCGGGGGGGAAAAAAGTAAAGGGGTTAGCCTTTACTTTTTGACCGATTTTTGGTCATTTTTTGAAACTTTTGAGTTAGGGTCCAAAACGGTTAAATAAAGTCTTTTTAGACCGTCTGTGAAAAGGAGAAGGCTTTATTTGGGCTAAAAAAAATTTTTTATTTTTAAAAAAAATTCGGGGGAAAAAAAAGTAAAGGGGTTAACCTTTACTTTTTGACCGATTTTGGTCATTTTTGAAACTTTTTGAGTTAGGGTCAAAAACGGTTTAAATAAAGTCTTTTTAGACCTTCTGTGAAAAGGAGAAGGCTTTATTTCGGCTAAAAAATTTTTTTTGGACTTTTTTGAAAAAAATCGGGGGGGAAAAAAGTAAAGGGGTTAGCCTTTACTTTTTGACCGATTTTGGTCATTTTTGAAACTTTTGAGTTAGGGTCAAAAACGGTTAAATAAAGTCTTTTTAGACCTTCTGTGAAAAGGAGAAGGCTTTATTTTGGCTAAAAAATTTTTTTTGGACTTTTTGAAAAAAATCGGGGAAAAAAAAAGTAAAGGGGTTAGCCTTTACTTTTTGACTGATTTTGGTCATTTTTGAAACTTTTGAGTTAGGGTCAAAAACGGTTAAATAAAGTCTTTTTAGACCTTCTGTGAAAAGGAGAAGGCTTTATTTTGGCTAAAAAAATTTTTTTGGACTTTTTGAAAAAAATCGGGAAAAAAAAAAGTAAAGGGGTTAGCCTTTACTTTTTGACCGATTTTGGTCATTTTTGAAACTTTTGAGTTAGGGTCCAAAACGGTTAAATAAAGTCTTTTTAGACCGTCTGTGAAAAGGAGAAGGCTTTATTTGGGCTAAAAAAAATTTTTTTATTTTTAAAAAAAATTCGGGGGAAAAAAAAGTAAAGGGGTTAACCTTTACTTTTTGACCGATTTTGGTCATTTTTGAAACTTTTGAGTTAGGGTCAAAAACGGTTAAATAAAGTCTTTTTAGACCTTCTGTGAAAAGGAGAAGGCTTTATTTCGGCTAAAAAATTTTTTTTGGACTTTTTGAAAAAAATCGGGGGGGAAAAAAGTAAAGGGGTTAGCCTTTACTTTTTGACCGATTTTGGTCATTTTTGAAACTTTTGAGTTAGGGTCAAAAACGGTTAAATAAAGTCTTTTTAGACCTTCTGTGAAAAGGAGAAGGCTTTATTTTGGCTAAAAAATTTTTTTTGGACTTTTTGAAAAAAATCGGGGAAAAAAAAAGTAAAGGGGTTAGCCTTTACTTTTTGACTGATTTTGGTCATTTTTGAAACTTTTGAGTTAGGGTCAAAAACGGTTAAATAAAGTCTTTTTAGACCTTCTGTGAAAAGGAGAAGGCTTTATTTTGGCTAAAAAAATTTTTTTTTGGACTTTTTGAAATAAATCGGGGAAAAAAAAAGTAAAGGGGTTAGCCTTTACTTTTTGACCGATTTTGGTCATTTTTGAAACTTTTGAGTTAGGGTCCAAAACGGTTAAATAAAGTCTTTTTAGACCGTCTGTGAAAAGGAGAAGGCTTTATTTGGGCTAAAAAAAAATTTTTTTATTTTTAAAAAAAATTCGGGGGAAAAAAAAGTAAAGGGGTTAACCTTTACTTTTTGACCGATTTTGGTCATTTTTGAAACTTTTGAGTTAGGGTCAAAAACGGTTAAATAAAGTCTTTTTAGACCTTCTGTGAAAAGGAGAAGGCTTTATTTCGGCTAAAAAATTTTTTTTTGGACTTTTTGAAAAAAATCGGGGGGGAAAAAAAGTAAAGGGGTTAGCCTTTACTTTTTGACCGATTTTGGTCATTTTTGAAACTTTTGAGTTAGGGTCCAAAACGGTTAAATAAAGTCTTTTTAGACCGTCTGTGAAAAGGAGAAGGCTTTATTTGGGCTAAAAAAAAAATTTTTATTTTTAAAAAAAATTCGGGGGAAAAAAAAGTAAAGGGGTTAACCTTTACTTTTTGACCGATTTTGGTCATTTTTGAAACTTTTGAGTTAGGGTCAAAAACGGTTAAATAAAGTCTTTTTAGACCTTCTGTGAGAAGGAGAAGGCTTTATTTTGGGCTAAAAATATTTTTTTGGACTTTTTGAAAAAAATCGGGGGGGAAAAAAGTAAAGGGGTTAGCCTTTACTTTTTGACCGATTTTGGTCATTTTTGAAACTTTTGAGTTAGGGTCCAAAACGGTTAAATAAAGTCTTTTTAGACCGTCTGTGAAAAGGAGAAGGCTTTATTTGGGCTAAAAAAAATTTTTTTATTTTTAAAAAAAATTCGGGGGAAAAAAAAGTAAAGGGGTTAACCTTTACTTTTTGACCGATTTTGGTCATTTTTGAAACTTTTGAGTTAGGGTCAAAAACGGTTAAATAAAGTCTTTTTAGACCTTCTGTGAAAAGGAGAAGGCTTTATTTCGGCTAAAAATATTTTTTTGGACTTTTTGAAAAAAATCGGGGGGGAAAAAAGTAAAGGGGTTAGCCTTTACTTTTTGACCGATTTTGGTCATTTTTGAAACTTTTGAGTTAGGGTCAAAAACGGTTAAATAAAGTCTTTTTAGACCTTCTGTGAAAAGGAGAAGGCTTTATTTTGGCTAAAAAATTTTTTTTGGACTTTTTGAAAAAAATCGGGGAAAAAAAAAGTAAAGGGGTTAGCCTTTACTTTTTGACTGATTTTGGTCATTTTTGAAACTTTTGAGTTAGGGTCAAAAACGGTTAAATAAAGTCTTTTTAGACCTTCTGTGAAAAGGAGAAGGCTTTATTTTGGCTAAAAAAATTTTTTTGGACTTTTTGAAAAAAATCGGAGAAAAAAAAAGTAAGGGGGTTAGCCTTTACTTTTTGACCGATTTTGGTCATTTTTGAAACTTTTGAGGTAGGGTCAAAAACGGTTAAATAAAGTCTTTTTAGACCTCCTGTGAAAAGGAGAAGGCTTTATTTCGGCTAAAAAATTTTTTTTGGACTTTTGGAAAAAAATCGGGGAAAAAAAAAGTAAAGGGGTTAGCCTTTACTTTTTGACCGATTTTGGTAATTTTTCAAACTTTTGAGTTAGGGTCAAAAACGGTTAAATAAAGTCTTTTTAGACCGTCTGTGAAAAGGAGAAGGCTTTATTTGGGCTAAAAAAAATTTTTTTTATTTTTAAAAGAAAATCGGGGGAAAAAAAAGTAAAGGGGTTAACCTTTACTTTTTGACCGATTTTGGTCATTTTTGAAACTTTTGAGTTAGGGTCAAAAACGGTTAAATAAAGTCTTTTTAGACCTTCTGTGAAAAGGAGAACGCTTTATTTTGGCTAAAAAATTTTTTTTGGACTTTTTGAAAAAAATCTCGAAAAAAAAAAGTAAAGGGGTTAGCCTTTACTTTTTGACCGATTTTGGTCATTTTTGAAACTTTTGAGTTAGGGTCAAAAACGGTTAAATAAAGTCTTTTTAGACCTTCTGTTAAAAGGAGAAGGCTTTATTTTGGCTAAAAAAATTTTTTTGGACTTTTTGAAAAAAATCGGGGAAAAAAAAAGTAAAGGGGTTAGTCTTTACTTTTTGACCGATTTTGGTCATTCTTGAAACTTTTGAGTTAGGGTCAAAAACGGTTAAATAAAGTCTTTTTAGACCTTCTGTGAAAAGGAGAAGGCTTTATTTTGGGCTAAAAATATTTTTTTGGACTTTTTGAAAAAAATCGGGGGAAAAAAAAGTAAAGGGGTTAGCCTTTACTTTTTGACCGATTTTGGTCATTTTTGAAACTTTTGAGTTAGGGTCAAAAACGGTTAAATAAAGTCTTTTTAGACCTTCTGTTAAAAGGAGAAGGCTTTATTTTGGCTAAAAAAAATTTTTTTGACTTTTTGAAAAAATCTCGAAAAAAAAAAAGTAAAGGGGTTAGCCTTTACTTTTTGACCGATTTTGGTCATTTTTGAAACTTTTGAGTTAGGGTCAAAAACGGTTAAATAAAGTCTTTTTAGACCTGTGAAAAGGAGAAGGCTTTATTTTCGGCTAAAAAAATTTTTTTGGACTTTTTGAAAAAAATCGGGGAAAAAAAAAGTAAAGGGGTTAGCCTTTACTTTTTGACCGATTTTGGTCATTTTTGAAACTTTTGAGTTAGGGTCAAAAACGGTTAAATAAAGTCTTTTTAGACCTTCTGTGAAAAGGAGAAGGCTTTATTTGGCCTAAAAAATTTTTTTTGACTTTTTGAAAAAAATCGGGGAAAAAAAAAGTAAAGGGGTTAGCCTTTACTTTTTGACCGATTTTGGTCATTTTTGAAACTTTTGAGTTAGGGTCAAAAACGGTTAAATAAAGTCTTTTTAGACCTTCTGTGAAAAGGAGAAGGCTTTATTTTGGCTAAAAATATTTTTTTGGACTTTTTGAAAAAAATCGGGGAAAAAAAAGAAAAGGGGTTAGCCTTTACTTTTTGACCGATTTTGGTCATTTTTGAAACTTTTGAGTTAGGGTCAAAAACGGTTAAATAAAGTCTTTTTAGACCTTCTGTGAAAAGGAGAAGGCTTTATTTGGGCTAAAAAATTTTTTTTTGACTTTTTTAAAAAAATCGGTGAAAAAAAAAGTAAAGGGGTTAGCCTTTACTTTTTGACCGATTTTGGTCATTTTTGAAACTTTTGAGTTAGGGTCAAAAACGGTTAAATAAAGTCTTTTTAGACCTTCTGTGAAAAGGAGAAGGCTTTATTTTGGCTAAAAATATTTTTTTGGACTTTTTGAAAAAAATCGGGGAAAAAAAAGAAAAGGGGTTAGCCTTTACTTTTTGACCGATTTTGGTCATTTTTGAAACTTTTGAGTTAGGGTCAAAAACGGTTAAATAAAGTCTTTTTAGACCTTCTGTGAAAAGGAGAAGGCTTTATTTTGGCTAAAAAATTTTTTTTGGACTTTTTGAAAAAAATCGGGGAAAAAAAAGTAAAGGGGTTAGCCTTTACTTTTTGACCGATTTTGGTCATTTTTGAAACTTTTGAGTTAGGGTCAAAAACGGTTAAATAAAGTCTTTTTAGACCTTCTGTGAAAAGGAGAAGGCTTTATTTGGGCTAAAAATATTTTTTTGGACTTTTTGAAAAAAATCGGGGGAAAAAAAGTAAAGGGGATAGCCTTTACTTTTTGACCGATTTTGGTCATTCTTGAAACTTTTGAGTTAGGGTCAAAAACGGTTAAATAAAGTCTTTTTAGACCTTTTGTGAAAAGGAGAAGGCTTTATTTTGGCTAAAAAAATTTTTTTTCACTTTTTGAAAAAAATCGGGGGAAAAAAAGTAAAGGGGTTAGCCTTTACTTTTTGACCGATTTTGGTCATTTTTGAAACTTTTGAGTTAGGATCAAAAACGGTTAAATAAAGTCTTTTTAGACCTTCTGTGAAAAGGAGAAGGCTTTATTTTGGGTAAAAAAATTTTTTTGGACTTTTTGAAAAAAATCGGGGAAAAAAAAAGTAAAGGGGTTAGCCTTTACTTTTTGACCGATTTTGGTCATTTTTGAAACTTTTGAGTTAGGGTCAAAAACGGTTAAATAAAGTCTTTTTAGACCTTCTGTGAAAAGGAGAAGGCTTTATTTGGCCTAAAAAATTTTTTTTGACTTTTTGAAAAAAATCGGGGAAAAAAAAAGTAAAGGGGTTAGCCTTTACTTTTTGACCGATTTTGGTCATTTTTGAAACTTTTGAGTTAGGGTCAAAAACGGTTAAATAAAGTCTTTTTAGACCTTCTGTGAAAAGGAGAAGGCTTTATTTGGGCTAAAAAATTTTTTTTTGACTTTTTTAAAAAAATCGGGGAAAAAAAAAGTAAAGGGGTTAGCCTTTACTTTTTGACCGATTTTGGTCATTTTTGAAACTTTTGAGTTAGGGTCAAAAACGGTTAAATAAAGTCTTTTTAGACCTTCTGTGAAAAGGAGAAGGCTTTATTTTGGCTAAAAATATTTTTTTGGACTTTTTGAAAAAAATCGGGGAAAAAAAAGAAAAGGGGTTAGCCTTTACTTTTTGACCGATTTTGGTCATTTTTGAAACTTTTGAGTTAGGGTCAAAAACGGTTAAATAAAGTCTTTTTAGACCTTCTGTGAAAAGGTGAAGGCTTTATTTGGGCTAAAAAATTTTTTTTGGACTTTTTGAAAAAAATCGGGGAAAAAAAAAGTAAAGGGGTTAGCCTTTACTTTTTGACCGATTTTGGTCATTTTTGAAACTTTTGAGTTAGGGTCAAAAACGGTTAAATAAAGTCTTTTTAGACCTTCTGTGAAAAGGAGAAGGCTTTATTTTGGCTAAAAAATTTTTTTTGGACTTTTTGAAAAAAATCGGGGAAAAAAAAAGTAAAGGGGTTAGCCTTTACTTTTTGACCGATTTTGGTCATTTTTGAAACTTTTGAGTTAGGGTCAAAAACGGTTAAATAAAGTCTTTTTAGACCTTCTGTGAAAAGGAGAAGGCTTTATTTTGGCTAAAAAATTTTTTTTTGGACTTTTTGAAAAAAAATCGGGGAAAAAAAAGTAAAGGGGTTAGCCTTTACTTTTTGACAGATTTTGGTCATTTTTGAAACTTTTGAGTTAGGGTCAAAAACGGTTAAATAAAGTCTTTTTAGACCTTCTGTTAAAAGGAGAAGGCTTTATTTTGGCTAAAAAATTTTTTTTGGACTTTTTGAAAAAAATCTTGACCGATTTTGGTCATTTTTGAAACTTTTGAGTTAGGGTCAAAAACGGTTAAATAAAGTCTTTTTAGACCTTCTGTGAAAAGGAGAAGGCTTTATTTGGGCTAAAAAAATTTTTTTTGACTTTTTGAAAAAAATCGGGGAAAAAAAAAGTAAAGGGGTTAGCCTTTACTTTTTGACCGATTTTGGTCATTTTTGAAACTTTTGAGTTAGGGTCAAAAACGGTTAAATAAAGTCTTTTTAGATCTTCTGTGAAAAGGAGAAGGCTTTATTTTGGCTAAAAAAATTTTTTTGGACTTTTTGAATAAAATCGGGGGGAAAAAAAGTAAAGGGGTTAGCCTTTACTTTTTGACAGATTTTGGTCATTTTTGAAACTTTTGAGTTAGGGTCAAAAACGGTTAAATAAAGTCTTTTTAGACCTTCTGTGAAAAGGAGAAGGCTTTATTTTGGCTAAAAAATTTTTTTTGGACTTTTTGAAAAAAATCGGGGAAAAAAAAGTAAAGGGGTTAGCCTTTACTTTTTGACCGATTTTGGTCATTTTTGAAACTTTTGAGTTAGGGTCAAAAACGGTTAAATAAAGTCTTTTTAGACCTTCTGTGAAAAGGAGAAGGCTTATTTTGGCTAAAAAAAAGGGGTTTTGCCTTTACTTTTTGACCGATTTTGGTCATTTTTGAAACTTTTGAGTTAGGGTCAAAACGGTTAAATAAAGTCTTTTTAGACCTTCTGTGAAAAGGAGAAGGCTTTATTTTGGGTAAAAAATTTTTTTTGACTTTTTGAAAAAAATCGGGGAAAAAAAAAGTAAAGGGGTTAGCCTTTACTTTTTGACCGATTTTGGTCATTTTTGAAACTTTTGAGTTAGGGTCAAAAACGGTTAAATAAAGTCTTTTTAGACCTTCTGTGAAAAGGAGAAGGCTTTATTTTGGCTAAAAAAATTTTTTTGGACTTTTTGAAAAAAATCGGGGAAAAAAAAAGTAAAGGGGTTAGCCTTTACTTTTTGACCGATTTTGGTCATTTTTGAAACTTTTGAGTTAGGGTCAAAAACGGTTAAATAAAGTCTTTTTAGACCTTCTGTGAAAAGGAGAAGGCTTTATTTTGGGCTAAAAAAATTTTTTTTGGATTTTTGAAAAAAATCGGGGAAAAAAAAAAGTAAAGGGGTTAGCCTTTACTTTTTGACCGATTTTGGTCATTTTTGAAACTTTTGAGTTAGGGTCAAAAACGGTTTAAATAAAGTCTTTTTAGACCTTCTGTGAAAAGGAGAAGGCTTTATTTTGGGCTAAAAAAATTTTTTTTTGGACTTTTTGAAAAAAATCGGGGAAAAAAAAAAGTAAAGGGGTTAGCCTTTACTTTTTGACCGATTTTGGTCATTTTTGAAACTTTTGAGTTAGGGTCAAAAACGGTTAAATAAAGTCTTTTTAGACCTTCTGTGAAAAGGAGAAGGCTTTATTTTGGCTAAAAAAATTTTTTTGGACTTTTTGAAAAAAAATCGGGGAAAAAAAAAAAAGTAAAGGGGTTAGCCTTTACTTTTTGACCGATTTTGGTCATTTTTGAAACTTTTGAGTTAGGGTCAAAAACGGTTAAATAAAGTCTTTTTAGACCTTCTGTGAAAAGAAGAAGGCTTTATTTCGGCTAAAAAATTTTTTTTTGACTTTTTGAAAAAAATCGGGGAAAAAAAAAGTAAAGGGGTTAGCCTTTACTTTTTGACCGATTTTGGTCATTTTTGAAACTTTTGAGTTAGGGTCAAAAACGGTTAAATAAAGTCTTTTTAGACCTTCTGTGAAAAGGAGAAGGCTTTATTTGGGCTAAAAATATTTTTTTGGACTTTTTGAAAAAAATCCGGGAAAAAAAAAGTAAAGGGGTTAGCCTTTACTTTTTGACCGATTTTGGTCATTTTTGAAACTTTTGAGTTAGGGTCAAAAACGGTTAAATAAAGTCTTTTTAGACCTTCTGTGAAAAGGAGAAGGCTTTATTTTGGCTAAAAAATTTTTTTTGGACTTTTTGAAAAAAATCGGGGAAAAAAAAAGTAAAGGGGTTAGCCTTTACTTTTTGACCGATTTTGGTCATTTTTGAAACTTTTGAGTTAGGGTCAAAAACGGTTAAATAAAGTCTTTTTAGACCTTCTGTGAAAAGGAGAAGGCTTTATTTTGGCTAAAAAAATTTTGTTGGACTTTTTGAAAAAAATCGGGGAAAAAAAAAAGTAAAGGGGTTAGCCTTTACTTTTTGACCGATTTTGGTCATTTTTGAAACTTTTGAGTTAGGGTCAAAAACGGTTAAATAAAGTCTTTTTAGACCTTCTGTGAAAAGGAGAAGGCTTTATTTTGGGTAAAAAATTTTTTTTGACTTTTTGAAAAAAATCGGGGAAAAAAAAAGTAAAGGGGTTAGCCTTTACTTTTTGACCGATTTTGGTCATTTTTGAAACTTTTGAGTTAGGGTCAAAAACGGTTAAATAAAGTCTTTTTAGACCTTCTGTGAAAAGGAGAAGGCTTTATTTCGGCTAAAAATATTTTTTTGGACTTTTTGAAAAAAATCGGGGAAAAAAAAAAGTAAAGGGGTTAGCCTTTACTTTTTGACCGATTTTGGTCATTTTTGAAACTTTTGAGTTAGGGTCAAAAACGGTTAAATAAAGTCTTTTTAGACCTTCTGTGAAAAGGAGAAGGCTTTATTTTGGGTAAAAAAATTTTTTTGGACTTTTTGAAAAAAATCGGGGAAAAAAAAAGTAAAGGGGTTAGCCTTTACTTTTTGACCGATTTTGGTCATTTTTGAAACTTTTGAGTTAGGGTCAAAAACGGTTAAATAAAGTCTTTTTAGACCTTCTGTGAAAAGAAGAAGGCTTTATTTCGGCTAAAAAATTTTTTTTTGACTTTTTGAAAAAAATCGGGGAAAAAAAAAGTAAAGGGGTTAGCCTTTACTTTTTGACCGATTTTGGTCATTTTTGAAACTTTTGAGTTAGGGTCAAAAACGGTTAAATAAAGTCTTTTTAGACCTTCTGTGAAAAGGAGAAGGCTTTATTTGGGCTAAAAATATTTTTTTGGACTTTTTGAAAAAAATCCGGGAAAAAAAAGTAAAGGGGTTAGCCTTTACTTTTTGACCGATTTTGGTCATTTTTGAAACTTTTGAGTTAGGGTCAAAAACGGTTAAATAAAGTCTTTTTAGACCTTCTGTGAAAAGGAGAAGGCTTTATTTGGGCTAAAAATATTTTTTTGGACTTTTTGAAAAAAATCGGGGAAAAAAAAGTAAAGGGGATAGCCTTTACTTTTTGACCGATTTTGGTCATTCTTGAAACTTTTGAGTTAGGGTCAAAAACGGTTAAATAAAGTCTTTTTAGACCTTTTGTGAAAAGGAGAAGGCTTTATTTTGGGTAAAAATTTTTTTTTTCACTTTTTGAAAAAATCTCGAAAAAAAAAAGTAAAGGGGTTAGCCTTTACTTTTTGACCGATTTTGGTCATTTTTGAAACTTTTGAGTTAGGGTCAAAAACGGTTAAATAAAGTCTTTTTAGACCTTCTGTGAAAAGGAGAAGGCTTTATTTTGGGTAAAAAAATTTTTTTGGACTTTTTGAAAAAAATCGGGGAAAAAAAAAGTAAAGGGGTTAGCCTTTACTTTTTGACCGATTTTGGTCATTTTTGAAACTTTTGAGTTAGGGTCAAAAACGGTTAAATAAAGTCTTTTTAGACCTTCTGTGAAAAGGAGAAGGCTTTATTTCGGCTAAAAAATTTTTTTTGGACTTTTTGAAAAAAATCGGGGAAAAAAAAAGTAAAGGGGTTAGCCTTTACTTTTTGACCGATTTTGGTCATTTTTGAAACTTTTGAGTTAGGGTCAAAAACGGTTAAATAAAGTCTTTTTAGACCTTCTGTGAAAAGGAGAAGGATTTATTTTGGGTAAAAAATTTTTTTGGGACTTTTTCAAAAAAATCGGGGAAAAAAAAAGGAAAGGGTTTAGCCTTTACTTTTTGACCGATTTTGGTCATCTTTGAAACTTTTGAGTTAGGGTCAAAAACGGTTAAATAAAGTCTTTTTAGACCTTCTGTGAAAAGGAGAAGGCTTTATTTTGGGTAAAAAAATTTTTTTTGACTTTTTGAAAAAAATCGGGGAAAAAAAAAGTAAAGGGGTTAGCCTTTACTTTTTGACCGATTTTGGTCATTTTTGAAACTTTTGAGTTAGGGTCAAAAACGGTTAAATAAAGTCTTTTTAGACCTTCTGTGAAAAGGAGAAGGCTTTATTTTGGCTAAAAAATTTTTTTGGACTTTTTGAAAAAAATCGGGGAAAAAAAAGTAAAGGGGTTAGCCTTTACTTTTTGACCGATTTTGGTCATTTTTGAAACTTTTGAGTTAGGGTCAAAAACGGTTAAATAAAGTCTTTGTAGACCTTCTGTGAAAAGGAGAAGGCTTTATTTTGGGTAAAAATATTTTTTTGGACTTTTTGAAAAAAATCGGGGAAAAAAAAAGTAAAGGGGTTAGCCTTTACTTTTTGACCGATTTTGGTCATTTTTGAAACTTTTGAGTTAGGGTCAAAAACGGTTAAATAAAGTCTTTTTAGACCTTCTGTGAAAAGGAGAAGGCTTTATTTTGGGTAAAAAAATTTTTTTTTGACTTTTTGAAAAAAATCGGGGAAAAAAAAGTAAAGGGGTTAGCCTTTACTTTTTGACCGATTTTGGTCATTTTTGAAACTTTTGAGTTAGGGTCAAAAACGGTTAAATAAAGTCTTTTTAGACCTTCTGTGAAAAGGAGAAGGCTTTATTTTGGCTAAAAAAATTTTGTTGGACTTTTTGAAAAAAATCGGGGAAAAAAAAAGTAAAGGGGTTAGCCTTTACTTTTTGACCGATTTTGGTCATTTTTGAAACTTTTGAGTTAGGGTCAAAAACGGTTAAATAAAGTCTTTTTAGACCTTCTGTGAAAAGGAGAAGGCTTTATTTTGGGTAAAAAAATTTTTTTTGACTTTTTGAAAAAAATCGGGGAAAAAAAAAGTAAAGGGGTTAGCCTTTACTTTTTGACCGATTTTGGTCATTTTTGAAACTTTTGAGTTAGGGTCAAAAACGGTTAAATAAAGTCTTTTTAGACCTTCTGTGAAAAGGAGAAGGCTTTATTTTGGCTAAAAAATTGTTTTGGACTTTTTGAAAAAAATTGGGGAAAAAAAAGTAAAGGGGTTAGCCTTTACTTTTTGACCGATTTTGGTCATTTTTGAAACTTTTGAGTTAGGGTCAAAAACGGTTAAATAAAGTCTTTTTAGACCTTCTGTGAAAAGGAGAAGGCTTTATTTTGGCTAAAAAAATTTTGTTGGCCTTTTTGAAAAAAATCGGGGGAAAAAAAAGTAAAGGGGTTAGCCTTTACTTTTTGACCGATTTTGGTCATTTTTGAAACTTTTGAGTTAGGGTCAAAAACGGTTAAATAAAGTCTTTTTAGACCTTCTGTGAAAAGGAGAAGGCTTTATTTTGGGTAAAAAATTTTTTTTTGACTTTTTGAAAAAAAATCGGGGAAAAAAAAAGTAAAGGGGTTAGCCTTTACTTTTTGACCGATTTTGGTCATTTTTGAAACTTTTGAGTTAGGGTCAAAAACGGTTAAATAAAGTCTTTTTAGACCTTCTGTGAAACGGAGAAGGCTTTATTTTGGCTAAAAAATTTTTTTTGGACTTTTTGAAAAAAATCGGGGAAAAAAAAAGTAAAGGGGTTAGCCTTTACTTTTTGACCGATTTTGGTCATTTTTGAAACTTTCGAGTTAGGGTCAAAAACGGTTAAATAAAGTCTTTTTAGACCTTCTGTGAAAAGGAGAAGGCTTTATTTTGGCTAAAAAAATTTTTTTGACTTTTTGAAAAAAAATCGGGGAAAAAAAAGTAAAGGGTTTAGCCTTTACTTTTTGACCGATTTTGGTCATTTTTGAAACTTTTGAGTTAGGGTCAAAAACGGTTAAATAAAGTCTTTTTAGACCTTCTGTGAAAAGGAGAAGGCTTTATTTTGGCTAAAAAAAATGTTTTGGACTTTTTGAAAAAAATCGGGGAAAAAAAAAGTAAAGGGGTTAGCCTTTACTTTTTGACCGATTTTGGTCATTTTTGAAACTTTTGAGTTAGGGTCAAAAACGGTTAAATAAAGTCTTTTTAGACCTTCTGTGAAAAGGAGAAGGCTTTATTTTGGCTAAAAAAATTTTTTTTGACTTTTTGAAAAAAATCGGGGGAAAAAAAGGTAAAGGGGTTAGCCTTTACTTTTTGACCGATTTTGGTCATTTTTGAAACTTTTGAGTTAGGGTCAAAAACGGTTAAATAAAGTCTTTTTAGACCTTCTGTGAAAAGGAGAAGGCTTTATTTGGGCTAAAAAAAATGTTTTGGACTTTTTGAAAAAAATCGGGGAAAAAAAAAGTAAAGGGGTTAGCCTTTACTTTTTGACCGATTTTGGTCATTTTTGAAATTTTTGAGTTAGGGTCAAAAACGGTTAAATAAAGTCTTTTTAGACCTTCTGTGAAAAGGAGAAGGCTTTATTTGGGCTAAAAAAAATTTTTTGGACTTTTTGAAAAAAATCGGGGGAAAAAAAAGTAAAGGGTTTAGCCTTTACTTTTTGACCGATTTTGGTCATTTTTGAAACTTTTGAGTTAGGGTCAAAAACGGTTAAATAAAGTCTTTTTAGACCTTCTGTGAAAAGGAGAAGGCTTTATTTGGGCTAAAAAAAATGTTTTGGACTTTTTGAAAAAAATCGGGGAAAAAAAAAGTAAAGGGGTTAGCCTTTACTTTTTGACCGATTTTTGGTCATTTTTGAAACTTTTGAGTTAGGGTCAAAAAACGGTTAAATAAAGTCTTTTTAGACCTTCTGTGAAAAGGAGAAGGCTTTATTTGGGCTAAAAAAAATTTTTTGGACTTTTTGAAAAAAATCGGGGGAAAAAAAAGTAAAGGGTTTAGCCTTTACTTTTTGACCGATTTTGGTCATTTTTGAAACTTTTGAGTTAGGGTCAAAAACGGTTAAATAAAGTCTTTTTAGACCTTCTGTGAAAAGGAGAAGGCTTTATTTTGGCTAAAAAAAAATGTTTTGGACTTTTTGAAAAAAATCGGGGAAAAAAAAAGTAAAGGGGTTAGCCTTTACTTTTTGACCGATTTTGGTCATTTTTGAAACTTTTGAGTTAGGGTCAAAAACGGTTAAATAAAGTCTTTTTAGACCTTCTGTGAAAAGGAGAAGGCTTTATTTTGGCTAAAAAAAATTTTTTTTTGACTTTTTGAAAAAAATCGGGGGAAAAAAAAGTAAAGGGGTTAGCCTTTACTTTTCGACCGATTTTGGTCATTTTTGAAACTTTTGAGTTAGGGTCAAAAACGGTTAAATAAAGTCTTTTTAGACCTTCTGTGAAAAGGAGAAGGCTTTATTTGGGCTAAAAAAAATGTTTTGGACTTTTTGAAAAAAATCGGGGAAAAAAAAAGTAAAGGGGTTAGCCTTTACTTTTTGACCGATTTTGGTCATTTTTGAAACTTTTGAGGTAGGGTCAAAAACGGTTAAATAAAGTCTTTTTAGACCTTCTGTGAAAAGGAGAAGGCTTTTATTTGGGCTAAAAAAAATTTTTTTGGACTTTTTGAAAAAAATCGGAAAAAAAAGTAAAGGGTTTAGCCTTTACTTTTTGACCGATTTTGGTCATTTTTGAAACTTTTGAGTTAGGGTCAAAAACGGTTAAATAAAGTCTTTTTAGACCTTCTGTGAAAAGGAGAAGGCTTTATTTGGGCTAAAAAAAATGTTTTGGACTTTTTGAAAAAAATCGGGGAAAAAAAGTAAAGGGGTTGTTAGCCTTTACTTTTTGACCGATTTTGGGTCATTTTTGAAACTTTTGAGTTAGGGTCAAAAACGGTTAAATAAAGTCTTTTTAGACCTTCTGTGAAAAGGAGAAGGCTTTATTTTGGGTAAAAAAATTTTTTTGGACTTTTTTGAAAAAAATCGGGGAAAAAAAAAAGTAAAGGGGTTAGCCTTTACTTTTTTGACCGATTTTGGTCATTTTTGAAATTTTGAGTTAGGGTCAAACGGTTAAATAAAGTCTTTTTAGACCTTCTGTGAAACGGAGAAGGCTTTATTTTTGGCTAAAAAAATTTTTTTTTGACTTTTTGAAAAAAATCGGGGAAAAAAAAAAGTAAAGGGGTTAGCCTTTACTTTTTGACCGATTTTGGTCATTTTTGAAACTTTTGAGTTAGGGTCAAAAACGGTTAAATAAAGTCTTTTTAGACCTTCTGTGAAACGGAGAAGGCTTTATTTTGGCTAAAAAAAATTTTTTTGACTTTTTGAAAAAAATCGGGGAAAAAAAAAAGTAAAGGGGTTAGCCTTTACTTTTTGACCGATTTTGGTCATTTTTGAAACTTTTGAGTTAGGGTCAAAAACGGTTAAATAAAGTCTTTTTAGACCTTCTGTGAAAAGGAGAAGGCTTTATTTTGGCTAAAAAAATTTTGTTGGACTTTTTGAAAAAAATCGGGGAAAAAAAAAGTAAAGGGGTTAGCCTTTACTTTTTGACCGATTTTGGTCATTTTTGAAACTTTTGAGTTAGGGTCAAAAAACGGTTAAATAAAGTCTTTTTTAGACCTTCTGTGAAAAGGAGAAGGCTTTATTTTGGGTAAAAAATTTTTTTTGGACTTTTTGAAAAAAATCGGGGAAAAAAAAAGTAAAGGGGTTAGCCTTTACTTTTTGACCGATTTTGGTCATTTTTGAAACTTTTGAGTTAGGGTCAAAAACGGTTAAATAAAGTCTTTTTAGACCTTCTGTGAAAAGGAGAAGGCTTTATTTTGGGTAAAAAAATTTTTTGGGACTTTTTGAAAAAAATCGGGGAAAAAAAAAGTAAAGGGGTTAGCCTTTACTTTTTGACCGATTTTGGTCATTTTTGAAACTTTTGAGTTAGGGTCAAAAACGGTTAAATAAAGTCTTTTTAGACCTTCTGTGAAAAGGAGAAGGCTTTATTTTGGGTAAAAAAATTTTTTTTGACTTTTTGAAAAAAATCGGGGAAAAAAAAAAGTAAAGGGGGTTAGCCTTTACTTTTTGACCGATTTTGGTCATTTTTGAAACTTTTGAGTTAGGGTCAAAAAACGGTTAAATAAAGTCTTTTTAGACCTTCTGTGAAAAGGAGAAGGCTTTATTTGGGCTAAAAAAAATTTTTTGGACTTTTTGAAAAAAATCGGGGGAAAAAAAAGTAAAGGGTTTAGCCTTTACTTTTTGACCGATTTTGGTCATTTTTGAAACTTTTGAGTTAGGGTCAAAAACGGTTAAATAAAGTCTTTTTAGACCTTCTGTGAAAAGGAGAAGGCTTTATTTGGGCTAAAAAAAATGTTTTGGACTTTTTGAAAAAAATCGGGGAAAAAAAAAGTAAAGGGGTTGTTAGCCTTTACTTTTTGACCGATTTTGGTCATTTTTGAAACTTTTGAGTTAGGGTCAAAAACGGTTAAATAAAGTCTTTTTAGACCTTCTGTGAAAAGGAGAAGGCTTTATTTTGGGTAAAAAAATTTTTTTGGACTTTTTGAAAAAAATCGGGGAAAAAAAAAGTAACGGGGTTAGCCTTTACTTTTTGACCGATTTTGGTCATTTTTGAAATTTTGAGTTAGGGTCAAAAACGGTTAAATAAAGTCTTTTTAGACCTTCTGTGAAACGGAGAAGGCTTTATTTTGGCTAAAAAAATTTTTTTTGACTTTTTGAAAAAAATCGGGGAAAAAAAAAAGTAAAGGGGTTAGCCTTTACTTTTTGACCGATTTTGGTCATTTTTGAAACTTTTGAGTTAGGGTCAAAAACGGTTAAATAAAGTCTTTTTAGACCTTCTGTGAAAAGGAGAAGGCTTTATTTTGGCTAAAAAAATTTTGTTGGACTTTTTGAAAAAAATCGGGGAAAAAAAAAGTAAAGGGGTTAGCCTTTACTTTTTGACCGATTTTGGTCATTTTTGAAACTTTTGAGTTAGGGTCAAAAACGGTTAAATAAAGTCTTTTTAGACCTTCTGTGAAAAGGAGAAGGCTTTATTTTGGGTAAAAAATTTTTTTTTGACTTTTTGAAAAAAAATCGGGGAAAAAAAAAGTAAAGGGGTTAGCCTTTACTTTTTGACCGATTTTGGTCATTTTTGAAACTTTTGAGTTAGGGTCAAAAACGGTTAAATAAAGTCTTTTTAGACCTTCTGTGAAAAGGAGAAGGCTTTATTTTGGGTAAAAAAATTTTTTGGGACTTTTTGAAAAAAATCGGGGAAAAAAAAAGTAAAGGGGTTAGCCTTTACTTTTTGACCGATTTTGGTCATTTTTGAAACTTTTGAGTTAGGGTCAAAAACGGTTAAATAAAGTCTTTTTAGACCTTCTGTGAAAAGGAGAAGGCTTTATTTTGGCTAAAAAAATTTTTTTTGACTTTTTGAAAAAAATCGGGGGGAAAAAAGGTAAAGGGGTTAGCCTTTACTTTTTGACCGATTTTGGTCATTTTTGAAACTTTTGAGTTAGGGTCAAAAACGGTTAAATAAAGTCTTTTTAGACCTTCTGTGAAAAGGAGAAGGCTTTATTTGGGCTAAAAAAAATGTTTTGGACTTTTTGAAAAAAAATCGGGGAAAAAAAAGTAAAGGGGTTAGCCTTTACTTTTTGACCGATTTTGGTCATTTTTGAAACTTTTGAGTTAGGGTCAAAAACGGTTAAATAAAGTCTTTTTAGACCTTCTGTGAAAAGGAGAAGGCTTTATTTGGGCTAAAAAAAATGTTTTGGACTTTTTGAAAAAAATCGGGGAAAAAAAAAGTAAAGGGGTTAGCCTTTACTTTTTGACCGATTTTGGTCATTTTTGAAACTTTTGAGTTAGGGTCAAAAACGGTTAAATAAAGTCTTTTTAGACCTTCTGTGAAAAGGAGAAGGCTTTATTTGGGCTAAAAAAAATGTTTTGGACTTTTTGAAAAAAATCGGGGAAAAAAAAGTAAAGGGGTTAGCCTTTACTTTTTGACCGATTTTGGTCATTTTTGAAACTTTTGAGTTAGGGTCAAAAACGGTTAAATAAAGTCTTTTTAGACCTTCTGTGAAAAAGAGAAGGCTTTATTTTGGCTAAAAAAATTTTTTTTGACTTTTTGAAAAAAATCGGGGGAAAAAAAGGTAAAGGGGTTAGCCTTTACTTTTTGACCGATTTTGGTCATTTTTGAAACTTTTGAGTTAGGGTCAAAAACGGTTAAATAAAGTCTTTTTAGACCTTCTGTGAAAAGGAGAAGGCTTTATTTGGGCTAAAAAAAATGTTTTGGACTTTTTGAAAAAAATCGGGGAAAAAAAAAGTAAAGGGGTTAGCCTTTACTTTTTGACCGATTTTGGTCATTTTTGAAACTTTTGAGTTAGGGTCAAAAACGGTTAAATAAAGTCTTTTTAGACCTTCTGTGAAAAGGAGAAGGCTTTATTTGTGCTAAAAAAAATGTTTTGGACTTTTTGAAAAAAATCGGGGAAAAAAAAAGTAAAGGGGTTAGCCTTTACTTTTTGACCGATTTTGGTCATTTTTGAAACTTTTGAGTTAGGGTCAAAAACGGTTAAATAAAGTCTTTTTAGACCTTCTGTGAAAAGGAGAAGGCTTTATTTGGGCTAAAAAAATGTTTTGGACTTTTTGAAAAAAATCGGGGAAAAAAAAAAGTAAAGGGGTTAGCCTTTACTTTTTGACCGATTTTGGTCATTTTTGAAACTTTTGAGTTAGGGTCAAAAACGGTTAAATAAAGTCTTTTTAGACCTTCTGTGAAAAGGAGAAGGCTTTATTTTGGCTAAAAAAAATTTTTTTGACTTTTTGAAAAAAATCGGGGGGAAAAAAGGTAAAGGGGTTAGCCTTTACTTTTTGACCGATTTTGGTCATTTTTGAAACTTTTGAGTTAGGGTCAAAAACGGTTAAATAAAGTCTTTTTAGACCTTCTGTGAAAAGGAGAAGGCTTTATTTGGGCTAAAAAAATTTTTTTTGACTTTTTGAAAAAAATCGGGGAAAAAAAAAGTAAAGGGGTTAGCCTTTACTTTTTGACCGATTTTGGTCATTTTTGAAACTTTTTGAGTTAGGGTCAAAAACGGTTAAATAAAGTCTTTTTAGACCTTCTGTGAAAAGGAGAAGGCTTTATTTGGGCTAAAAAAAATGTTTTGGACTTTTTGAAAAAAATCGGGGAAAAAAAAGTAAAGGGGTTAGCCTTTACTTTTTGACCGATTTTGGTCATTTTTGAAACTTTTGTGTTAGGGGTCAAAAACGGTTAAATAAAGTCTTTTTAGACCTTCTGTGAAAAGGAGAAGGCTTTATTTGGGCTAAAAAAAATGTTTTGGACTTTTTGAAAAAAATCGGGGAAAAAAAAAGTAAAGGGGTTAGCCTTTACTTTTTGACCGATTTTGGTCATTTTTGAAACTTTTGAGTTAGGGTCAAAAACGGTTAAATAAAGTCTTTTTAGACCTTCTGTGAAAAGGAGAAGGCTTTATTTTGGCTAAAAAAAATTTTTTTGACTTTTTGAAAAAAATCGGGGGGAAAAAAGGTAAAGGGGTTAGCCTTTACTTTTTGACCGATTTTGGTCATTTTTGAAACTTTTGAGTTAGGGTCAAAAACGGTTTAAATAAAGTCTTTTTAGACCTTCTGTGAAAAGGAGAAGGCTTTATTTGGGCTAAAAAAAATGTTTTTGGACTTTTTGAAAAAAATCGGGGAAAAAAAAAAGTAAAGGGGTTAGCCTTTACTTTTTGACCGATTTTGGTCATTTTTGAAACTTTTGAGTTAGGGTCAAAAACGGTTAAATAAAGTCTTTTTAGACCTTCTGTGAAAAGGAGAAGGCTTTATTTGGGCTAAAAAAAATGTTTTGGACTTTTTGAAAAAAATCGGGGAAAAAAAAAGTAAAGGGGTTAGCCTTTACTTTTTGACCGATTTTGGTCATTTTTGAAACTTTTGAGTTAGGGTCAAAAACGGTTAAATAAAGTCTTTTTAGACCTTCTGTGAAAAGGAGAAGGCTTTATTTGGGCTAAAAAAATGTTTTGGACTTTTTGAAAAAAATCGGGGAAAAAAAAAGTAAAGGGGTTAGCCTTTACTTTTTGACCGATTTTGGTCATTTTTGAAACTTTTGAGTTAGGGTGAAAAACGGTTAAATAAAGTCTTTTTAGACCTTCTGTGAAAAGGAGAAGGCTTTATTTCGGCTAAAAATTTTTTTTTTGACTTTTTGAAAAAAATCGGGGGAAAAAAAAGTAAAGGGTTTAGCCTTTACTTTTTGACAGATTTTGGTCATTTTTGAAAC
Source organism: Paragorgia papillata (assembly GCA_035771165.1). Taxonomy (NCBI): domain Eukaryota; kingdom Metazoa; phylum Cnidaria; class Anthozoa; order Scleralcyonacea; family Coralliidae; genus Paragorgia; species Paragorgia papillata. The sequence goes on along the minus strand of JAWNZC010000430.1, from coordinate 1,095,485 downwards.
TTTGAGTTAGGGTCAAAAACGGTTAAATAAAGTCTTCTTAGACCTTCTGTGAAAAGGAGAAGGCTTTATTTGGGCTAAAAAAAAAGTTTTTGGACTTTTTGAAAAAAATCGGGGAAAAAAAAAGTAAAGGGGTTAGCCTTTACTTTTTGACCGATTTTGGTCATTTTTGAAACTTTTGAGTTAGGGTCAAAAACGGTTAAATAAAGTCTTTTTAGACCTTCTGTGAAACGGAGAAGGCTTTATTTTGGCTAAAAAAATTTTTTTTGGACTTTTTGAAAAAAATCGGGGCAAAAAAAAAGTAAAGGGGTTAGCCTTTACTTTTTGACCGATTTTGGTCATTTTTGAAACTTTTGAGTTAGGGTCAAAAACCGGTTAAATAAGTTTTTTTTAGACCTTCTGTGAAAAGGAGAAGGCTTTATTTCGGCTAAAAAATTTTTTTTTGACTTTTTGAAAAAAATCGGGGGAAAAAAAAGTAAAGGGTTTAGCCTTTACTTTTTGACAGATTTTGGTCATTTTTGAAACTTTTGAGTTAGGGTCAAAAACGGTTAAATAAAGTCTTCTTAGACCTTCTGTGAAAAGGAGAAGGCTTTATTTGGGCTAAAAAAATTTTTTTGGACTTTTTGAAAAAAATCGGGGAAAAAAAAAGTAAAGGGGTTCGCCTTTACTTTTTGACCGATTTTGGTCATTTTTGAAACTTTTGAGTTAGGGTCAAAAACGGTTAAATAAAGTCTTTTTAGACCTTCTGTGAAACGGAGAAGGCTTTATTTTGGCTAAAAAATTTTTTTTGGACTTTTTGAAAAAAATCGGGGCAAAAAAAAGTAAAGGGGTTAGCCTTTACTTTTTGACCGATTTTGGTCATTTTTGAAATTTTGAGTTAGGGTCAAAAACGGTTAAATAAAGTCTTTTTAGACCTTCTGTGAAAAGGAGAAGGCTTTATTTCGGCTAAAAATTTTTTTTTTGACTTTTTGAAAAAAATCGGGGAAAAAAAAAGTAAAGGGGTTAGCCTTTACTTTTTGACCGATTTTGGTCATTCTTGAAACTTTTGAGTTAGGGTCAAAAACGGTTAAATAAAGTCTTTTTAGACCTTCTGTGAAAAGGAGAAGGCTTTATTTGGCTAAAAAAAAATTTTTTGGACTTTTTGAAAAAAATCGGGGAAAAAAAAAGTAAAGGGGTTAGCCTTTACTTTTTGACCGATTTTGGTCATTTTTGAAACTTTTGAGTTAGGGTCAAAAACGGTTAAATAAAGTCTTTTTAGACCTTCTGTGAAAAAGAGAAGGCTTTATTTGGGCTAAAAAAATTTTTTTGGACTTTTTGAAAAAAATCGGGGAAAAAAAAAGTAAAGGGGTTAGCCTTTACTTTTTGACCGATTTTGTTCATTTTTGAAACTTTTGAGTTAGGGTCAAAAACGGTTAAATAAAGTCTTTTTAGATCTTCTGTGAAAAGGAGAAGGCTTTATTTTGGCTAAAAAAATTTTTTTTGACTTTTTGAAAAAAATCGGGGGAAAAAAAAGTAAAGGGGTTAGCCTTTACTTTTTGACCGATTTTGGTCATTTTTGAAACTTTTGAGTTAGGGTCAAAAACGGTTAAATAAAGTCTTTTTAGACCTTCTGTGAAAAGGAGAAGGCTTTATTTGGGCTAAAAAAAATGTTTTGGACTTTTTGAAAAAAATCGGGGCAAAAAAAAGTAAAGGGGTTAGCCTTTACTTTTTGACCGATTTTGGTCATTTTTGAAACTTTTGAGTTAGGGTCAAAAACGGTTAAATAAAGTCTTTTTAGACCTTCTGTGAAAAGGAGAAGGCTTTATTTTGGGTAAAAAAATTTTTTTTGACTTTTTGAAAAAAATCGGGGAAAAAAAAAGTAAAGGGGTTAGCCTTTACTTTTTGACCGATTTTGGTCATTTTTGAAACTTTTGAGTTAGGGTCAAAAACGGTTAAATAAAGTCTTTTTAGACCTTCTGTGAAAAGGAGAAGGCTTTATTTGGGCTAAAAAAAATTTTTTGGACTTTTTGAAAAAAATCGGGGAAAAAAAAAGTAAAGGGTAACCCCTTTACTTTTTGACCGATTTTGGTCATTTTTGAAATTTTGAGTTAGGGTCAAAAACGGTTAAATAAAGTCTTTTTAGACCTTCTGTGAAACGGAGAAGGCTTTATTTTGGCTAAAAATTTTTTTTTTGACTTTTTGAAAAAAATCGGGGAAAAAAAAAAGTAAAGGGGTTAGCCTTTACTTTTTGACCGATTTTGGTCATTTTTGAAACTTTTGAGTTAGGGTCAAAAACGGTTAAATAAAGTCTTTTTAGACCTTCTGTGAAAAGGAGAAGGCTTTATTTTTGGGTAAAAAAAATTTTTTTTTTGACTTTTTGAAAAAAATCGGGGAAAAAAAAAGTAAAGGGGTTAGCCTTTACTTTTTGACCGATTTTGGTCATTTTTGAAACTTTTGAGTTAGGGTCAAAAACGGTTAAATAAAGTCTTTTTAGACCTTCTGTGAAAAGGAGAAGGCTTTATTTTGGCTAAAAAAATTTTTTTGGACTTTTTGAAAAAAATCGGGGAAAAAAAAAGTAAAGGGGTTAGCCTTTACTTTTTGACCGATTTTGGTCATTTTTGAAACTTTTGAGTTAGGGTCAAAAACGGTTAAATAAAGTCTTTTTAGACCTTCTGTGAAAAAGAGAAGGCTTTATTTGGGTAAAAAAATTTTTTTGGACTTTTTGAAAAAAATCGGGGAAAAAAAAAGTAAAGGGGTTAGCCTTTACTTTTTGACCGATTTTGGTCATTTTTGAAACTTTCGAGTTAGGGTCAAAAACGGTTAAATAAAGTCTTTTTAGACCTTCTGTGAAAAGGAGAAGGCTTTATTTTGGGTAAAAAATTTTTTTTTGACTTTTTGAAAAAAATCGGGGAAAAAAAAAGTAAAGGGGTTAGCCTTTACTTTTTGACCGATTTTGGTCATTTTTGAAACTTTTGAGTTAGGGTCAAAAACGGTTAAATAAAGTCTTTTTAGACCTTCTGTGAAAAGGAGAAGGCTTTATTTGGGCTAAAAAAAATGTTTTGGACTTTTTGAAAAAAATCGGGGAAAAAAAAAGTAAAGGGGTTAGCCTTTACTTTTTGACCGATTTTGGTCATTTTTGAAACTTTTGAGTTAGGGTCAAAAACGGTTAAATAAAGTCTTTTTAGACCTTCTGTGAAAAGGAGAAGGCTTTATTTTGGCTAAAAAATTTTTTTTTGACTTTTTGAAAAAAATCGGGGGAAAAAAGGTAAAGGGGTTAGCCTTTACTTTTTGACCGATTTTGGTCATTTTTGAAACTTTTGAGTTAGGGTCAAAAACGGTTAAATAAAGTCTTTTTAGACCTTCTGTGAAAAGGAGAAGGCTTTATTTTGGCTAAAAAAATTTTGTTGGACTTTTTGAAAAAAATCGGGGAAAAAAAAAGTAAAGGGGTTAGCCTTTACTTTTTGACCGATTTTGGTCATTTTTGAAACTTTTGAGTTAGGGTCAAAAACGGTTAAATAAAGTCTTTTTAGACCTTCTGTGAAAAGGAGAAGGCTTTATTTTTGGGTAAAAAATTTTTTTTTTGACTTTTTGAAAAAAATCGGGGAAAAAAAAAGTAAAGGGGTTAGCCTTTACTTTTTGACCGATTTTGGTCATTTTTGAAACTTTTGAGTTAGGGTCAAAAACGGTTAAATAAAGTCTTTTTAGACCTTCTGTGAAAAGGAGAAGGCTTTATTTTGGGTAAAAAAATTTTTTGGGACTTTTTGAAAAAAATCGGGGAAAAAAAAAGTAAAGGGGTTAGCCTTTACTTTTTGACCGATTTTGGTCATTCTTGAAACTTTTGAGTTAGGGTCAAAAACGGTTAAATAAAGTCTTTTTAGACCTTCTGTGAAAAGGAGAAGGCTTTATTTTGGCTAAAAAAATTTTTTTTGGACTTTTTGAAAAAAATCGGGGAAAAAAAAGTAAAGGGGTTAGCCTTTACTTTTTGACCGATTTTGGTCATTTTTGAAACTTTTGAGTTAGGGTCAAAAACGGTTAAATAAAGTCTTTTTAGACCTTCTGTGAAAAAGAGAAGGCTTTATTTGGGCTAAAAAAATTTTTTTGGACTTTTTGAAAAAAATCGGGGAAAAAAAAAGTAAAGGGGTTAGCCTTTACTTTTTGACCGATTTTGGTCATTTTTGAAACTTTCGAGTTAGGGTCAAAAACGGTTAAATAAAGTCTTTTTAGACCTTCTGTGAAAAGGAGAAGGCTTTATTTGGGTAAAAAAATTTTTTTTTGACTTTTTGAAAAAAATCGGGGAAAAAAAAAGTAAAGGGGTTAGCCTTTACTTTTTGACCGATTTTGGTCATTTTTGAAACTTTTGAGTTAGGGTCAAAAACGGTTAAATAAAGTCTTTTTAGACCTTCTGTGAAAAGGAGAAGGCTTTATTTGGGCTAAAAAAAATGTTTTGGACTTTTTGAAAAAAATCGGGGAAAAAAAAAGTAAAGGGGTTAGCCTTTACTTTTTGACCGATTTTGGTCATTTTTGAAACTTTTGAGTTAGGGTCAAAAACGGTTAAATAAAGTCTTTTTAGACCTTCTGTGAAAAGGAGAAGGCTTTATTTTGGCTAAAAAATTTTTTTTTGACTTTTTGAAAAAAATCGGGGGGAAAAAAGGTAAAGGGGTTAGCCTTTACTTTTTGACCGATTTTGGTCATTTTTGAAACTTTTGAGTTAGGGTCAAAAACGGTTAAATAAAGTCTTTTTAGACCTTCTGTGAAAAGGAGAAGGCTTTATTTGGGCTAAAAAAAATGTTTTGGACTTTTTGAAAAAAATCGGGGAAAAAAAAAGTAAAGGGGGTTAGCCTTTACTTTTTGACCGAATTTTGGTCATTTTTGAAACTTTTGAGTTAGGGTCAAAAACGGTTAAATAAAGTCTTTTTAGACCTTCTGTGAAAAGGAGAAGGCTTTATTTGGGCTAAAAAAAATTTTTTTGACTTTTTGAAAAAAATCGGGGAAAAAAAAAGTAAAGGGGTTAGCCTTTACTTTTTGACCGATTTTGGTCATTTTTGAAACTTTTGAGTTAGGGTCAAAAACGGTTAAATAAAGTCTTTTTAGACCTTCTGTGAAAAGGAGAAGGCTTTATTTGGGCTAAAAAAAATGTTTTGGACTTTTTGAAAAAAATCGGGGAAAAAAAAAGTAAAGGGGTTAGCCTTTACTTTTTGACCGATTTTGGTCATTTTTGAAACTTTTGAGTTAGGGTCAAAAACGGTTAAATAAAGTCTTTTTAGACCTTCTGTGAAAAGGAGAAGGCTTTATTTGGGCTAAAAAAAATTTTTTGGACTTTTTGAAAAAAATCGGGGAAAAAAAAAGTAAAGGGGTTAGCCTTTACTTTTTGACCGATTTTGGTCATTTTTGAAACTTTTGAGTTAGGGTCAAAAACGGTTAAATAAAGTCTTTTTAGACCTTCTGTGAAAAGGAGAAGGCTTTATTTGGGCTAAAAAAATTTTTTTGGTCTTTTTGAAAAAAATCGGGGAAAAAAAAAGTAAAGGGTTTAGCCTTTACTTTTTGACAGATTTTGGTCATTTTTGAAACTTTTGAGTTAGGGTCAAAAACGGTTAAATAAAGTCTTTTTAGACCTTCTGTGAAAAGGAGAAGGCTTTATTTGGGCTAAAAAATTTTTTTTGGTCTTTTTGAAAAAAATCGGGGAAAAAAAAAGTAAAGGGTTTAGCCTTTACTTTTTGACAGATTTTGGTCATTTTTGAAACTTTTGAGTTAGGGTCAAAAACGGTTAAATAAAGTCTTTTTAGACCTTCTGTGAAAAGGAGAAGGCTTTATTTTGGCTAAAAAAATTTTTTTTGACTTTTTGAAAAAAATCGGGGAAAAAAAAAGTAAAGGGGTTAGCCTTTACTTTTTGACCGATTTTGGTCATTTTTGAAACTTTTGAGTTAGGGTCAAAAACGGTTAAATAAAGTCTTTTTAGACCTTCTGTGAAAAGGAGAAGGGTTTATTGAAAAAAATCGGGGAAAAAAAAAGTAAAGGGGTTAGCCTTTACTTTTTGACCGATTTTGGTCATTTTTGAAACTTTTGAGTTAGGGTCAAAAACGGTTAAATAAAGTCTTTTTAGACCTTCTGTGAAAAGGAGAAGGCTTTATTTGGGCTAAAAAAAATGTTTTGGACTTTTTGAAAAAAATCGGGGAAAAAAAAAGTAAAGGGGTTAGCCTTTACTTTTTGACCGATTTTGGTCATTTTTGAAACTTTTGAGTTAGGGTCAAAAACGGTTAAATAAAGTCTTTTTAGACCTTCTGTGAAAAGGAGAAGGCTTTATTTGGGCTAAAAAATTTTTTTTGGTCTTTTTGAAAAAAATCGGGGAAAAAAAAAGTAAAGGGGTTAGCCTTTACTTTTTGACCGATTTTGGTCATTTTTGAAACTTTTGAGTTAGGGTCAAAAACGGTTAAATAAAGTCTTTTTAGACGTTCTGTGAAAAGGAGAAGGCTTTATTTCGGCTAAAAAAAATGTTTTGGACTTTTTGAAAAAAATCGGGGAAAAAAAAAGTAAAGGGGTTAGCCTTTACTTTTTGACCGATTTTGGTCATTTTTGAAACTTTTGAGTTAGGGTCAAAAACGGTTAAATAAAGTCTTTTTAGACCTTCTGTGAAACGGAGAAGGCTTTATTTTGGGTAAAAAATTTTTTTTGGACTTTTTGAAAAAAATCGGGGCAAAAAAAAGTAAAGGGGTTAGCCTTTACTTTTTGACCGATTTTGGTCATTTTTGAAACTTTTGAGTTAGGGTCAAAAACGGTTAAATAAAGTCTTTTTAGACCTTCTGTGAAAAGGAGAAGGCTTTATTTTGGCTAAAAAAATTTTTTTTGACTTTTTGAAAAAAATCGGGGAAAAAAAAAGTAAAGGGGTTAGCCTTTACTTTTTGACCGATTTTGGTCATTTTTGAAACTTTTGAGTTAGGGTCAAAAACGGTTAAATAAAGTCTTTTTAGACCTTCTGTGAAAAGGAGAAGGCTTTATTTGGGTTAAAAAAAATGTTTTGGACTTTTTGAAAAAAATCGGGGAAAAAAAAAGTAAAGGGGTTAGCCTTTACTTTTTGACCGATTTTGGTCATTTTTGAAACTTTTGAGTTAGGGTCAAAAACGGTTAAATAAAGTCTTTTTAGACCTTCTGTGAAAAGGAGAAGGCTTTATTTCGGCTAAAAAATTTTTTTTTGACTTTTTGAAAAAAATCGGGGGAAAAAAAAGTAAAGGGTTTAGCCTTTACTTTTTGACAGATTTTGGTTATTTTTGAAACTTTTGAGTTAGGGTCAAAAACGGTTAAATAAAGTCTTCTTAGACCTTCTGTGAAAAGGAGAAGGCTTTATTTGGGCTAAAAAAAATGTTTTGGACTTTTTGAAAAAAATCGGGGAAAAAAAAAGTAAAGGGGTTAGCCTTTACTTTTTGACCGATTTTGGTCATTTTTGAAACTTTTGAGTTAGGGTCAAAAACGGTTAAATAAAGTCTTTTTAGACCTTCTGTGAAACGGAGAAGGCTTTATTTTGGCTAAAAAAATTTTTTTGGACTTTTTAAAAAAAATCGGGGCAAAAAAAAGTAAAGGGGTTAGCCTTTACTTTTTGACCGATTTTGGTCATTTTTGAAATTTTGAGTTAGGGTCAAAAACGGTTAAATAAAGTCTTTTTAGACCTTCTGTGAAAAGGAGAAGGCTTTATTTCGGCTAAAAATTTTTTTTTTGACTTTTTGAAAAAAATCGGGGAAAAAAAAAGTAAAGGGGTTAGCCTTTACTTTTTGACCGATTTTGGTCATTCTTGAAACTTTTGAGTTAGGGTCAAAAACGGTTAAATAAAGTCTTTTTAGACCTTCTGTGAAAAGGAGAAGGCTTTATTTTGGCTAAAAAAAATTTTTTTGGACTTTTTGAAAAAAATCGGGGAAAAAAAAAGTAAAGGGGTTAGCCTTTACTTTTTGACCGATTTTGGTCATTTTTGAAACTTTTGAGTTAGGGTCAAAAACGGTTAAATAAAGTCTTTTTAGACCTTCTGTGAAAAAGAGAAGGCTTTATTTGGGCTAAAAAAATTTTTTTGGACTTTTTGAAAAAAATCGGGGAAAAAAAAAGTAAAGGGGTTAGCCTTTACTTTTTGACCGATTTTGTTCATTTTTGAAACTTTTGAGTTAGGGTCAAAAACGGTTAAATAAAGTCTTTTTAGACCTTCTGTGAAAAGGAGAAGGCTTTATTTTGGCTAAAAAAATTTTTTTTGACTTTTTGAAAAAAATCGGGGGAAAAAAAAGTAAAGGGGTTAGCCTTTACTTTTTGACCGATTTTGGTCATTTTTGAAACTTTTGAGTTAGGGTCAAAAACGGTTAAATAAAGTCTTTTTAGACCTTCTGTGAAAAGGAGAAGGCTTTATTTGGGCTAAAAAAAATGTTTTGGACTTTTTGAAAAAAATCGGGGCAAAAAAAAGTAAAGGGGTTAGTTAGCCTTTACTTTTTGACCGATTTTGGTCATTTTTGAAACTTTTGAGTTAGGGTCAAAAACGGTTAAATAAAGTCTTTTTAGACCTTCTGTGAAAAGGAGAAGGCTTTATTTCGGCTAAAAATTTTTTTTTTGACTTTTTGAAAAAAATCGGGGAAAAAAAAAGTAAAGGGGTTAGCCTTTACTTTTTGACCGATTTTGGTCATTCTTGAAACTTTTGAGTTAGGGTCAAAAACGGTTAAATAAAGTCTTTTTAGACCTTCTGTGAAAAGGAGAAGGCTTTATTTTGGCTAAAAAAAATTTTTTGGACTTTTTGAAAAAAATCGGGGAAAAAAAAAGTAAAGGGGTTAGCCTTTACTTTTTGACCGATTTTGGTCATTTTTGAAACTTTTGAGTTAGGGTCAAAAACGGTTAAATAAAGTCTTTTTAGACCTTCTGTGAAAAAGAGAAGGCTTTATTTGGGCTAAAAAATTTTTTTTGGACTTTTTGAAAAAAATCGGGGAAAAAAAAAGTAAAGGGGTTAGCCTTTACTTTTTGACCGATTTTGTTCATTTTTGAAACTTTTGAGTTAGGGTCAAAAACGGTTAAATAAAGTCTTTTTAGACCTTCTGTGAAAAGGAGAAGGCTTTATTTTGGCTAAAAAATTTTTTTTTGACTTTTTGAAAAAAATCGGGGGAAAAAAAAGTAAAGGGTTTAGCCTTTACTTTTTGACCGATTTTGGTCATTTTTGAAACTTTTGAGTTAGGGTCAAAAACGGTTAAATAAAGTCTTTTTAGACCTTCTGTGAAAAGGAGAAGGCTTTATTTCGGCTAAAAATTTTTTTTTTGACTTTTTGAAAAAAATCGGGGAAAAAAAAAGTAAAGGGGTTAGCCTTTACTTTTTGACCGATTTTGGTCATTCTTGAAACTTTTGAGTTAGGGTCAAAAACGGTTAAATAAAGTCTTTTTAGACCTTCTGTGAAAAGGAGAAGGCTTTATTTTGGCTAAAAAAAATTTTTTGGACTTTTTGAAAAAAATCGGGGAAAAAAAAAGTAAAGGGGTTAGCCTTTACTTTTTGACCGATTTTGGTCATTTTTGAAACTTTTGAGTTAGGGTCAAAAACGGTTAAATAAAGTCTTTTTAGACCTTCTGTGAAAAAGAGAAGGCTTTATTTGGGCTAAAAAATTTTTTTTGGACTTTTTGAAAAAAATCGGGGAAAAAAAAAGTAAAGGGGTTAGCCTTTACTTTTTGACCGATTTTGTTCATTTTTGAAACTTTTGAGTTAGGGTCAAAAACGGTTAAATAAAGTCTTTTTAGACCTTCTGTGAAAAGGAGAAGGCTTTATTTTGGCTAAAAAAAATTTTTTTGACTTTTTGAAAAAAATCGGGGGAAAAAAAAGTAAAGGGTTTAGCCTTTACTTTTTGACCGATTTTGGTCATTTTTGAAACTTTTGAGTTAGGGTCAAAAACGGTTAAATAAAGTCTTTTTAGACCTTCTGTGAAAAGGAGAAGGCTTTATTTGGGCTAAAAAAAATTTTTGGACTTTTTGAAAAAAATCGGGGAAAAAAAAAGTAAAGGGGTTAGCCTTTACTTTTTGACCGATTTTGGTCATTTTTGAAACTTTTGAGTTAGGGTCAAAAACGGTTAAATAAAGTCTTTTTAGACCTTCTGTGAAAAGGAGAAGGCTTTATTTGGGCTAAAAAATTTTATTTTGACTTTTTGAAAAAAATCGGGGGGAAAAAAAGTAAAGGGTTTAGCCTTTACTTTTTGACAGATTTTGGTCATTTTTGAAACTTTTGAGTTAGGGTCAAAAACGGTTAAATAAAGTCTTTTTAGACCTTCTGTGAAAAGGAGAAGGGTTTATTTTGGCTAAAAAAATTTTTTTTGACTTTTTGAAAAAAATCGGGGAAAAAAAAAGTAAAGGGGTTAGCCTTTACTTTTTGACCGATTTTGGTCATTTTTGAAACTTTTGAGTTAGGGTCAAAAACGGTTAAATAAAGTCTTTTTAGACCTTCTGTGAAAAGGAGAAGGCTTTATTTGGGCTAAAAAAAATGTTTTGGACTTTTTGAAAAAAATCGGGGAAAAAAAAAGTAAAGGGGTTAGCCTTTACTTTTTGACCGATTTTGGTCATTTTTGAAACTTTTGAGTTAGGGTCAAAAACGGTTAAATAAAGTCTTTTTAGACCTTCTGTGAAAAGGAGAAGGCTTTATTTCGGCTAAAAAATTTTTTTTTGACTTTTTGAAAAAAATCGGGGGAAAAAAAAGTAAAGGGTTTAGCCTTTACTTTTTGACCGATTTTGGTCATTTTTGAAACTTTTGAGTTAGGGTCAAAAACGGTTAAATAAAGTCTTTTTAGACCTTCTGTGAAAACGAGAAGGCTTTATTTTGGCTAAAAAAATTTTTTTTGACTTTTTGAAAAAAATCGGGGAAAAAAAAAGTAAAGGGGTTAGCCTTTACTTTTTGACCGATTTTGGTCATTTTTGAAACTTTTGAGTTAGGGTCAAAAACGGTTAAATAAAGTCTTTTTAGACCTTCTGTGAAAAGGAGAAGGCTTTATTTCGGGTAAAAAATTTTTTTTTGACTTTTTGAAAAAAATCGGGGGAAAAAAAAGTAAAGGGTTTAGCCTTTACTTTTTGACCGATTTTGGTCATTTTTGAAACTTTTGAGTTAGGGTCAAAAACGGTTAAATAAAGTCTTTTTAGACCTTCTGTGAAAACGAGAAGGCTTTATTTTGGCTAAAAAAAATTTTTTTGACTTTTTGAAAAAAATCGGGGAAAAAAAAAGTAAAGGGGTTAGCCTTTACTTTTTGACCGATTTTGGTCATTTTTGAAACTTTTGAGTTAGGGTCAAAAACGGTTAAATAAAGTCTTTTTAGACCTTCTGTGAAAAGGAGAAGGCTTTATTTGGGTTAAAAAAAATGTTTTGGACTTTTTGAAAAAAATCGGGGAAAAAAAAAGTAAAGGGGTTAGCCTTTACTTTTTGACCGATTTTGGTCATTTTTGAAACTTTTGAGTTAGGGTCAAAAAACGGTTAAATAAAGTCTTTTTAGACCTTCTGTGAAAAGGAGAAGGCTTTATTTGGGCTAAAAAAAATGTTTTGGACTTTTTGAAAAAAATCGGGGAAAAAAAAAGTAAAGGGGTTAGCCTTTACTTTTTGACCGATTTTGGTCATTTTTGAAACTTTTGAGTTAGGGTCAAAAACGGTTAAATAAAGTCTTTTTTAGACCTTCTGTGAAAAGGAGAAGGCTTTATTTGGGCTAAAAAAATTTTTTTGGACTTTTTGAAAAAAATCATGTAAAAAAAAAGTAAAGGGGTTAGCCTTTACTTTTTGACCGATTTTGGTCATTTTTGAAACTTTTGAGTTAGGGTCAAAAACGGTTAAATAAAGTCTTTTAGACCTTCTGTGAAAAGGAGAAAGGCTTTATTTCGGCTAAAAAATTTTTTTTTGACTTTTTGAAAAAAATCGGGGGGAAAAAAAAGTAAAGGGTTTAGCCTTTACTTTTTGACCGATTTTGGTCATTTTTGAAACTTTTGAGTTAGGGTCAAAAACGGTTAAATAAAGTCTTTTAGACCTTCTGTGAAAACGAGAAGGCTTTATTTTGGCTAAAAAAATTTTTTTTGACTTTTTGAAAAAAATCGGGGAAAAAAAAAGTAAAGGGGTTAGCCTTTACTTTTTGACCGATTTTGGTCATTTTTGAAACTTTTGAGTTAGGGTCAAAAACGGTTAAATAAAGTCTTTTTAGACCTTCTGTGAAAAGGAGAAGGCTTTATTTTGGCTAAAAAAATTTTTTTTGACTTTTTGAAAAAAATCGGGGAAAAAAAAAGTAAAGGGGTTAGTTAGCCTTTACTTTTTGACCGATTTTGGTCATTTTTGAAACTTTTGAGTTAGGGTCAAAAACGGTTAAATAAAGTCTTTTTAGACCTTCTGTGAAAAGGAGAAGGCTTTATTTGGGTTAAAAAAAATGTTTTGGACTTTTTGAAAAAAATCGGGGAAAAAAAAAGTAAAGGGGTTAGCCTTTACTTTTTGACCGATTTTGGTCATTTTTGAAACTTTTGAGTTAGGGTCAAAAACGGTTAAATAAAGTCTTTTTAGACCTTCTGTGAAAAGGAGAAGGCTTTATTTGGGCTAAAAAAATTTTTTTTGGACTTTTTGAAAAAAATCATGTAAAAAAAAAGTAAAGGGGTTAGCCTTTACTTTTTGACCGATTTTGGTCATTTTTGAAACTTTTGAGTTAGGGTCAAAAACGGTTAAATAAAGTCTTTTTAGACCTTCTGTGAAAAGGAGAAGGCTTTATTTCGGCTAAAAAATTTTTTTTTTGACTTTTTGAAAAAAATCGGGGGAAAAAAAAGTAAAGGGTTTAGCCTTTACTTTTTGACCGATTTTGGTCATTTTTGAAACTTTTGAGTTAGGGTCAAAAACGGTTAAATAAAGTCTTTTTAGACCTTCTGTGAAAACGAGAAGGCTTTATTTGGCCTAAAAATATTTTTTTTGATTTTTTGAAAAAAATTGTGAAAAGGAGAAGGCTGTATTTGGGTTAAATATTAATATTTGAGTTTTTTTAAAAAGTCAGAAAAAAATGTAAACTCATTCTTGTATTATTTTCTTCTAGGAATGTCAAGGAAAGTGATGGATTTAGAATGTCTACCTGTATATTTTATAAATTAAAAAGCTTGTATGTTTTTATTTTAAGAAATACAGTGTTTTTTATCCTAATTATTGTTTTCTTTGGTGTTTTAATGTAAAGAATATAATTTGACATTAAATTCATTAAATTATTTAAATTCCTTACATTCTTGAAATTTCTAACATTCTTTAAAATCTAAAAAGACTTTATTTAACCGTTTTTGACCCTAATTAAAAGTTGGAAAAATGACCAAAATCGGTCAAAAAGTAAAGGCTAACCCCTTTACTTTTTTTTTTCCCCGATTTTTTTCAAAAAGTCCAAAAAAATATTTTTAGCTCCTTTTCACAGAAGGTCTAAAAAGACTTTATTTAGCTGTTTTTGACCTTAATTCAAAATTTCGAAAAATGGCCAAAATCGGTCAAAAAGTAAAGGCCAACCTCTTTACTTTTTTCCCCCTCGATTGTTTTAAAAACGAAAAAACCCAACATATTTAGCCCATAAACAGCCTTCTCCTTCCCACAGATGGTCTAAAAAGACTTAATTTCTCCATTTTTGACCCCAATTCAAAAGTTCGAAAAATGGCCAAAATCGGTCAAAAAGTAAAGGTTAACCCCTTCACTTTCTTTTCGCCGAGTTTTTTAAAAAAGTCCAAAAAAATATTTTTAGCCCAAAATAAAGCCTTCTCCTTTTCACAGGTCTAAAAAGACTTTATTTAACCGTTTTTGACCCTAACTCAAAAGTTTCAAAAATGACCAAAATCGGTCAAAAAGTAAAGGCTAACCCCTTTACTTTTTTTTTTCCCGATTTTTTTCAAAAAGTCCAAAAAAATATTTTTAGCCCAAAATAAAGCCTTCTCCTTTTCACAGAAGGTCTAAAAAGACTTTATTTAACCGTTTTTGACCCTAACTCAAAAGTTTCAAAAATGACCAAAATCGGTCAAAAAGTAAAAGCTAACCCCTTTACTTTTTTTTTTCACCGATTTTTTTCAAAAAGTCAAAAAAAATATTATTAGCCCAAATAAAGCCTTCTCCTTTTCACAGAAGGTCTAAAAAGACTTTATTTAACCCTTTTTGACCCTAACTCAAAAGTTTCAAAAATGACCAAAATCGGTCAAAAAGTAAAGGCTAACTAACCCATTTAACTTTTTTCTCCCCCGATTTTTTTCAAAAAATCAAAAAAATTTATTTTAGCCCAAATAAAGCCTTCTCCTTTTCACAGAAGGTCTAAAAAGACTTTATTTAACCGTTTTTTACCCTAACTCAGAAGTTTCAAAAATGACCAAAATCGGTCAAAAAGTAAAGGCTAACCCCTTTACTTTTTTTTTTCCCGATTTTTTTCAAAAAGTCCAAAAAAATATTTTTAGCTCCTTTTCACAGAAGGTCTAAAAAGACTTTATTTAACTGTTTTTGACCTTAATTCAAAATTTCGAAAAATGGCCAAAATCGGTCAAAAAGTAAAGGCTAACCTCTTTACTTTTTTTTTCCTCGATTTTTTTCAAAAAATCCAAAAAAAATATTTTTAGCCTACAGCCTTCTCCTTTCCACAGAAGGTCTAAAAAGACTTTATTTCTCCATTTTTGACCCTAATTCAAAAGTTTCAAAAATGGCCAAAATCGGTCAAAAAGTAAAGGCTAAACCCCTTTTACTTTTTTTTTTCGCCGAGTTTTTTAAAAAAGTCCAAAAAAAATATTTTTAGCCCAAAATAAAGCCTTCTCCTTTTCACAGAAGGTCTAAAAAGACTTTATTTAACCGTTTTTGACCCTAACTCAAAAGTTTCAAAAATGACCAAAATCGGTCAAAAAGTAAAGGCTAACCCCTTTACTTTTTTTTTCCCGATTTTTTTCAAAAAGTCCAAAAAAATATTTTTAGCCCAAAATAAAGCCTTCTCCTTTTCACAGAAGGTCTAAAAAGACTTTATTTAACCGTTTTTGACCCTAACTCAAAAGTTTCAAAAATGACCAAAATCGGTCAAAAAGTAAAGGCTAAACCCCTTTACTTTTTTTTTTCCCGATTTTTTTCAAAAAGTCCAAAAAAATATTTTTAGCCCAAATAAAGCTCCTTTTCACAGATCTAAAAAGACTTTATTTAACCGTTTTTGACCCTAACTCAAAAGTTTCAAAAAATGACCAAAATCGGTCAAAAAAGTAAAGGCTAACCCCTTTACTTTTTTTTTCCCGGATTTTTTTCAAAAAGTCCAAAAAAATATTTTTAGCTGCCTTCTCCTTTTCACAGAAGGTCTAAAAAGACTTTATTTAAACCGTTTTTGACCCTAATTCAAAACTTCGAAAAATGGCCAAAGTCGGTCAAAAAGTAAAGGCTAACCCCTTTACTTTTTTTTTTCCCGATTTTTTTCAAAAAGTCCAAAAAAATATTTTTAGCCCAAAATAAAGCCTTCTCCTTTTCACAGAAGGTCTAAAAAGACTTTATTTAACCGTTTTTGACCCTAACTCAAAAGTTTCAAAAATGACCAAAATCGGTCAAAAAGTAAAGGCTAACCCCTTTACTTTTTTTTTTCCCGATTTTTTTCAAAAAGTCCAAAAAAATATTTTTAGCCCAAATAAAGCCTTCTCCTTTTCACAGAAGGTCTAAAAAGACTTTATTTAACCGTTTTTGACCCTAACTCAAAAGTTTCAAAAATGACCAAAATCGGTCAAAAAGTAAAGGCTAACCCCTTTACTTTTTTTTTCCCCCCGATTTTTTTCAAAAAGTCAAAAAAATATTATTAGCCCAAATAAAGCCTTCTCCTTTTCACAGAAGGTCTAAAAAGACTTTATTTAACCGTTTTTGACCCTAACTCAAAATTTTTCAAAAATGACCAAAAATCGGTCAAAAAGTAAAGGCTAACCCCTTTAACTTTTTTCCCCCCCGATTTTTTTCAAAAAATCAAAAAAAATTTTTTTAGACCAATTAAAGCCTTCTCCTTTTCACAGAAGGTCTAAAAAGACTTTATTTAACCGTTTTTTACCCTAACTCAGAAGTTTCAAAAATGACCAAAATCGGTCAAAAAGTAAAGGCTAACCCCTTTACTTTTTTTTTTCCCGGATTTTTTTCAAAAAGTCCAAAAAAATTTTTTAGCTTCTCCTTTTCACAGAAGGTCTAAAAAGACTTTATTTAACTGTTTTTGACCTTAATTCAAAATTTCGAAAAAATGGCCAAAATCGGTCAAAAAAAGTAAAGGCTAACCTCTTTACTTTTTTTTTCGCCGAGTTTTTTAAAAAAAAAAAAATATTTTTAGCCCAAAATAAAGCCTTCTCCTTTTCCACAGGAAGGTCTAAAAAGACTTTATTTTAACCGTTTTTGACCCTAACTCAAAAGTTTCAAAAATGACCAAAATCGGTCAAAAAAGTAAAGGCTAAACCCCTTTACTTTTTTTTTTCCCCGATTTTTTTCAAAAAAGTCCAAAAAAATATTTTTAGCCCAAATAAAGCCTTCTCCTTTTCACAGATCTAAAAAGACTTTATTTAACCGTTTTTGACCCTAACTCAAAAGTTTCAAAAATGACCAAAATCGGTAAAAAAGTAAAGGCTAACCCCTTTACTTTTTTTTTTCCCGGATTTTTTTCAAAAAGTCCAAAAAAATATTTTTAGCTCCTTTTCACAGACTTTATTTAACTGTTTTTGACCTTAATTCAAAATTTCGAAAAATGGCCAAAATCGGTCAAAAAGTAAAGGCTAACCCCTTTACTTTTTTTTTCCCCGATTTTTTTCAAAAAGTCCAAAAAAATATTTTTAGCCGAAAATAAAGCCTTCTCCTTTTCACAGGTCTAAAAAGACTTTATTTAACCGTTTTTGACCCTAACTCAAAAGTTTCAAAAATGACCAAAATCGGTCAAAAAGTAAAGGCTTAACCCCTTTAACTTTTTTTTTTTCCCCCGATTTTTTTCAAAAAAGTCCAAAAAAAATTTTTTTAGCCCAAAATAAAGCCTTCTCCTTTTCACAGAAGGTCTAAAAAGACTTTATTTAACCGTTTTTGACCCTAACTCAAAAGTTTCAAAAATGACCAAAATCGGTCAAAAAGTAAAGGCTAACCCCTTTACTTTTTTTTTTCCCGATTTTTTTCAAAAAGTCCAAAAAAATATTATTAGCCCAAATAAAGCTTCTCCTTTTCACAGAAGGTCTAAAAAGACTTTATTTAACCCTTTTTGACGCTAACTCAAAATTTTCAAAAATGACCAAAATCGGTCAAAAAGTAAAGGCTAACTAACTCTTTACTTTTTTTTCCCCCTCGATTTTTTTCAAAAAATCAAAAAAAAATTTTTTTAGCCCAAAATAAAGCCTTCTCCTTTCCACAGAAGGTCTAAAAAAGACTTTATTTAACCGTTTTTTACCCTAACTCAAAAGTTTCAAAAATGACCAAAATCGGTCAAAAAGTAAAGGCTAACCCCTTTACTTTTTTTTTTTTCCCGGATTTTTTTCAAAAAGTCCAAAAAAAAAAAATATTTTTAGCCCAAAATAAAGCCTTCTCCTTTTTCACAGGTCTAAAAAGACTTTATTTAACCGTTTTTGACCCTAACTCAAAAGTTTCAAAAATGACCAAAATCGGTAAAAAAAGTAAAGGCTAACCCCTTTACTTTTTTTTTTCCGGATTTTTTTCAAAAAGTCCAAAAAAAATATTTTTAGCCCATAAACAGCCTTCTCCTTTTCACAGAAGGTCTAAAAAGACTTTATTTAACTGTTTTTGACCTTAATTCAAAAGTTTCGAAAAATGGCCAAAATCGGTCAAAAAGTAAAGGCTAACCCCTTCACTTTCTTTTCGCCGAGTTTTTTAAAAAAGTCCAAAAAAAATTTTTTAGCCCAAAATAAAGCCTTCTCCTTTTCACAGGTCTAAAAAGACTTTATTTAACCGTTTTTGACCCTAACCTCAAAAGTTTCAAAAATGACCAAAATCGGTCAAAAAAGTAAAGGCTAACCCCTTCACTTTTTTTTTTCCCGATTTTTTTTCAAAAAGTCCAAAAAAAATATTTTTTAGCCCAAAATAAAGCCCTTCTCCTTTTCACAGGTCTAAAAAGACTTTATTTAACCGTTTTTGACCCTAACTCAAAAGTTTCAAAAATGACCAAAATCGGTAAAAAAGTAAAGGCTAACCCCTTTACTTTTTTTTTCCCGGATTTTTTTCAAAAAGTCCAAAAAAATATTTTTTAGCCCAAATAAAGCCTTCTCCTTTTCACAGAAGGTCTAAAAAGACTTTATTTAACCGTTTTTGACCCTAACTCAAAAGTTTCAAAAATGACCAAAATCGATCAAAAAGTAAAGGCTAACCTCTTTACTTTTTTTTTTCCCGGATTTTTTTCAAAAAGTCCAAAAAAATATTTTTAGCCCAAATAAAGCCTTCTCCTTTTCACAGATCTAAAAAGACTTTATTTAACCGTTTTTGACCCTAACTCAAAAGTTTCAAAAATGACCAAAATCGGTCAAAAAAGTAAAGGCTAACCCCTTTACTTTTTTTTTTCCCGGATTTTTTTTCAAAAAGTCCAAAAAAATATTTTTTAGCTCCTTTTCACAGAAGGTCTAAAAAGACTTTATTTAACTGTTTTTGACCCTAATTCAAAAATTTTCAAAAAATGGCCAAAATCGATCAAAAAGTAAAGGCTAACCTCTTTACTTTTTTTTTTCCCGATTTTTTTCAAAAAGTCCAAAAAAATATGTTTAGCCCAAAATAAAGCCTTCTCCTTTTCACAGGTCTAAAAAGACTTTATTTAACCGTTTTTGACCCTAACTCAAAAGTTTCAAAAATGACCAAAATCGGTCAAAAAGTAAAGGCTAACCCCTTTACTTTTTTTTTTCCCGATTTTTTTCAAAAAGTCAAAAAAAATATTTTTAGCCCAAAATAAAGCCTTCTCCTTTTCACAGAAGGTCTAAAAAGACTTTATTTAACCGTTTTTGACCCTAACTCAAAAGTTTCAAAAATGACCAAAATCGGTCAAAAAGTAAAAGCTAACCCCTTTACTTTTTTTTTCACCGATTTTTTTCAAAAAGTCCAAAAAAATATTATTAGCCCAAATAAAGCCTTCTCCTTTTCACAGAAGGTCTAAAAAGACTTTATTTAACCCTTTTTGACCCTAACTCAAAATTTTCAAAAATGACAAAAATCGGTCAAAAAGTAAAGGCTAACTAACCCATTTAACTTTTTTCCCCCCCGATTTTTTTCAAAAAATCAAAAAAATATTTTTAGCCCAAATAAAGCCTTCTCCTTTTCACAGAAGGTCTAAAAAGACTTTATTTAACCGTTTTTTACCCTAACTCAGAAGTTTCAAAAATGACCAAAATCGGTCAAAAAGTAAAGGCTAACCCCTTTACTTTTTTTTTTCCCGGATTTTTTTCAAAAAGTCCAAAAAAATATTTTTAGCTCCTTTTCACAGAAGGTCTAAAAAGACTTTATTTAACTGTTTTTGACCTTAATTCAAAATTTCGAAAAATGGCCAAAATCGGTCAAAAAGTAAAGGCTAACCTCTTTACTTTTTTCCCCCTCGATTGTTTTAAAAACGAAAAAAATTATTTTAGCCCATAAACAGCCTTCTCCTTCCCACAGAAGGTCTAAAAAGACTTAATTTCTCCATTTTTGACCCCAATTCAAAAGTTCGAAAAATGGCCAA
The DNA here is from genome assembly GCA_035771165.1 of Paragorgia papillata. Taxonomy (NCBI): domain Eukaryota; kingdom Metazoa; phylum Cnidaria; class Anthozoa; order Scleralcyonacea; family Coralliidae; genus Paragorgia; species Paragorgia papillata. The sequence goes on along the minus strand of JAWNZC010000430.1, from coordinate 1,075,876 downwards.
AATCGGTCAAAAAGTAAAGGTTAACCCCTTCACTTTCTTTTCGCCGAGTTTTTTAAAAAAGTCCAAAAAAATATTTTTAGCCCAAAATAAAGCCTTCTCCTTTTCACAGGTCTAAAAAGACTTTATTTAACCGTTTTTGACCCTAACTCAAAAGTTTCAAAAATGACCAAAATCGGTCAAAAAGTAAAGGCTAAACCCTTTACTTTTTTTTTTCCCGATTTTTTCCCAAAAGTCCAAAAAAATATTTTTAGCCCAAATAAAGCCTTCTCCTTTTCACAGATCTAAAAAGACTTTATTTAACCGTTTTTGACCCTAACTCAAAAGTTTCAAAAATGACCAAAATCGGTCAAAAAGTAAAGGCTAACCCCTTTACTTTTTTTTTCCCGGTTTTTTTCAAAAAGTCCAAAAAAATATTTTTAGCTCCTTTTCACAGAAGGTCTAAAAAGACTTTATTTAACTGTTTTTGACCTTAATTCAAAATTTCGAAAAATGGCCAAAATCGATCAAAAAGTAAAGGCTAACCTCTTTACTTTTTTTTTTCCCGATTTTTTTCAAAAAGTCCAAAAAAATATGTTTAGCCCAAAATAAAGCCTTCTCCTTTTCACAGGTCTAAAAAGACTTTATTTAACCGTTTTTGACCCTAACTCAAAAGTTTCAAAAATGACCAAAATCGGACAAAAAGTAAAGGCTAACCCCTTTACTTTTTTTTTTCCCGATTTTTTTCAAAAAGTCCAAAAAAATATTTTTAGCCCAAAATAAAGCCTTCTCCTTTTCACAGAAGGTCTAAAAAGACTTTATTTAACCGTTTTTGACCCTAACTCAAAAGTTTCAAAAATGACCAAAATCGGTCAAAAAGTAAAAGCTAACCCCTTTACTTTTTTTTTCACCGATTTTTTTCAAAAAGTCCAAAAAAATATTATTAGCCCAAATAAAGCCTTCTCCTTTTCACAGAAGGTCTAAAAAGACTTTATTTAACCCTTTTTGACGCTAACTCAAAATTTTCAAAAATGACCAAAATCGGTCAAAAAGTAAAGGCTAACTAACCCATTTAACTTTTTTCCCCCCCGATTTTTTTCAAAAAATCAAAAAAATATTTTTAGCCCAAATAAAGCCTTCTCCTTTTCACAGAAGGTCTAAAAAGACTTTATTTAACCGTTTTTTACCCTAACTCAGAAGTTTCAAAAATGACCAAAATCGGTCAAAAAGTAAAGGCTAACCCCTTTACTTTTTTTTTTCCCGGATTTTTTTCAAAAAGTCCAAAAAAATATTTTTAGCTCCTTTTCACAGAAGGTCTAAAAAGACTTTATTTAACTGTTTTTGACCTTAATTCAAAATTTCGAAAAATGGCCAAAATCGGTCAAAAAGTAAAGGCTAACCTCTTTACTTTTTTCCCCCTCGATTGTTTTAAAAACGAAAAAACCCAACATATTTAGCCCATAAACAGCCTTCTCCTTCCCACAGAAGGTCTAAAAAGACTTAATTTCTCCATTTTTGACCCCAATTCAAAAGTTCGAAAAATGGCCAAAATCGGTCAAAAAGTAAAGGTTAACCCCTTCACTTTCTTTTCGCCGAGTTTTTTAAAAAAGTCCAAAAAAATATTTTTAGCCCAAAATAAAGCCTTCTCCTTTTCACAGGTCTAAAAAGACTTTATTTAACCGTTTTTGACCCTAACTCAAAAGTTTCAAAAATGACCAAAATCGGTAAAAAAGTAAAGGCTAACCCCTTTACTTTTTTTTTTCCCGATTTTTTCCCAAAAGTCCAAAAAAATATTTTTAGCCCAAATAAAGCCTTCTCCTTTTCACAGATCTAAAAAGACTTTATTTAACCGTTTTTGACCCTAACTCAAAAGTTTCAAAAATGACCAAAATCGGTCAAAAAGTAAAGGCTAACCCCTTTACTTTTTTTTTCCCGGATTTTTTTCAAAAAGTCCAAAAAAATATTTTTAGCTCCTTTTCACAGAAGGTCTAAAAAGACTTTATTTAACTGTTTTTGACCTTAATTCAAAATTTCGAAAAATGGCCAAAATCGATCAAAAAGTAAAGGCTAACCTCTTTACTTTTTTTTTTCCCGATTTTTTTCAAAAAGTCCAAAAAAATATGTTTAGCCCAAAATAAAGCCTTCTCCTTTTCACAGGTCTAAAAAGACTTTATTTAACCGTTTTTGACCCTAACTCAAAAGTTTCAAAAATGACCAAAATCGGTCAAAAAGTAAAGGCTAACCCCTTTACTTTTTTTTTTCCCGATTTTTTTCAAAAAGTCCAAAAAAATATTTTTAGCCCAAAATAAAGCCTTCTCCTTTTCACAGAAGGTCTAAAAAGACTTTATTTAACCGTTTTTGACCCTAACTCAAAAGTTTCAAAAATGACCAAAATCGGTCAAAAAGTAAAAGCTAACCCCTTTACTTTTTTTTTCACCGATTTTTTTCAAAAAGTAGAAAAAAAATATTATTAGCCCAAATAAAGCCTTCTCCTTTTCACAGAAGGTCTAAAAAGACTTTATTTAACCCTTTTTGACCCTAACTCAAAATTTTCAAAAATGACCAAAATCGGTCAAAAAGTAAAGGCTAACTAACCATTTAACTTTTTTCCCCCCCGATTTTTTTCAAAAAATCAAAAAAATATTTTTAGCCCAAATAAAGCCTTCTCCTTTTCACAGAAGGTCTAAAAAGACTTTATTTAACCGTTTTTTACCCTAACTCAGAAGTTTCAAAAATGACCAAAATCGGTCAAAAAGTAAAGGCTAACCCCTTTACTTTTTTTTTTCCCGGATTTTTTTCAAAAAGTCCAAAAAAATATTTTTAGCTCCTTTTCACAGAAGGTCTAAAAAGACTTTATTTAACTGTTTTTGACCTTAATTCAAAATTTCGAAAAATGGCCAAAATCGGTCAAAAGTAAAGGCTAACCTCTTTACTTTTTTCCCCTCGATTGTTTTAAAAAACGAAAAAACCCAACATATTTAGCCCATAAACAGCCTTCTCCTTCCCACAGAAGGTCTAAAAATACTTAATTTCTCCATTTTTGACCCCAATTCAAAAGTTCGAAAAATGGCCAAAATCGGTCAAAAAGTAAAGGTTAACCCCTTCACTTTCTTTTCGCCGAGTTTTTTAAAAAAGTCCAAAAAAATATTTTTAGCCCAAAATAAAGCCTTCTCCTTTTCACAGGTCTAAAAAGACTTTATTTAACCGTTTTTGACCCTAACTCAAAAGTTTCAAAAATGACCAAAATCGGTAAAAAAGTAAAGGCTAACCCCTTTACTTTTTTTTTTCCCGATTTTTTCCCAAAAGTCCAAAAAAATATTTTTAGCCCAAATAAAGCCTTCTCCTTTTCACAGATCTAAAAAGACTTTATTTAACCGTTTTTGACCCTAACTCAAAAGTTTCAAAAATGACCAAAATCGGTCAAAAAGTAAAGGCTAACCCCTTTACTTTTTTTTTCCCCGATTTTTTTCAAAAAGTCCAAAAAAATATTTTTAGCTCCTTTTCACAGAAGGTCTAAAAAGACTTTATTTAACTGTTTTTGACCTTAATTCAAAATTTCGAAAAATGGCCAAAATCGATCAAAAAGTAAAGGCTAACCTCTTTACTTTTTTTTTTCCCGATTTTTTTCAAAAAGTCCAAAAAAATATGTTTAGCCCAAAATAAAGCCTTCTCCTTTTCACAGGTCTAAAAAGACTTTATTTAACCGTTTTTGACCCTAACTCAAAAGTTTCAAAAATGACCAAAATCGGTCAAAAAGTAAAGGCTAACCCCTTTACTTTTTTTTTTCCCGATTTTTTTCAAAAAGTCCAAAAAAATATTTTTAGCCCAAAATAAAGCCTTCTCCTTTTCACAGAAGGTCTAAAAAGACTTTATTTAACCGTTTTTGACCCTAACTCAAAAGTTTCAAAAATGACCAAAATCGGTCAAAAAGTAAAAGCTAACACCCCTTTACTTTTTTTTTCACCGATTTTTTTCAAAAAGTCCAAAAAAATATTATTAGCCCAAATAAAGCCTTCTCCTTTTCACAGAAGGTCTAAAAAGACTTTATTTAACCCTTTTTGACCTTAACTCAAAATTTTCAAAAATGACCAAAATCGGTCAAAAAGTAAAGGCTAACTAACCCATTTAACTTTTTTCCCCCCCGATTTTTTTCAAAAAATCAAAAAAATATTTTTAGCCCAAATAAAGCCTTCTCCTTTTCACAGAAGGTCTAAAAAGACTTTATTTAACCGTTTTTTACCCTAACTCAGAAGTTTCAAAAATGACAAAAATCGGTCAAAAAGTAAAGGCTAACCCCTTTACTTTTTTTTTCCCCGATTTTTTTCAAAAAGTCCAAAAAAATATGTTTAGCCCAAAATAAAGCCTTCTCCTTTTCACAGGTCTAAAAAGACTTTATTTAACCGTTTTTGACCCTAACTCAAAAGTTTCAAAAATGACCAAAATCGGTAAAAAAGTAAAGGCTAACCCCTTTACTTTTTTTTTCCCCGATTTTTTTCCAAAAGTTCAAAAAAATATTTTTAGCCCAAAATAAAGCCTTCTCCTTTTCACAGAAGGTCTAAAAAGACTTTATTTAACCGTTTTTGACCTTAACTCAAAAGTTTCAAAAATGACCAAAATCGGTCAAAAAGTAAAAGCTAACCCCTTTACTTTTTTTTTCACCGATTTTTTTCAAAAAGTCCAAAAAAATATTATTAGCCCAAATAAAGCCTTCTCCTTTTCACAGAAGGTCTAAAAAGACTTTATTTAACCCTTTTTGACCCTAACTCAAAAGTTTCAAAAATGACCAAAATCGGTCAAAAAGTAAAGGCTAACCCCAACCTCGTACCCAGGGCCATTTGTAGGGAACTGGGCCAAGATGGCGGGAACAAATGGCCCTGGTGGAGGCTAGGCTATCTCAGCCTCTGATTGGTCAAGAGCTTATGGCGTAAATCAGACGGTTTGATTTTGTATTTTTAAAAAAAAAAATTATTTTGACCTTGTCGGTTGTTCCTGCCCACGGCACGGGAAATTATATTTCAAACCATGCAATAATTAGCTGTAATTAGGTATAATTACTGTGTAAAGGACTGAGTTCTTGTTATCAAAATGCGCAATATACTGCGCATTTTGAGCTAGCCTCCACCAGGGCCATTTGTTCCCGCCATTTTGTTTTTGGCCGCCATCTTGGCCCAGCCCCTACAAATGGCCCTGGGGACGAGGTTGGGCTAACCCCTTTACTTTTTTTTTCCCCGATTTTTTTCAAAAAGTCAAAAAAAATATTTTTAGCCCAAAATAAAGCCTTCTCCTTTTCACAGAAGGTCTAAAAAAATTTATTTAACCGTTTTTGACCCTAACTCGAAAGTTTCAAAAATGACCAAAATCGGTCAAAAAGTAAAGGCTAACCCCTTTACTTTTTTTTTCATAAGCTTTCACCAAAAACAGCTACAAAAATTTTTGACTGAATTGTTTCCCCCATTCTACTATACAACTCAGAAGTTTGGGGAGCATACGAAAAAAATGATCTAAATAAATGGGAAAATTCAGAAACAGAGAAAGTTCATCTAAGATTCTGCAAGCTATATCTGGGTGTTAACAGAAAAGCAAGCAATATAGCTTGCAGAAGCGAACTCGGGAAATATCCACTACTGATTACAATTAAAAAGAATATAATAAAACTATTTTAAACATATTTTTAAACTAGACGACAAACTCAATCGTTAAACAAATCCTTTCCAAATGTCTAAACAACTATATAATCAAGGCAAGGAATCTTTCTATACTAACACAATAAACATGCTAAAATCATTCTATGATAATATAAACCTAGAATGTGATATAATCAACTGCAATACAAAAACTGTTGTAAACAAGATGAAAGATAAATATTTTGAATTTTGGCGACATAAAATGATTAACTCCACCAAACTTTCCTTCTTTTGTACATTTAAAAATGAGTACAAAATGGAAAAATACTTATCTCTTATTAAAAATCCAACAATAAGAACGTTCTCCCAATATCGTGTAAGCAACCATAAGTTGCAAATTGAACGAGGAAGATATGAAAATGTTCCTCGTGAAGAGCGTATCTGTAAACTATGCGACTCTGGCAAGGTGGAAAACGAATTCCACTTCGCCTTCAGATGCCAGAAATACCAACACTTACGAGACAACTCAAACAACATTCTCAAAAATCTGTTTGATCTCAACACAACAACAGAAACTAAACAGAAATTACTTGAACACACGATGTCTTCGGACGATCCTGTTATAATAAATCTATTTTCCAAGTATTTATTCCTCTGCACAAAGGAACGAGAAGATAGCCTCAAATCCCGGGAAATCCAAAATAATTGAAAAAAACAAAAAAAAAACCAACCCCAAAATACTTCTCTTTATACATCTTATACTTCCAATATTGTATTGGGATATAATCATACATACTATATATTATATTAATATAAAAAACTTATATTATACTTAAAAAGAAAACTTTTAAATGAACTACATGTATACACAGTAGTCATAACATTATTGTTCGCACATTTGAACATTTTATTTAGATTATCTTATATATTTTGTTGTTCAGTGCTCTTACAGCACTTATATACTTTAGCAATGCCTGTAATTAGGTCATGCCAATAAAGTTTTTATAAAAAAAAAACAAAAAAAAAACCTTTACTTTTTTTTTTCCCGATTTTTTTCAAAAAGTCCAAAAAAATATTTTTAGCCCAAATAAAGCCTTCTCCTTTTCACAGATCTAAAAAGACTTTATTTAACCGTTTTTGACCCTAACTCAAAAGTTTCAAAAATGACCAAAATCGGTCAAAAAGTAAAGGCTAACCCCTTTACTTTTTTTCCCCCCGATTTTTTTCAAAAAATCCAAAAAAATATTTTTAGCCCAAATAAAGCCTTCTCCTTTTCACAGAAGGTTTAAAAAGACTTTATTTAACCGTTTTTGACCCTAACTCAGAAGTTTCAAAAATGACCAAAATCGGTCAAAAAGTAAAGGCTAACCCCTTTACTTTTTTTTTCCCGATTTTTTTCAAAAAGTCCAAAAAAATATTTTTAGCCCAAATAAAGCCTTCTCCTTTTCACAGAAGGTCTAAAAAGACTTTATTTAACCGTTTTTGACCCTAACCCAAAAGTTTCAAAAATGACCAAAATCGTTCAAAAAGTAAAGGCTAACCCCTTTACTTTTTTTTCCCCCGATTTTTTTCAAAAAGTCCAAAAAAATATTATTAGCCCAAATAAAGCCTTCTCCTTTTCACAGAAGGTCTAAAAAGACTTTATTTAACCGTTTTTGACCCTAACTCAGAAGTTTCAAAAATGACCAAAATCGGTCAAAAAGTAAAGGCTAACTAACCCATTTAACTTCCCCCGCCCCCCGATTTTTTTCAAAAAATCAAAAAAAATTTTTTTAGCCCAAATAAAGCCTTCTCCTTTTCACAGAAGGTCTAAAAAGACTTTATTTAACCGTTTTTGACCCTAACTCAAAAGTTTCAAAAATGACCAAAATCGGTCAAAAAGTAAATGCTAACCCCTTTACTTTTTTTCCCCCGATTTTTTTCAAAGAGTCAAAAAAATTTTTTTTAGCTCAAATAAAGCCTTCTCCTTTTCACAGAAGGTCTAAAAAGACTTTATTTAACCGTTTTTGACCCTAACCCAAAAGTTTCAAAAATGACCAAAATCGTTCAAAAAGTAAAGGCTAACCCCTTTACTTTTTTTTCCCCCGATTTTTTTCAAAAAGTCCAAAAAAATATTATTAGCCCAAATAAAGCCTTCTCCTTTTCACAGAAGGTCTAAAAAGACTTTATTTAACCGTTTTTGACCCTAACTCAGAAGTTTCAAAAATGACCAAAATCGGTCAAAAAGTAAAGGCTAACTAACCCATTTAACTTTCCCCCCCCCCCGATTTTTTTCAAAAAATCAAAAAAATTTTTTTTAGCCCAAATAAAGCCTTCTCCTTTTCACAGAAGGTCTAAAAAGACTTTATTTAACCGTTTTTGACCCTAACTCAAAAGTTTCAAAAATGACCAAAATCGGTCAAAAAGTAAATGCTAACCCCTTTACTTTTTTCCCCCCGATTTTTTTCAAAGAGTCAAAAAAATTTTTTTTAGCTCAAATAAAGCCTTCTCCTTTTCACAGAAGGTCTAAAAAGACTTTATTTAACCGTTTTTGACCCTAACTCAAAAAGTTTCAAAAATGACCAAAATCGGTCAAAAAGTAAAGGCTAACCCCTTTTTACTTTTTTTTCCCCCGATTTTTTTCAAAAAATCCAAAAAAATTTTTTTAGCCCAAATAAAGCCTTCTCCTTTTCACAGAAGGTTTAAAAAGACTTTATTTAACCGTTTTTGACCCTAACTCAGAAGTTTCAAAAATGACCAAAATCGGTCAAAAAGTAAAGGCTAACCCCTTTACTTTTTTTTTCCCGATTTTTTTCAAAAAGTCCAAAAAAATATTTTTAGCCCAAATAAAGCCTTCTCCTTTTCACAGAAGGTCTAAAAAGACTTTATTTAACCGTTTTTGACCCTAACCCAAAAGTTTCAAAAATGACCAAAATCGGTCAAAAAGTAAAGGCTAACCCCTTTACTTTTTTTTTTCCCGATTTTTTTCAAAAAGTCCAAAAAAATATTTGTTGCCCAAATAAAGCCTTCTCCTTTTCACAGAAGGTCTAAAAAGACTTTATTTAACCGTTTTTGACCCTAACTGGAAAGTTTCAAAAATGACCAAAATCGGTCAAAAAGTAAAGGCTAACGTTTCCCTTTAGTTTTTTTTTCCCGATTTTTTTCAAAAAGTCCAAAAATATATATATTTAGCCCAAATACAGCCTTCTCCTTCCCACAGAAGGTCTAAAAAGACTTAATTTGTCCGTTTTTGACACTAATTCAAAAGTTTGAAAAATGGCCAAAATCAGTCAAAAAGTAAAGGCTAACCCATTCCCTTTTTCCCCCCGATTTTTTTAAAAAACAAATATTTTGTTTATATATATATATTTAGCCCAAATACAGCCTTCTTCTTGGCACAGAAGGTCTAAAAAGACTTAATTTCTCCGTTTTTGACCCCAATTCAAAAGTTCAAAAAATGGCCATATAAAAGAAGGAAAAAAATTAGCTGCAGAAGGTCTAAAAGGTGAATAATATACACTTGTTGACTGGCGCTGAGGGAAACATCGAGTTTTACAGACCCGAAGGCTTCAAACCAAAACACTTTTGACTTTGTCTTCGTAATTTCAATTCAAGTCATTCAACTAAACAAATACACCAGATTCAACACTAAGAACAGCTTTAAATTTCTCCAGGTGTTTTTCAGACCTTCTTTGAAGATATGTATAGAAATTCTTTCTTTCGGTAAGTCAGTGGACTATTTCGTACCAAACAAGCTCGAAACAAGCTCTTGTTTTTTGAAAATGCCCGAAGAGTCCGAAGTTCTTGATCTGATGCAATAATCGTGTATTCACGTGAACAACGCATGATTATAGTGACGTCAGAGGGAAACATTGCACTGTTTCCCTCAGCAGAAAGAAACATTGAATTTGTTGAACAACACGTGACCATGATTTGACCAATAGGATTTCATTATTGGCAAACGAAAGTCTTTGGTATATAACAACAGTCCGACTGCGCATGTGCTAAACTAATGTTTACAAAATTCAAAAGTTCGAAAAATGGCCAAAATCGGTGAAAAAGTAAAGGCTAACCCCTTTTCATTTACCAGACTGTAATATTTGGTCCGCGCGGGGAACGCGTTCCCCGCGCAATTTGTTCGTGATTAAAATCCGCCCGCGCAAAATTTAGTGCGGTCACTCAATCCGCGATTTATACTGAGAAATTAACAATTTTGACAAGATATGCTGTTAATACACATAGTTTAGTCCGGATTTCACTCAAAATGCTCTCAGAATGCCGGAAATCCCATCTCCAAGTAAGACAATAGAATTCAAAAAATTACGGGGCACATGCTCCTGGGGCCCCTTAGATGGACGTGCCTGACGACCCGTGCGTATATATACCCCGCCGCCCGCGCAGAAATTGTATTATTATTTAACGTTCCCCGCGCAGAAAAAAAACTTTACAGTCTGGTTCATTTATTCCCTTGAGTTTTTAAACATGGCTCAAATATAAATATTTGTACATACGCATAAATGGAATAGCCCAATCGTCTCAGTCCCGTCAGTCGTCCAACATCTTTCATCTGTTTGAGAGAACTGGCTTGATAAAAATCGTAGAAACAATATAGAAAAGAGAAAACATTGTTTACTCCAATGGCTCAAGGTCGCCCAAGAAAAATAACCACGGAAGTTCGAACAAATTATACTGAAATGAACTGAAAATGGTCAACGTGCCATTTCAGGCAGACATCTTACCTTTGCCATCTCGTCGATTATAATGTTCAGAAAACACAAATATTACTTCTAGGTCATAGCTGAACAACTAACAAATCTTTGAGGACTTCGTTAAAGGTTTAATACCCGAGGATGGAAGAAATTTCTAGTGATTAAAACGAGAGTTTCTTACATTTTTTTTCCACCATGTTGAACCCAGTGGTTTGAACGTCGTTGAGACTTTAAATTTCCCGGCGTACGGCGATTTCCGAGTGTTTCCGGGGAAATTACACGCGCGATCTGCACGCGGGGCTTCATCGAAAACACGCATTATCGTTCGAATTTCCCGTCTTGGACTTTTATTATTATTGCGGTTCTCTGGTAACCCTTTACATTTTTTTTCCGAATTTAAAAAAAAACTAAAATATGAATATTTGACTTATTATATATTGATATTTTTCCACTTTTGAAATAAGGCTAAAATATGAAGATTTAGCAGAAATAAAGCCTTTTTGTTACTACAGAAGCTGCAAAATGGCTTTTTTTTTAGCTAGATTACATTTTAGGATCTTATTTAATAAGTTGAAAGCTGTGGTCTAAATGCTTTGAACAAACAAATTGTTGATCACAGAACAACCCTCGTAACTCTTTCCTGTCCAAATCGGTCTTTGCTATTTTATTCTGGCTAACGCCAGACGATTTTATTCACCTCTGGGGAAGCCCTCGGACCGGCATGCTCCCCCGGAAAATTTTGAAATGTAGAGTCTCTAAAATGGCATTTCCTGCATTTTGGGAGAAGATTTTACACAATTCTGAAAGTTTGAAAAGTCATAAAATACTAAAAAAAAGCGACCGTTGAGTTAAGTTACATGCGTGCGATACATACGGAGACTGGATTAGGAGCCAAGGAAGGTACCATTTCATATTATTAGTCACTAGTGTCAGAAGAGCGACTGAGATCCAGTCAATAACCGCTGGGTAAATCACCTGTGCATCTGAGTACCAGTGTTCAAAACAAAATTTCATCATGCAAAGAGGGGGGAGCGACCGTTCCCCCTCTGGCTACGTCCTAGCCTGGTACCCTGGCCCAATTTCAAAAGAAATATGGGCCAGTAGCCTAGACACTAGGCCTTCTATATATATCTTGGCGAGGGGGCTCGCGGTCTGGAACCCAACGACAAATAGAAGCTAGCTACTTCTTGCTAGGTTCCAGACCTTTGCGGATGCAAGCCCTCGCGAGAATAGTGGGCCTAATGTCTAGCCTGGTACAGGTAACCACTACTAATCTCATTCTCGCGTCATCAGGGCTAAATCCACTTATGACGATTGCAGTTTTACTCATAGCCAATAAAAACGCGCGAAATTTCAACCAATAGGAAAGCAGAAGCCTTTAGTGGTTACCAGGCTAGCTACGTCCCTGTCTCTCTAAATACCTTAGTGCGTTCACCAAGGGCATATGAACACCGTAATAAGTGGTTTTAAATAGTCAATGAAGAAAAATGAAACAAAACATAAAATCAAGCAATTTAATGTTGCTGCACTTAACATTTTGATTAAACCTTCAAGAACCGCAAGAAATCAATTTGAACACAAATTAGTTTCCCATAATTACAATATATAACAAATAATCTTATCACTAAAATGTTCAAAAAATTACACCCCATAACTATACGACTTCGACGTAACTTCAGTAATCTATCCCAGTGCAACTAAAAAATGATTGAGAAAGGAGCTTTGGTGATATGTATTTTGTAAAGAAAGTTTATTTCAACTAACAGCGATTGCAACTGCTTTTGCAATATGTGTTCATATAAGAAGGATTTCTCAGACAATCGCCCCGTCTCGCCCACGATGAACAATAACGATTTGCATCACGACAATTTCGGGGTTTGGGAACAAGCGTAACAGATGTATATCCGCATGATCTGCAGCAGTACACAAGCATGTAATTCGGGTTCCTTGCGCACTCTCCTTTCAGTGCCCAGCTGCGACAGAAAGAATTAAAATTGCGGTAGCGATATTGAGAAACCTTGCATCCTAAAATAATAAATAAAGAACACAGTCTGGTTTATACACAGTTTTCCCATCTTTTAAAGAACATGAAATTCAATAACTTTTTCAGGACTTTCAAGGACCTTCAAGGTTAAAATTAAAGTGCTTATAAATCCAAATATGATATTACTGCATATGGATTCTATTTAATGTGTATAGTTGAATGCTAAAATAATTGATTTATTCCAATATCAGCAATGAAAAAGAAAGCTATTACCGTTATAAAATACTTACGAAATGTCTTCTTTCGTGTTGGTTTGGGACGGGTGGGCAAAGGTGGAGTGGGCAAAGGTGGAGTCGGTACAGGTGGTGTGTCTGGTTTAGGAGGTGTGTTAGGTTTGGGTGGGGTAGGTACAGGTGGTGTGTCTGGTTTGGGAGGTGTGTTAGGTTTGGGTGGGGTAGGTACAGGCGGTGTGTCTGGTTTAGGAGGTGTGTTAGGTTTGGGTGGGGTAGGTACAGGTGGTGTGTCTGGTTTAGGAGGTGTGTTAGGTTTGGGTGGGGTAGGTACAGGTGGTGTGTCTGGTTTGGGAGGTGTGTTAGGTTTGGGTGGGGTAGGTACAGGTGGTGTGTCTGGTTTAGGAGGTGTGTTAGGTTTGGGTGGAGTAGGTACAGGTGGTGTGTCTGGTTTAGGAGGTGTGTTAGGTTTGGGTGGGGTAGGTACAGGTGGTGTGTCTGGTTTGGGAGGTGTGTTAGGTTTGGGTGGGGTAGGTACAGGTGGTGTGTCTGGTTTGGGAGGTGTGTTAGGTTTGGGTGGGGTAGGCACAGGTGGTGTGTCTGGTTTAGGAGGTGTGTTAGGTTTGGGTGGGGTAGGCACAGGTGGTGTGTCTGGTTTAGGAGGTGTGTTAGGTTTGGGTGGGGTAGGTACAGGTGGTGTGTCTGGTTTAGGAGGTGTGTTAGGTTTGGGTGGGGTAGGCACAGGTGGTGTGTCTGGTTTAGGAGGTGTGTTAGGTTTGGGTGGGGTAGGTACAGGTGGTGTGTCTGGTTTAGGAGGTGTGTTAGGTTTGGGTGGGGTAGGTACAGGTGGTGTGTCTGGTTTAGGAGGTGGTTTATCCGTAACTACAGTTCCACCGCCATCTTAAAAATAAATGAAGAAAACGATTACATTTAGAAAAAGTCATCCAAAACAGCAAATAATGAACAAATAATAGTTTATTTTCCAAGTTTCCAATTACGTTTCTAAATTTAGAAGTTGATTATGAGGTTCATTTTGGACTTGGAATGTTTGACTCAAAGTTCAGCTTTTCGCCATTCTTTGATTACGCAGTTGGTAATTTAAAATTGCAGAATGATTAATCACACATTTCCCTAAAGATATCGTACCAAGACGAAGTCTGGTCGACCGGAACTTTTTACGTAAAACACGAAATTCGACTGAACAGCACATTGCAACTTCAAATCAAACTTCGTAATCAACTTTTAAATTTGAAAACTTGGCAACGAACTTTCGAACCACATGCCGAAAAGTGAACTGAGAGCAACAATAAAATATTTATTAACCTCACCTTTGCAGTTCATTCTGAATGGAGGTGCTTGTTTACCTGAAAAATATATAGATCTTGTTACTGTACATGAAGCTATTAAACTATTTGGAATTATTGTAACATCAGAAAGGTAACTAATTCTTTCATTGAATGTTTAGTACATACTGCTGATGTTTACGTTCATGTTACGTTGTTTGTTGTTGTTGCCGTTGTTCTGTTGTTATATTTGTTGGGGGTTTTTGTTTTTGTTTTTGTTGTTGATGTTTTTGTTGCAGTTCTTGATGTTTTTGTTGCAGTTGTTTCTGTTGTTGTTGCTTCTGTTGTCTTTGTTGTCGTCATCGTTGTTGTTGTCGTAGTTGTTGCCGTCGTCGTCGATCGTCATTAGAGAGCTTAAGCAACAGACGTTTTACAGCCACGGACGGCGTTGTAATTCAATAGCATTTTTCATTCAAAAACAATGATAATGAGCAACTTAAAATTCCAAGAGCAAAGTGAACGCCGTCGTCGTTCTACACAAGACGTCATTGAGAACATTTTCACGTTCTTGAGACGACGGAAACTTCTAGAACGTTGAGGCCTGTCATCGTTGTTTTACTACAATGAGACATACTTTTAAAGTAGGCTGAAACTTGTATTTTAAGGGGGATAATTTCATTACATTACAATATAAAATAAAGGAATAAAGATGAAATTTAAGCTTATATGCTAACAGTTTAGATATGTGATTATTCATAGCCTTTGTTTTGGGTAAAAAAGTCTTTTCAAAGAATACGAGGTTCAGTAGTTCTGTATTGTATTCCTGTTCTTCCGGTCACCGTCCGTGTCTCAAAAACGCCTAATATGCTTAAGCTCTCTAATGCTGCTGCTGCTGCCGCTGTTGTTGTTCGCAATCATCGCTGGCAAAATGCTTTTCCGCTGACGTATACTACCAGTGGCGCATATACAGCTAGAACTAAGAAACCAAAAAGGCTACAGAAGCTATGCAATAAAAGAGTATCTCTATAACCACTAACCATTTTTTGCGTCACATCTTTTTAAGAAAGTATTTTGACATGGAAATATTTCTTTAACCAAATTAAAAAGAGTGGGATCATACTGCTTAAGTTTATCTCTGGTATTCACGTGATTGTGTACTCCATTTGGTCGAGCAGAATAAGCGTTGACGTTAAAGAAACTTTGCGCACCCTCGGCAAGGTATTCCCGGTCTGTGCTAAGAGCGTATGTACTTCTCCAGAGTCCACTCGACTGGGCCCGGTAGTACGCGGCCCTAAGACGGCGGTCAAAACTAGGAATAGCACCTGTAGCTCCAAGATTGTGAATACCGTGAACAAACTCGTGCAAGAAGATGTCCTCGTTGTAGTAACGGTCACCACGCAAGCACAATAAGTTTTCCTCTCCCCCCGTCGAGATAGGAACTTGAATGGTAGCTCCCAGGCCACGCGCGCGTTGGTTCCACCACGCCGGTAGAAAACGGTGTTCGGGAATCGACGTTGTATATTCTGTTTGCGCCATGATGCCGGCGCGGCCGTTGCGCCTGTAAAACCAATCGCGGATATCTTTTCTGTCAGCGAACAAGAAACGCATGACGTAGCAGGCTCGTTCCAAGGCCCCTCTTTGGACACGGCTGGAAGCGAGTACAGGAATGCCATAGGCATGCGCATATTGCGTGTAGAATCGGTCCAGGCGAAGTCTGTTACGAACACTCCTCGGGACACCGCGGACAGTACAGTCAGAGTAGGTAGGAGCGCTGGCAGAAGATGAGCGTCCGAGGTCTAAAAACAAAGAAAAAGATTTCTAATTTTTGATGTGTGAACCTTTTGCAGAAAAAATAACTATTTTGCATTGGCTTGTCATGGTCAAAATACTTTTTAATACTAGTACATAAGCACTTGTCTTAATTCTAATTAATAAAACTTCTCTTAAATAGTAGGGTAAGCAACTACACTAACAACATTGCCATTAGCATTACCAATATGCATGCACATCACCAATTGCAACATGTACATCATTATCATGCACCACCACCATCGTGCACCCTCACCATGATGCACTATCACCATCATCATGCACTATTACCATCATCATGCACTATCACCATTATCATGCACTATTACCATCATCATGCACTATTACCATCATCATGCACTATTACCATCATCATGCACTATCACCATCATCATGCACTATTACCATCATCATGCACTATTACCATTATCATGCACTATTACCATCATCATGCACTATCACCATCATCATGCACTATTACCATCATCATGCACTATCACCATCATCATGCACTATTACCATCATCATGCACTATCACCATCATCATGCACTATTACCATCATCATGCACTATCACCATTATCATGCACTATTACCATCATCATGCACTATCACCATCATCATGCACTATTACCATCATCATGCACTATTACCATCATCATGCACTATCACCATCATCATGCACTATCACCATCATCATGCACTATCACCATCATCATGCACTATTACCATCATCATGCACTATTACCATCATCATGCAATATTACCATCATCATGCACTATCACCATCATCATGCACTATTACCATCATCATGCACTATCACCATTATCATGCACTATCACCATCATCATGCACTATTACCATCATCATGCACTATTACCATCATCATGCACTATCACCATTATCATTACCATCACGATCATGCACCCTCATCATTACCATCATGCACCATCACCATCATGCACCATCACCATCGTGCACCCTCACCATCATGCACTATCACCATCATCATGCACTATTACCATCATCATGCACTATCACCATTATCATTACCATCACGATCATGCACCCTCATCATTACCATCATGCACCATCACCATCATGCACTATCACCATCATCACTATCATCACCACCATGTACATCACTAACAACATCACCAACATGTACATCACAATCACCAACATGTTCATCACCGTCACCAACATGTTCATCACCATCACCAACATGTACATCACCGTCACCAACATGTTCATCACCATCACCAACATGTACATCACCATCACCAACATGTACATCACCATCACCAACATGTTCATCACCATCACCAACACCAACATGTTCATCACCATCACCAACATGTTCATCACCATCACCAACATGTTCATCACCATCACCAACATGTACATCACCATCACCAACATGTTCATCACCATCACCAACATGTACATCACCATCACCAACATGTACATCACCATCACCAACATGTACATCACCATCACCAACATGTACATCACCATCACCAACATGTTCATCACCATCACCAACATGTTCATCACCATCATGCACCATCACCAATATGTACATCACCATCATGGACATCACTATCATGCACCATCACCATCTCCACCTTAATTCTGTTATTTATTTCATAGAACTTACCAACTTGGAGGTTGATTTTTGCTTTTACTATTTCTTCCTCAAATAGCTCCTGGTTTGTTTTGTTACGGGATACTGTAAAAACACAAAGTTCAAGGTTAAAATAAATATATATATATAATTTAAAACAAAGTGTTTGCCACCAGTAGCTTGCAGTAGAGTGCTCAATACAAAGTAGAGGTACTGATGATCGCTTCGAGCGTGAAACTTGAGTCACCGCCTTTTTTAACATGTACATAGTTTTTATTTATCCAATGATTTAAATTAAATGCTTTATATATATATATATATATATATATATATATATATATATATATATATATAAATAGCTCCTGGTTTGTTTTGTTACGGGGTACTGTAAAAACACAAAGTTCAAGGTTAAATTAAATACAAGAGCCAGCTCAATATTCTAATATGGAAAACCATTATAAGATTGCGATGTCCGCCTGGAAAATCGATAGCCATGGTTAAGAGGTTATTTTAATTTAAAAAAAACAATGATTATAACAGATAGAACCCGTCTGGGAAATTGTTTATTGAGTATTAAGTATCATGTCTAATCCTGTAATAAATATCGAGAGCTTGGAAACACCACGTAAAATATTTATTTGCTACAAAACTTATCTATATTACATTATCGCCATGAAAACTTTCAAAGAATTAAAATATAGAGAGCCCAGCAAAAAATTGGAAGAAGAGGCCTTGTTTAAACATTTATTAAAATCTAACCGGTTTCGTTGTATTAGATTTCAATTGTTTTAGACACTCTATATTTATCACAAGATTGACGAATCTATTGCTCATATGTCGTCTATTAATCCGTCCTGGCATTGAAAAAGCCGTAAGCATTCGTACATTGAGAATCGTAAAAATTCGTGGAAGAATCGTATTAAAGAAAAAGCAAAAAATGTTGCGCATAAAACAATCAGATACACACACTAGGACACTGAAAAAGGAAACCGCGTTGTCGTGGGGCAAATTTTAATTAACAACCTTGTCCGCAAACAAGAAAGACAACGAGAGGAAATAAGCAATTAATTCACACAGCTTGATTTGCTGAACAGGAATACTGTGTAATTACAACTGTTATTAAGTAAGTAACACTTCTACAAGCTGTGATACTTTGCCGCGAAATTTTTTAGGGATCTAATGGTAATCGCCAGCGAGACGCTCTAATTATTAAGCCATATGAAGCATATTGGTCTGATTAACTATACAACACAGGATAGGTTATGTTCCGGCACGAAAACTACACCGGATTAAGCCTACACGAAACGTCCTATATACAAGATATCCGCGCCGTTTCGCTGTTCCGATATTCAAAGAGGTTAAACGGAAGTCGGAGTTGTGTTATAATCACAACTCCAACTAATCGACCATTTCGGCACAAGAACTTGTAACTCCAGTTTTACACTTTTATGTGCGAACATAAAGTCTATCCGCTTTGGTTTTTATTCCGACACAAAAGCTATGCGGTAAATCGTATACTGTGAGGAGCAGTTTGCGCACAATCTGCGCTGTTTCATGCCATGACTGTTCATTAACTATCAGTATCATAGGTTTTCGTGCCGTACCTAACTAATTTTCCATACTTCTTTTTATATTACCTCCCGGAAAATAACTGCTATCAAGCTAGCTTGTTACGGAATAAAACTGAAACAGTCTATTAATATTAAAAGTGCTGCTCCGAGTAACGAACCACACCGGCTGACTAGAGAAAAGCTCTACTCGACCGACGCAGCTGGGATTCGAACCCGCGACCTTCGGTTTACTAGTTCGACGCTCTACCGATTGAGCTACATGGTCAAGCTGGGAGCAGGTCGTGGAATGATGATGGTATTTCGAAACTGAGAACTAGTTTCTTTAATATCGAGAGACTTAACTCTTCATCTTATGTTATGGGACAGCAAACTCAGGTGGAAAATAATGATACTACTATTCCGATGGCAAACCATACCAGGTAAGTAGAGAAAAGGTCGACTTCGCCGCGGCTGGGTGCAAATAAATGAAACAGGAAAACCAGACTTACCTGTGGTAGTAGGCATTGAAGAAACTGAGTGTAGTGAGAGGAAACTCAACACGAGTAATCCCAGCCATGTCGAGATCATCCTGGTCGTCGCACTTGTGAGTGTTGCGTTGCGTTTGCCACTTGGAGGAGAGCGACGGGTATATATATATCAGTGCTCAAGGGAGCCACACCCAACATCACAAGACGTCATTAGTACGCGTGGTATATGCATCAACCGTAGATGGACCTTACTCCTCCGCTTTGCTCGCCCGGAAACGGTCGCCACCGCGTCGACGGCAATCAAACCTTTGAATTTTGATGAATTTGGCGAGTAAGAGTTCCATATCCATTGTAAAAACCTCACAGAATAGCTATAAATTTGGAATAATGAAAAACGAGAATGAGATTATTGTTGAATCAACAAGATAGTGTTTTAAATAAATAATGAACAAAATGTGATGAGTGAAGGGTTTCCGCTGTGTTAGACGATCTCAATATAATATAATTTCCTCCCACTTTACAATCTTGGAACCCCATGCAGACAGAGAGCTTCTCGTATTTCGCAATGTCATATAGTCGAGTTAGTTTCTCATTGCAAAGAACATTTCCCCCCTTTATTGGGCAGTATTACATGTAAAAATATATGGTCAGTTCAATCACACCAATATAATATACGAGAATATTAATTTTCCTTCGCTGCAGACGTTTCTCTGGTCGGAGGAAGCCCTTAGACTAGGGTCAATGGATGGCACTTTGATATACTTAAAAGGTCAAAATATACAAAGCTACAATGTCATGCAATATTACTGGGATGCTTCCCCCCTTCTCGCCTTAATTAATGAATGTTGTTCAGTAGTAATATTTTCGCTTTCCATCAGCTGCAAAAGGATTAATGAACGCATGAAACATTTCAACATTCAAGGGAAGGGGTTGAAGATTGAATACATTCAAGTGTCCCAACGATTACTGACTGACGTTGTTGGTTTCTCGTAATTACAAAATAAAATATATTCATTTCAATAGCACAACCCAATTTCAAACCCCCATCTCCAATATACACTAAACTATCTCCTTTTTTGATTTAGGGGGGGGGGGGGGGGGGGGGGTTAAGCGCTCCAAAGGAGAATATTAAAGTACGTAACAAAACAATGCCCCACATGCTGAGCAAATACTCATAATAGGATTAATAGCAAAGTGCCGATGTGACTCAAACAATCCCTCAGCTGTATCTACCAATTGAGATATCATGTATGTATCACAGCTCAGTTTGTAGGTGCAGCTGCGGTTCGTCTCCAGTGGGAAAGAATTAAATGGGAACAGTATTTCTGAGCGCCTACACACTCTGAAAGGAGATACTGTAGGGCAAGGACTAACTGTCGTCGCTTTCCGATCTCACCTGTAAAGCTGTAACGAGAAAATAATGGTTAGGGAACCGGATTTAAACAAATAACAATCTAAGCTTAACTCTTTCCTGTCCGGTCTTTAGTATTTTATTCTGGCTAACGCCAGACGATTTTATTCACCTCTGGGGAAGCCCTCGGACAGGAATGAGTTAAACGAACTTAAATGATATTTTTATCATTATATGCCTTTTAAAACTTATCTATTTCCGCGTTATTGACTTTCTATTTCATATTAAAATATATTACATTATATGTCTCGATATTTATTTATACAGGTTTTAATGTTTGGTTATTTTAAAACGCTCAACTGGGCAGTATCCTAATTATTAATTAGAGCCAATTAATCACAGGCGTAGGAGGGCATATGCCTTTATATTTTTTTGGGAAATGCTCAGTTTGCAACGAAAAGAGCATTTTTTAACTCCTTTTACGTACAGAAAATACTCTAAGTGATTTAAATTTGCCTGGCGATTTTTAGTTCTTAACTGATTAGTTTACGGCTACAACCATATGTAGAAAAGTCTTTGCCTTTGCTTAGCTTTGTAAACTGCCGAGGTTTTGGGTAAACGGAAAATCGGCTGACGTTTCGGGCGGAGCCCAGCTTCATCAGAGTGAAATGTGCTACAGTCAAAATGGAAATACCTTCCCACTTCTGCTCCTGTAGCCGTTTGTTGTGTATTTGTACTGTCAGTTCTGTAGCTGCTACAGAAACGTGAGAAAAATCTAGCCGGAAAAGTCGCTTATTCTTGATTTATATTTGTTTCGTGGTATCGATTTGGGAGAAACATTCGTTATATTATGATTAAATTCCATGAAAGCTAAATTATACTTCTTATTCAAATTTTTCGACAAAAAGATTTTCATACGCTTCAGTAGTGACTACAGAAATACAGTAATACACAACAAACTACAGAAGTGCAGGGGAAGTTAAGCCCCGCACAGACGACCAAGTTTTCCTTGACAAGTTCCTTATTGGTAACTTTCCTTGCTCGTGTGTACGATGAACAATTCCCCCCCCCCCAAACATTTTCCTCGACAATTTATAATTGCTCGTGTGTACGGTTGGACAAGTTTTCCTTGACAGTAATGGTCGCGTAATAAGCTTCGGAGATGATCTTGTCAAGTTTTCCTTGACGACTATACACGCGAACAATTTTCCTTGTTCAAAAGCTGGCATGACCAGCTTTTGAACAAGGCTCCTCGTCAAGGAAAAACTTGTCAATTTGTGTCGTACACACGAACAAATAAAACTTGTCAAGGAAAAACTTGTCAAGGAAAACGTGGTCGTCTGTGCGGCGCTTTACCTCCATTTTGAATGTAAATAAATCTGATTGGTTTTTCTAAACATGCTTGTATCCGTAAACTTATTTTAAGAAGAAAGTACTTTTTATATTAAAATATTAGATAAACCATTCGCTTCGCGTCCCCTTTGAAACTCAAATGTGCCCTCCCAAAAAAAAAGCTTCAACTTGCTTCCTGCGCCGCTGGTGCCAATAATTCGATATCACTGCCCACGAAAGGTCAACCAGGAGCACAAAGAAATTTCTGTAACGAGAGGAAGTTATTTTTATTTTTCGGAAACAATAGAACTGTCCTCACCTTCGTTAAGGGAGGATCAGGCTGAGTTGGCCATAATTGGTTAAATCTGACACACCGTTTGCAGCGACATAAGTGCATAACGACATAAATTTGTCCAGTTCACGGTTAATAAAATGGAGACATTGTTAGACGCAGAGCTGTCTACAACAGGCCTTAGTGCTTTTATAAATAATATATGTCAAACACGAGATCGGAAGGAGTCTCCTTCCGATCTCGTGTTTCCGAGTGTTTGATGGTTTGATCTGATATCAAACACTGAGATTATTTATTATATAGATGTGAATGTTTTACTAGAAAATATCGGGTGATATATTTTCCATATCCTCACTAGTGAAGATATCAATTAGCGTCATTTACCACTTTTTGCATTGAATCTATATAATAAAAAGAAAATTACAGTGGCTTGAATGGAGATATGAATTTTATCTTCTCGTGGTGAAAACAATATTCGCTACGCTCATTCGTAAAATATTGTTTTCACCACTCGAACTGGATAAAATCCATATATTGCACCTTGTAATATCCTCTAATGCTCTCTATATTATTCAACCATTGTGGTATTGTATTTTAATATGTAACAGGACCCTATTAAAAAACACTTCGGTGTTGTGGATACCCTTACTAAATATGATAAAAAAAAATAGCACCTACACACAAAGGTCATAGTACAGCAGGCCTGACAACAGGTGGTGTTTTAATAATAGGCGTCTCTCTATGTCGCAATTGCAAACACCCAATCACCCACTCGGTCTGTTTTTATGACCATAAATGGGTATACTCCGATTCTGCCTCCTCATCACGAATTAACGAAAACTTATATAAACACCGCGAAAGACTGGTTTTTCATCAAGATACATCGTGGTATCTGACGGAGACTTTTCAACATGGAACTCTTAGTTTTTGTAATGTGCGCTTTCTGTGTAACTGTTGGAACAATGGGCTCAACCGGACAAGCTGGTAAGTGGATATATGCATGTACACACGCTAAAACGCACACTCTGTGTCAGACTTGATGCAGAATGATGTCAGATCTGTTCAGAAAAATGTAGCGACCCCTGATACAGCCTGTTGTAGTATCAGCTATATCATATCTGTATCAACCCTGCAGCTACAACAGACTGTTCAGAACAGATTCTGTCAAACTGTATCAGCCTGACACGGTCAGTGCTGTATCAGTTCAGATCAGTTTTGATATATAACAGACTGAACAGTTATGTTGTCTACGGAGCTGTCGCAGTCTGTTAGGAATTCTAACTAAATGTTTATACATCAGCGCTGGTACATTCTGTAGCTGTCAGGCTGTATCAAGGGTCGCTACATTTCTCTGAACAGATTTGATATCAGAGCTGATCAGACTGCGTTTTTACGTGTGTAGGTAAGCAAGCCTGGTTTTTACCGTAAGCATATTAAGCACGTAGGCGTAAGATAGCCTAAGATAGCTAGACATAGGGCACAAAAAAAGCTAGTAAGAACAGTGATGACATGCATAAGCGTAAACATGGGTGTAAAGCCGCTGTTACACACTTACACGATGCAATTTTTCGTGAAACATATGCGAGAGAGGTTTTAAGACAAATTGCAACGTGTATTAATTAAACATCCCCTTGTTTATGAACCTGTGTCGCTTTGCATTGCGATCTATTCTATCTATCTATTAGGTATACTTTCCGTCATAAAGACTAGCTACAGCCTACATGTTCATGAAACATAGAGATTCGCGCGCAAAGGCAAATTGGGTCAGAATTTCCTTGCAATTGATTCGCGGAAGAACTGAGTTTTGTCTGTTTGGTGTAGCTTTAATACCCGTTTGATTAGTTCAGGTTCGTGATTGCGAAACAGGCTTCACCAAAATAGGATGCACTTCAACTTCGCGCAACGGTTTGTGAAACCAGTGAAACCTGTCTTGCAATGCAAAGCGACACAGGTTCATAGAACGAGGAGGTGTTAAGGCTGGTTTCCACTCAATTTTCCTCAGGGCAGGAACGGACAGGAAAGTTTTCTTTGTCTTGTGAGCCGCTCTCGGTCGGAACTAATGACTTTAACACAAAGGAAACTTTCCGGTCCGTTCCTATCCTGCGGAAGATTTTCCTGAGTAGAAACTAGCCTTAACACGTTACCATCTGTCGTGAAACCTGTCGGCTCACAAATCGTTGCATCGTGTTACAGCGGCTTAAGTAGAACGAAGATGTTCGTTTTTCTTATGCTTATGTCACACTACTGTTCTCACTATAGCTCTTTTGTACGCTTATGAAAAATGAGGAGGGAAAGATCGGAATTCACACGGAGCATTCGCGACCGCTACGGCCTGTCAGAATTATCGAACTCAGAAGGTCAAGCCTTCAACGAGTAAAAGATATGTAATGTAATATAGTGAAAACCAGCGACAAAAGACTGATTTCTTTTCGAGATTTTTTGCGCGCGACGCAATTTTTTCGTTTGAGTGCGCGTCTATATCAATTGAACTTTTACACTAGAAATGTTGCGCTAAAACTTATTGCGAAGCAAAAACGTTGCGCCAACGTAGAAACACCAAATATTGTAACTAGTCAAATCAAGTTCACGAGCGGTTTGATTGTATTAGGATCAGCTCAGCCGTATTTCCTATTGGCATTTCTAGGACTCGTAAATCAAGGAAACGTCATGGCGAAGCCATAGACTAGAGGTCTAATCTTGCGTTGACGAACATTAGCCTATTAATTAACTCGAAGTCTCTAACCCCAATCTTAGCAATATTAATTTGTCTTAAAATCAAAAGGTTACACTTCAGATTATGACGAAAAGTCAGTCCAAGACCAGCGAAATAATTTCTTCCCATAAACTCGGGAGCCAAAATTTTTTTTCCAATATTACGCTGACCTTTGCAAGATCCGAATTAGGTCAGGTTCGACGTCTAGATGATCTGACGCGCGGGTTGGTGTTAAAAGGCGCGGTTGGTGTTAAAAGCCGAGAAAGGTTTCTGTTTATATTTTATTTTCTTCTTTTTTTTTCTTTTTTTTTCTTTTTATTATTATTTTATATGTCGCTGGACAAACACGTTAACCTGTAATCTAACGACGCAGATCAATATATAAAGTTATCAACAACACTATCTGATTGCTTACAAGCTTTATCTACTAGCTATTATGTATGTTGCGCAAAATATATCAATGAACCCCTATAATTAAAAATCTGCGGTGTCGTGCTGGTGACGCTGACAGATTGCTAGTCGGACCTTGAGAAAGGCAGCAGAAGTCAAGTCATGACAGACATCGCGTATTAAATATGTCGTCAAATATGTGTTTTTTCCCAAAAAGCTAGGGGGTAAACCAGATTTCTGATTAGGGTTTAAGTTGTGGTTAGGGTATCGAAAAGATTGCTAAAATTTTGAGCTTCAAGCTTGGCAACACAAATTTGACGACATATTTTGGAAAATCCGCGAAAGGACTGGATGGGTCCTTTTGAGTGATCCTTTTTAGCCGAAACCCCAGAATACTCAATGTAGTCACGCCATCGTACGTCAACGTAAAAATGGTCTATACTGGATAGCTCCTGTGCAGGCACGAAATCCTATCCGGTGTGTGGTGTAAACTAGTCTCCCTCGCAGCCCGTGAACAGATTCGGCACGAAACACCACAAAAAGCTAACGGATGCAAGATATATTGTTAACGACACGGCGGTTTCTTGTATTTGTTTTAATCGGGAGCTCTCCCCTTGACGAGTAAAATCGTCTGGCGTTAACCAGGGTAAAATTAATAAGTTGTCAAAAGGCAACTGTGGCCAGTAAAGGATTAAAGTGTTCTCAATCTTTCTTTCTAGCCCCAAGAACCACTATGCCACCACCGGCTAACTTTAGCTTGTATGAACAAACTGAAAGAAAATTCATGGCTATGGGAAAGGCAGGAATATCCTTCAATCTTGGTGAGTTCTCAGGCCTAGATTTAGACCGTGCCTCCCCAAAGACGGATAGAATTTTCAGGCGAACTATTTTTCTATAGTACGAAATATGCATTCAAAGTATTCAGCACTAAATAATATTAGTCAAAGCGCTTAATTTTAGTAGATGTTTCAGGAAAGTTGCTCGTCTAGGTTAGTGTAGTCTTGAGAAAGGCTGGTGGCGGTGGTGGTCGTAGTGATGACAGTCAGAGGATGACCGCCACTGAGGCCGTTGAAACGTCAATTACTACCACCACCACTAACAGTCACCACCACTATCCTATCAGTCACCACCACTAACACTCACCACCACTAACACTCACCACCACTAACAGTCACCACCACTAACAGTCACCACCACTAACAGTCACCACCACTATCAGTCACCACCACTAACACTCACCACCACTAACAGTCACCACCACTAACACTCACCACCACTAACACTCACCACCACTAACACTCACCACCACTAACAGTCACCACCACTAACACTCACCACCACTAACAGTCACCACCACTATCAGTCACCACCACTAACACTCACCACCACTAACACTCACCACCACTAACACTCACCACCACTAACACTCACCACCACTAACAGTCACCACCACTAACAGTCACCACCACTAACACTCACCACCACTAACACTCACCACCACTAACAGTCACCACCACTAACAGTCACCACCACCAACACTCACCACCACTAACACTCACCACCACTAACACTCACCACCACTAACATTCACCACTAACACTCACCACCACTAACACTCACCACCACTAACACTCACCACCACTAACACTCACCACCACTAACAGTCACCACCACTCTCAGGCACCACCACTAACAGTCACCACCACTAACACTCACCACCACTAACACTCACCACCACTAACAGTCACCACCACTAACACTCACCACCACTAACACTCACCACCACTAACAGTCACCACCACTAACACTCACCACCACTAACACTCACCACCACTAACACTCACCACCACTAACAGTCACCACCACTAACACTCACCACCACTAACAGTCACCACCACTAACACTCACCACCACTAACACTCACCACCACTAACACTCACCACCACTAACAGTCACCACCACTAACAGTCACCAACACTAACACTCAACACCACTAAGTCACCACCACTAACACTCACCACCACTAACAGTCACCACCACTAACACTCACCACCACTAACACTCACCACCACTAACAGTCACCACCACTAACAGTCACCACCACTAACACTCACCACCACTAACAGTCACCACCACTAACACTCACCACCACTAACAGTCACCACCACTAACAGTCACCACCACTAACAGTCACCACCACTAACAGTCACCACCACTAATTAACAGTCACGCTACGTGCCTAGTTCAAACCATTTACTGTACATTATGCTCTTAATTTTCTAACGTTACAGGTAGAAGCAGTGGAAGAGGGAAAGCAAAGAACAATTACGACTGCACCGTCATAGCTCTACCATATCGCATAAGAAGAGAAATGCGTTTGAGTTCATTTTATAAGAAGTACGCGCATGCGTACGGTATCCCTATCATCAGTTCAAACCGAGTTACAAATGCGGCAATCGAGCGCGCGTGTTACGTCGTCAGATTTGCGCTCGCTGATCGCAGAGATATTAGAGACTGGCTATACAACCGATACGGTCGAGCTGGGGTTATCGCCGAACGCGAACGGACGACGGACATTCCCGAGCATAGTTATCTCCCGAACTGGTGGAACCAACGCGCGCGAGGCCTGGGTGCTACTCTCGATAAACCCATCTCAACAGCTGGCGAAGAGAACTTATTGTGTCGACCTAGCGACCGTTACTATGGCGGCGGACGCGGCGAGGATATTTTCTTGCACGAGTTCGCTCACGCCATTCATAATTTGGGCGTGACCGGAGCGATTAGGGACTTCGACCGCAGAATACGACGTTTGTATAATATTCGAAGACGGGACGGACGATGGGCGAGGACGTATTACATGAGTACGGATCGCGAATTTTTTGCCGAAGGAGTGACAAGTTATTTCGATGTCAACACGGAGACAAGGGATGGTCGACCGAATGGTATTCATAATCACGTCAATACAAGAGAAGAACTCAAGAAACACGATCTTCAGCTGTACAACTTGGTGAAAGAGGTGTTCCCATGCGGGAATAAGTTCCTTGATAGATGTTCTGCCAAGAAAGGTAGGTGCAAGAAATGAAGGAGAAAATGTTTGGTAACAAATTAAAGCCCGCACAGACGACCAAGTTTCCCTTGACAAGTTTTATTTGTTCGTGTGTACGACACAAATTGACAAGTTTTTCCTCGACAAGGAGCCTTGTTCAAAAGCTGGTCATGCCAGCTTTTGAACAAGAAAAATTGTTCGTGTGTATAGTCGTCAAGGAAACCTTGACAAGATATTGCACAGTACGTCACTGGGCACTCATCTCCGAAGCTCATTACGTGATCATTGTCGTCAAGGAAAACTTGTCCAACCGTACACACGAGCAATTATAACTTGTCAAAGAAATTTGTTGGAAAAAACCTTGTTCATCGTACACTCGAGCAAGGAAAGCTACCAAGGAACTTGTCAAGGAAAACTTGGTCGTCTGTGCGGGGCTTAAGTCTATAGTAGATGGCAGTGTTGTACAACCCGAGTCTGGACTCGACTAAATAAGACCCGGGGAGTGCAATTACATTAACCCATTGCTGCCTGGGATGCCTTTGACGAGAAAAATCGTCTGACGTTACACAGAGTAATTAAGCAATAAAAGGTAATTTTTGGCTGGCTCAGGCAGCAATGGGTTAATCACTTGTTAACCCATTGCTGCCTGGGATGTCTGAGAGTTCTTCCTTTGTCAAATAAAATTGTCTGGCGTTAAAGCCCTAATCAAACGAGAACGCAAGTCATCGCAAGTTTAGCTTACGATGACTTGCGATGCCACCAGTCAAACGTCGGCACAGCCTGGTACCCTGGCCCAATTTCAGAAGAAATATGGGCTAGGTAACCACTAATTACATTCTCGCGTCATCAGGGCTAAATCAGATCAGTGGTTCAAACCAGGGCGCTTATATCTGGTTCAAACGTTTCGCAAGCTCTCGCAAGTTGAAGAAAACTTGCGATGAAATTTGAACAAGATCAAATTAGATCAAATTAGTCGCAAGCCAACGCAAGTCATCGCAAGCTGGCGGTCAAACGAGACACAAGCAAGCACAAGCTAAAACTTGCGATGACTTGCGTTCTCGTTTGATTAGGGCGTTAGACAGAGTGAAAAGGTAAGAGGGGCCCTTTTTGGATAGCTCAGGCAGAAATGGGTTTATCAGTTAAAGGCTTTCTATTTGATAATCATTCATGTATTTTTGACACGAGTTCTTTTTTAATTTACAGGTGTAAAACCTCCTCGTTTTAGGATGAACTGCAATGAAGGTAATTATTAAGCTTTAGTTTTCTTTAAATGATATACCTGTAGGTATATGGAAGATATAGAACGCATTTTAAGAAGACATCGGCACCGTGGGTGTCTTTTAATATTAACTTATTAAAATACTAAAATGATGTGCATCTTGTTTTTGTGTTTATAGTTGCGACTGAAAAACCAAAGCCAAAACCTACGACATATCCAACACCACCATTGCCAACGACTGCTAAGAAAGGTAAAACCACTAGCGTATATACATATCGAATGAGTTGACAGTGAGACAGAAACACTATCACCACCAATATAGCGACAACAGCAGCAGGAGAAGCAACAACAACACTACAACCAACAACAACCACGACGACAACAACAACAACAACAACAACAGCACCACCATCAACACCAACACCACCACCATCAACAACAACAACAACAGCAGCGACTACACCACCACTAACAACAACAACATCAGCAGCAGCAACAGCAGTAGCAACAGCTAGCAGCAACAATAGCAGCAGCACCATCACCACCACCACCACCACCACCATCAACACCAACACCACCACTATCATCATCATCAATATCCACACCAGCATTATCATCATCAACAACATCTTCAACATCACCACCTCCACCATCATCACCACCACCACTACCACCACCACCACCACCAGCAGCAGTTTTTATCCACCTTGGCTAGTAACCTACATCAAAAACGACCCCTCTCGACTAAGCACTTCGTTCTTTCTCTCGTAGGCTGCGTGGATTTAAACAAAAATTGTCCAAGATGGGCTAAAGACAAAAGAAATAATTACTGCAGTACCAACAAATACGTAAAGGAGAAATGCAAAAAGAGCTGTGCTGGTCTGCTCAGCGATAACCATCGATATTGTGCTTACTGGGCTAAAAATGGACATTGCCCGAATTACAAGTTTGTAATGAACAATTGCCGGAAGAGTTGCAACACGTCTTCTTGTTAACTGAATAATCAAAGTTGGATTTTTTTATATATCTGCATGCGTAGTAATTTGCTGTTTTGAATTTTTAATATTTTGTAATGGGAGCACTACACAACGTTTAATAGTAAAGTAAAACTTTTTGGCATTTGATTAGTTTGTTTTATTCTATTTTCATTAAAGTTTCGCTCGGTGATTTCAATATTTTAAAATCAAAAGTTTGCCTAAAAACGAATCTACTACACTAACTAAAAATTAGTTTTCCACCCGACAATTACAAATTTAAGAAAATAAATAAAACAAACCAAAAATCGTCATCTTGTAACTTGATATTCGAGTTATACAAGATGAAAGAACACTTAAAATGACATTTGAGATATTTCAGCTTGTTTGATATGCAAATTAAACATTTTGACGTCACATATGCATAATGAGTTGTCGGAGAAAGTTATATATTTACATATTTATACTAATTGGAAAACACTCTGGGAAGATTTGTAATATATCTTCTCAGGCGAAAATTTCATCTTCATGGATTTTTTCCCCGTTAAATTTGACGGAAGTGACGTCAAAAGAGGAATCTGTAAAGTGGTTTTCATATAGACAAATTCCTCTTTCGACGTCACTTCCGTCAACTTTAACGGCAAAAAAATCCATGAAGATGAAATTTTCGCCGGAGAAGATATATTACAAATCTTCTCAGAATGTTCCAATTAGTATAAATATGTAAAGTCCCTGAGGATGACATAGGCTACATGTTTGGTGTTCATGTGGGGGACACGCATCCACATGCTTCCTTCGAATTAATTTAGTTCGATAATAGCAAAGATATATAACTTTCTCCAATAACTCATGTATATGATGTGACGCCAAGATGTTTAATTTACATACCGTAGAATTCCGAAAGTAACGTTGAACTGATTTGTGACACTTCTAAAATTTCACGAAAGTAGCAGCGCCTTCGAATGTGGCGCATTTTTTTAATGTTTCAAATACATGTTTATCCAACAAAAAAGTAATGTTCGTATTAATAAAACTTAACAATCAACTTAAAGCTAGTATTAAATATATGTTTTTCCGATTACCAACATTTCTGTTCGATGAAAGCACGTGTTCGTCTTTAATTTTTCAATATTTACAACATGTTCTCTCATTATAAGTTGCCACCATCGCCGCCGACAATCATGTCAGGGTCATCATCGCTGCTGTCGTAAAACATTACGTCATCTACATCATAAAATTGACCGATGGTGTAGTTAGAAATGCCCTCGATATTTATTTCGTTATCCCTTTCTCCTAGTTACTATTGATGAACGGAGACTTTTGATATTTCTTCCTAACGTATTTCAACCATCCGAAAGTAATGACCCCCCGAAAGTAGCGGCCCCCCGAAAGTAATGGCCCCCCGAAAGTAATGGCCCCCCGAAAGTAGTGGCACCCCGAAAGTAGTGGGCCCCCGAAAGTAATGGCCCCCCTAAAGTAGTGGCCCCCCGAAAGTAGTGGGCCCCCGAAAGTAGTGGCCCCCCGAAAGTAATGGCCCCCGAAAGTAGTGGGCCCCCGAAAGTAATGGCCCCCCTAAAGTAGTGGCCCCCCGAAAGTAGTGGACCCCCGAAAGTAGTGGCCCCCCGAAAGTAGTGGGCCCCCGAAAGTAGTGGGCCCCCGAAAGTAATGGCCCCCCTAAAGTAGTGGGCCCCCGAAAGTAGTGGCCCCCCGAAAGTAATGGCCCCCCGAAAGTAGTGGGCCCCCCGAAAGTAATGACCCCCCGAAAGTAATGGCCCCCCGAAAGTAGTGGCCCCCCGAAAGTAGTGGGCCCCCGAAAGTAATGGCCCCCCTAAAGTAATGGCCCCCCGAAAGTAGTGGCCCCCCGAAAGTAGTGGCCCCCCGAAAGTAATGGCCCCCCGAAAGTAGTGGGCCCCCGAAAGTAATGGCCCCCCTAAAGTAATGGCCCCCCGAAAGTAGTGGCCCCCCGAAAGTAATGGCCCCCCGAAAGTAATGACCCCCCGAAAGTAATGACCCCCCGAAAGCAATGACCCCCCTAAAGTAATGGCCCCCCTAAAGTAGTGGCCCCCCGAAAGTAATGGCCCCCCGAAAGTAGTGGGCCCCCCGAAAGTAATGACCCCCCGAAAGTAGCGGCACCCAACCCGTTATTAATAAAAAGCTGAAAAAATGTTACTTCGTCATTTTAAGTGTTCTTTCAAATAAGACAAACTTAATTTTTGTGTCATAGCAACTTTACTTTAATCGATAACATCGTTGCGATTGTATATAAATTTTAGCAGTGACAAGATGACGATTTTCGGTTTGTTTTATTAAACCCTAAGAATAATATTAAACCCTAAAGCGTTTGAGTAGCAAAGATGAAATTTTGAAACAAGATGTTATCTATCTACGACGACGGGTCTGTTATGGACTGCGCTTTATGTAAAGCATGATAGATTCCTTTCAACGCTAGGAGTTGTTGGTGGGTGCCTCGTTCAACCACTCGACCATTTTTGATAACGACAATAGCATCAGCATGTTGAATGGTTGATAGACGATGAGCGATTACTAAGGTAGTTCGACCAATACTGGCTTTGTCCAAAGCTTGTTGTACAACCTGGGAAAGATACAGTATATGTTACGGGTATATATTGGAAAAATCTTGAAAAACGTCCCCGCTCAAGTACAACGCAGGCAGCATAGTCAATCGAGATATGGTCTGGAAACTCTGTAAACTTCAAAGCGCCTATAATGAGCTGTGATTTTATGTTGAGACGGTCCTCACCGTTCACAAACCTTTTGTTTTTCGCTTATTAATATTTAAAGGCATGTGACTTGCATAAACGTGAACAAAAAGATAGAACAAAGACGTTCGCCGAGTGTCCAGACCATATTTTGACCAACTATGCAAAGGCATTCAAAACGGAAGGCACTCAACGATGATATCACAAAAGAGGAAACACTTACTTTCTCATTGGTCCATTAAGATCTAACGATATTCCTTCAAAACTTGAACACTTCCCTATCAAGGGGCTTCGCTTTCACAAAATCCTGACATACAACGCTTTTGAGGGCTGACCGTTAACCTTCAACGCTTAAAATGTATTTCTTTTGTTCTTTGTATTCCCATTGCTTTTTCCTTATTCTCTCGTTTATTTTTTTGTTCTTGGCATCCAACATATTGGATACTGAGCGTTATAATCTTTATTTACTAACATTTTGAAATATTACAAAATCTAGCCAAAGCCAGAGGCTTATGTGGCTGAAACAGGGCCGTAGAAAGATGTTTCATGGTAGGGGGGTGTCGAGCGCCGAAGGCGCGAGGACCCTCTAGGAGGGTTCAGGGGCATGTCCCCCGGAAAATGTTTGATTTTCTCACTCTGAAACGCGATTTCCTGCATTTTTAGGTCAGTTTTTACAACAAAATATTATGAATATTATCATAAAACTCGTGCTTTGACGTCGAATTTTTAGGGGGGCTCAGTCCCCTGTTTCCGGCGAATAGGGGGGGTGCCAGCCCCCCTCGTCCCCCTGCTTCCTACGGCCATGGAGGCCGTATGGTGCCCACGTCCCAGCGTGTTCGAGTTACATTACGAATTATCGTCGCGTCGAATTAAGTGTTTCTCTTCTGTCTGTGGCAATTCGGCGCTATGTTTTCAAGGAATCGTTTCCAGACTCAACGCGTCCAAGTAAAAACCATTATATTCGACTGGAATTCGACGTTTAACTCGACGTTGCATTTACGTCGCATTACCGACGAAGCTAATTCGAATTAAATTCGTCTATTGGGCGACGTTTAGCGCAGGCCTATAAACCTTACACTGGTTTA
Organism: Paragorgia papillata; assembly: GCA_035771165.1. NCBI lineage: Eukaryota > Metazoa > Cnidaria > Anthozoa > Scleralcyonacea > Coralliidae > Paragorgia > Paragorgia papillata. Next base: position 1,041,495 of record JAWNZC010000430.1, on the reverse strand, counting down.
GGTGTCCGCTTAAGAGAGGTGTCTCCTTTAATAAGAGAGGTGCTTGCTTAAGAGAGGTGTCTGTTTAATAAAAGTGTCTGCTTAAAGGGTATTGGCAATAAAAATTAAGTTTGTCTCATTTGAAAGAACTCGTCAAATGGTATAAGAAGACCTTTTACAATTTTTCCCTATCTGTTTTGGTTTTGGAAATATTCCGACCAAAGACAGCCTGCTGTCCGCCACCTTGGAATTATTATGTGACATCATAACCTATGATATTATGAGCTAGAAACTCGATTTTGTTGCGCTATTTCCATTTTAAATTGATCCACAACATTTAAAAAGCCTTCCGTAGAAATGTGGTCACCCACGGAGTAGTTTCATCAGCAATTTCCTAGTTAATTAGACCCGATTTTACAGGATGGCGGACAGCACACTGTCTTTGGTCGAAATATTTCCAAAACCAAAACAGATACGGAAAAATTGTAAAAGGTCTTCTTATACCAGTTGACGAGTTCTTTCAAATGAGACAAACTTAATTTTTATTGCCAATACTTAAGAGAGGTGGCATAAGAGAAGTGTTCGCTTAGAGAGTTAAGAGAGGTGTCCACATAGGAGAGGTGTCCGATTAAGAGAGGTGTCCGGCTTAAGAGAAGTTGGACTGTACTAACAGTGCAAATTAATCTTGTAGCCACAAATAACTAAAATACTGAACAAGAAATGGTACCTTTTCACTTTCAGTATCCAAGGCCGAGGTCGCTTCATCCAGTAAAAGTATTTTTGGATCCCGAATCAAAGCTCGTGCAATGGCAATCCTTTGTTTCTGTCCACCAGATATAAGAGTGCCTTTGTCTCCAACAATCGTGTCATAACCCTGTTAAAAAGAGAGATTTCCAATATTTTTGTATATTTAATCTCCCTTTTAAATCGACAAGCCCTGTTTTATTTCATTTCAATACATTTTCATCTGATGAAGAGCTCCGTTTGAAACGTCAGTATTTCGTTATCAAAACTATTCTCTGCAGTTTACCACCTTTTCACTTTGCTCTATCTAAAACACTGACTACGCAGGACTCAACTTTTCTACAACTCTCTAATAAAGTGCATTATGCCAGTCAAGAAAGATATGCTTAAAACAAAGCTTAATACGAGAGTTAAAATTGTCATACATGAAGTTGGAAATTGGAGAGGTTCAAATACAGAATAAATTACGCGACAAATGACTTACGCATCGTGAGCCGTCTTGGTTTTGGGAGAGGAGGGAAGAGAGGAAGGCGGGAAAATATGTGGAGGAGGGGAAAGAGGGGGAGGAGGGAAAAGAGGGAAAAGAGGGGGAGGAAGAAAAAGAGGGAGATGAGGGAAAAGAGCGGGAGGAGGAAAATGAGGGAAAAGAGGGGGAGGAAGGAAAAGAGGGAGATGAGGGAAAAGAGGGGGAGGAGGAAAAAGGGAGAAAAAGAGGAAGAAGAGAAAGAGGGAAAAGAACAGAAAGAGGGAAAAGAGATGGAGCAGATGAAGAAGAGGATGAAGAGGAGGAGGAGGAAGAGGAGGAGGAGGAAGAGGAGGAGGAGGTGAATGAGGTGGGAAGGAGAGAGAGAGGAGTAGGGAAAGGAGGAGGGGATCGAAGGGAGAAGAGGAAGGGAAGGAGGGCTTAAAATAGGGGGCTTACTTCAGGTCTAAGAAGGGCGTTAATAGAGAAGGAAGCTTATTAGAGGAGAGGAGGAGGAGGAGGTTAAAAAGCCTTTACGGCAATGGATCGTTTCTGAAGCAGTTCAAAACACCCCCTGTGCTTGTTTTATCAAGTTATTTTTGATCAAATTAAGTTAAGAAGCAGAAATAATGTTTTACCTCAGGTAATGACTCAATAAATTCATGAATATTTGCTGATCGTGCTGCTTCTACAATCTCCTCCTGACTAACAAGTCTCGTGGTATCACCATAAGCGATGTTGTCTCTTATTGATAAATCAAACAATACTGGTTCCTGAGAAACTATTCCAATTTGACTTCGCAACCATTTTAAGTTAAGGCTTCTGATATCGTTGCCGTCAATCATCTGAAATATAATATAATGTGTAGACAGACAGACAGATAGACAGACAGACAGACAGACAGACAGACAGACAGACACAGACAGACAGACAGACAGACAGACAGACAAGTTATATTATACATACTGGTCGAGAATCTTACCACACTACCAGAGTTGACGTCATAGAACCGTTCAACCAATGAGACCGAAGTACTCTTGCCACAACCGCTGGTCCCAACGAGTGCTACAGTTTGGCCTGGTTTAACTGTTATACACAGATCACGTAAGACTTTGAAATTACGTCGAGTGGGATACCTAAAGCGAACGTTGCTGATCTCAATTTCTCCGTTGCACGAGTCCTGGAGTGAAGAAAGCAAATATAAATACACAGTACACACTGCCCCACACCACACAAACCCCACCACCTCACATCACCCACCCAAACCACACCCACTTAAACCACACCACTCCACACCCACTGAAATCCCACCACAACACCCTAACTCACACCCCACATCCACTCAAACCACACCACAATACCCCACCCACACCCACCTAATTAAACCCGCCACCACATACCCACCAAACTCTACCCCATCACACACTACCACACCCAACCAAACCGTACCACACGCACCACTACATTACTCCACACTCACTCAAACCCCACCACATTACACGACACGACCACACCCCTCCACACCCACCAAACCCCAAATCACACACCACCACACCCATCCAAACCGTACCACACGCACCACTACATCACTCCACACCACCACACCGCTCCACACCACCCACACCCACCTAAACCACACCACCACATACCCACCAAACCCCACCCCATCACACCCCTCCACACCCACCCAAACCTCACCACATTATAGCACACACCACCACACCACACCACACACCCAAATCCCACGACACCACCACACACCTACCCACACCCACCCAAACCCAACCACACCCACCCAAACCCAACCACACCCACCTAAACCACACCATCCTATATCCACGTGTACGAAAGCCCACCCCATCATACACCCCACTACACCCATCCAAACAGTACCATACGCACCACTACATCACTCCACACCCACTCGAACCCCACCACACCCACCCAAACCTCACCACATTATAGCACACCACATCACCCCACACACAAATCCCACGACACCACCCCACCCACACCTACCCACACCCAACCCTACAACCCCAGTACATCTAAGTACATGAAGTTGCAGAAGAACAAACATCACTGCACAACAATAACCTTACCGGTTTTTTCCCTTCAGGAGAATAACTATCGATAGGAGGAACTTTTTTCAACAGAGTAAACACTCGGTTGGCTGCCTCTTTGGCTTTGGTGTAATCTGGTGTCATGGAAGCCACTTGTCCGACAACAAGGGTACACACAAGAATTGTGTTAATTGAACTAGTACAAGGGCAGGAAAAACAATAAGAAGAAAATCAATACTAGCACAAACATTTTTACTACTTTATTGTCGATTTCAGCTCACTTTTCAACGCACGGTTCGGAAATTCATTGCCAAGTTTCAAAGGGGAGCACGGATGGCGTGTGCTGTTAGGGCGCTGCCTCTCACCAATAGTTAAGCCCCGTTAGTCGGGGTTAGTACTTGGATGGGTGACCATCTGGGAACAACCCCGTTCTCGAGCTTGGGACTCATGTGAGTAGAGTTTAGTTGATCTCTCCTGTGCTCCGAGGGTTTTTCGCCGGGTTCTCCGGTTTTCCTCCCTCCGTAAAATCAACACCTAGGGCTTAGCTGGGATCCGTGGTCTGACCTGTGTCGTATGGCGGCTGCTTAAAGCGCCTTTGACATGCCTCGACACGGCCACATTGAAAAATCCTTAGGAGTAATTTGATTGTAAAGATACACGTTTGATGTATTCTAATTAAAGACCTTTATAAATTACGTTTCCAAATTTAGAAGTTCATTAGGAAGTTCGATTTGAAGTTCGAATGTTCGGTTCGAAATTCAGCTTGGCTACAGTTGGTAATTCGGAATTGCAGAATGATTAAAGGTCTTTTGATGTTATATTTTCTTCTGAAAGGGTTATCATCTAACTTAGCAAAAGTAAAGAAAAATATGAATTTCGCGGTAAAGCAAAGAATTTATCAGCGAAGCCTTCTTAGGTCCTCTTGAAGCATGACCGCGTTTCATAGGAGAATGGGTACTCCATTGTCTTTGACGTCATACCGGTAAAACCCACCAATCAGCTTGTTGTTTGTTACCAGTATGACTTCACACGGTACTAGTACCAGTCTTTATTGCGACGCGGTCGTCGTTCACACGAGTTCAGCAAAAGGAGCAAAAACTCAAACTTAGACAGTTTATAAAAGTGGAACCGAGTGACTGGTTTCAATTATTTCTTCGGTTTTAGATTGAACTTTTCCGACTTTAACGGAAAATAGAATAACCTGGAAACGTATAGTTGCCTTTAACAACATATCAAAGAAAAACATAACAAACTAGCAGTAAGACACTGCATATACCTCCGCCAGCGGGTTATTAGAGATGTTTAAAAAGAAAACGAGCCATCCCGCTAACCAGGCTAGCTCACGAGACCAACACATGCATGTATGAATAAAATGCTTGATTGCACTCGTACCAAAATTATGCAAAAATATTTGCATAAAATAAGGATAATGAGCGCAATAAAGCATTTCTTCTACACGGAGAATCTTGCGGTCAGAATTTTGATTAATTTCTCATCCACATTTTGACTAAATTCAACCAACATTTAATCGATTGGTCGTTGGTCTATGGACTGATTGAAATTGCGCAACGAATTCGGATATATCCGTTGCGCGACAAAGTCTCAAACAAATCGTGAAAGAGAACTACAAACTATACTCTTGCCCTGATTTTAGAAGGTACTCATTCAATTCCAGATGGATGTGCCATAGAAAGACATACTGATGAATTTAGAGCAAAGTTTCTTCATTAAGTATTGATCGATACACTTACTTTGCGCGAAGAGCTCCTCTCTCAACAAAGACGTAAACAGAAATGAGCATAGTCAGCCTCGTTTTCAATAATGTCAATGCGCATGTGCAATTCCGCTTCATGCCCCCCCCTGGTCTATGGCCAACCCTTCTCCTCAACTTATGCTTACGTCATCATTTCCTTGAGTGAGACATCGCCATGTGACACCAAGTATCCACCGTAACGGAATGAAGCCGCAAAGCTTAAATTAAGAATACACATAAAAAACCCGGTAGTGACGCCAGCTATATGACTGTTCCTCTGGGCTTTTCTATAAAATGACGAAACACGGGATTAAGTATTATTTAAAACATGACCAACAGTGTTTTATCACAGGCGCGGCGGAAGCATTTCACTGATGCTGCGACCAGTATATGGTGTAGACGAGCGCCGAAATCGCGAGCAATTCCTAGGGGGGTCCAGGGGATCCTATTTAAATCTTATAACACAGGTCCAACTCTATAACCATGAACTCCAGTCCATTCTAAGGGGCCGTTTACATGGACTAAAAGTTGGCTCGGGTAAGAGGGACACCCTACCCCCCCTACCCCCCCCTACCCCACGACGAGACAACTTTGTCGTGTGTTTACATGAGGAATTAGATTATGACTTCTGTATCAGTTTAAGCCTGGAGGACTGGGTATAGTTTAATGCATCTAATTTAAGATGGCCGATCGTCGGGAAGAAACTGTAACTGTACTGTTAGAATTAAACGATAGAATTAAACTCACAGAAGCTCTTATACTTCTTCAGGCCAATTATCAGGTTTTCAACCATTGTTGGAGACCAAGACCATTTTTTTCGCTTCGTATCAATTGTTTCACTTTCTGCCGCCATTTTATTTCGCAGTTTTGCCTCGGGTAGGCGAGTCAACTTTATCTCGCCCCCTAGGGTAACCCTACCTAGCAAAGAGGGTGACCCTACCCCAGGGTGACCCTACTACCCGAGAAAAGTATGAAATCCCCCATGTAAACGCTCGAGTAAAATGAACACAAAGTTGGCTCCCCCAGGCTAGCTCGGGGGGCAGGGTGACCCTTCTACCAGGGACAACGTTTGTCCATGTAAACGGCCCCTAAGACAAAAGCTCCGAACAATGAGTAAAATTATATATATATATATATATATATTGATATATCATCTAATACATGTTTTGGATATATGATATCGGATACGTGATACGTGATATATGATATATGATACATGATATAATGTAATACATGAATAATCAATACCTGTACGGTTTAATTAGTCCTTCGTGATATCTCTCAAAGAATTCGTCTTCTCGACCCAAGGAGACAACAGTTTGAATATTGGATAATGTTTCTTCTGCAACCTGTCAAAATAAATCATCTGGTAACTTGGTAACAGGTCGATAGCTCACCAATAAATAACGAACGTGGTCCGGTGTTGCTACAAATTCTCGCTCCTATTAATTTCAGTTTCGAAATACAGTAAAAACCCACTAACAAGAACCTTCAACTATTAAGAACCTCAGGCTGAAATTAAGAATTTATTTATATAAGAATATATAAGAATATAAGAACCTATTCCAGGCTGATTTGGTAAAACGTACGTTCTTGTTAGTGGGTTTATACTGTATCAAATATAAGTACCATCATTCCACGACCTGCTCCCAACTTGACCATGTAGCTCACTTGGTGGGGCGTCGGACTAGTAAACCGAAGGTAACGGGTTCGCAGTTCGAATCCTACCCGGTATGGTTTGTCATTCGGAGTAGCAACTAATATCATTATTCTCCACCTGAGTCCGCTGTCCCACAAGAGTGATTACTCGGGCTCTGTGGTGGCCGAGTCTCACAAAATTGCAAAATTGCGCAATACCTCCCATATATGGAGCCTACACTTCGAGTGTTCGATCACTTCGAATTATGCACCAGTCAATATAAACCCCCGCACCCCCCCCCCCCGGCCGGGACATAGCGGGGCATTACCGGGGAATTTCCTGTGATTTGATAGGAAAAACGTCCGCGCATACCGGGGTATTTTACTGCTTTTGTACTGTATACAAACAATCAGCGGGGGACAAGACCGGGGCATTTTACCCTGACGGAGAAAAGACTGCTATGGAAATTTCCGGACTGTCTCCATTCTCGTCCCCAGAGCCCTTTCATGAAAAGCGAAAACAGTTTTCATTAAAATGTTGTTTTAAATGTTGTGTTGTGTTTTAAAGGGCGGGGGCATTTGACCGGGGCTTTTTATGCTATTAGAATAAAGAAACTGCCCTGGGATGCGGGGCATTAGACGATATTTGACCTGTGTGCAAGTCAAATGCCCCGCTATGTCCCGGCCGGGGGGGGGGGGGTGCGGGGGTTTATATTGACTGGTGCATTAATCGACAGTCATGTTCCTGCGTTCCTATTCTGTGGTTGTATCAAGCACATCACTGATCAACCATATAAGCAACATACTTGGAAAACCTACCAACAATTTCGTCGAAGGCAAGGCTAGCCGGAGCTGTTGCATCCAAGTGGCAATCGAACAACCGACAACGATATGTACAGTATATTTTTCTCATGGCTAAACAGGTCTCTACATTCTATAAATATTTAATACCGCCGGTACAGAGATGAGGATCAAAACGCTAACATTCTGGATCTTTATATTGGCACTGTATACACTTTCTCATGCTTTTGGTCGAGCAATTGCGATGTTCATAGGTTTTCTACATGGCTTCAGCAATACTAACAGTTGTTCAATGATCTGGCTCACGACTGTCTGTGAATTGGTCTGAACTCAGGACCTGGCATGCCAAGGTTCAGCAGGTTGCCGCAATCATCAGTAGCCCGAGTGTACGCTTAAGCAGGCGTCTTGTTCCATTCTAAGAATCTCTCCTCCGCCAGGAGAGAGGCGAAAGTGTGCGGGCGAGAGAGAAAGCGGCCGGAAACACCTGCTTGACCAGTCCTTGACGTTCTCGCGCGCGCTTTACGATTTCCCGCGCGCCTGCGACTAACCAGAATAATTAATAAAGCCTCTGCGGAGCAGAGAGTATCTATTACTTGTTACTTACTTGTCCACTCCCAATAAAAGCCACAGATTTTTCACCACCGCCCAGAAATGCATTCATAAACATTCCAGCAACGCCCAGGAGAGGGATGAAGACCATCACAACTAAAGTCAGTTGCCAGGAAGCACTGAAGGCCACAATAAGTCCACCAGTTACAGATACCACGCTTGCTGTAAGGAATCCCAGTTGAGATCCGGTTGCCTTGAAAAAACAATTACACATTTTTCTTTCCGCTTCATAGTACACGAGTCCGCATTCCGAAATGCATCGATTGGTACCATTTGGGCATGTAGGGGAGGGGGGGGGGGGGGGGGGAGGGTAATGTTCATGGTGATGTAGGTCAACATCCCTAGTTTACATTTTTGGATGATTTTTGTGATGTTTACTTACTCCTTGAATAGCAGAAACTTCGACAGCAAGTCTCGTGCATACGGCTCCTGTCCCATGCTCGGGCTGGTCGTAATACGAAATGTCCTTAAAAAAAGATAATTGTATCCCCGTGATGTTCACACATACTCTGTTGTTACTGGTTACAGTTACCAAGTCACGATTTACAGTTGCTAAATGCTAATGTCGTTACTATTAGAGACTTACAGTGTATTTCTATCAACAAAGTGTATCAGTTACATAATAACATGATCGCCTCGGATTCTTTTGTTCTCCGAGGGAATGTAAACCTCGTATTTCCCTCAGTGCTCATGCAAGAGGGAAATTTTCCCTTTGTCTTCTAATTTTCCCGTGCATGTTGATGAGGGGAAAACATGCAACATGCACGGGAAAATTAGATGCAACTTCTCTGATCAACCGTGTAAATTTCCTGTCGATAAGATTCTCAAAGTTTTCCTCGGCGCTCATAATATTACAAACTAATAACATGACTTTTCGGGAAATTAGCGATTAAATTTCCCCTTTGCCTCGGGAAGATTTGTAAAAGTCCTCGGGCCACAAACCTTCCCTCGGCTGCGGGAAATTTAATCGCTAATTTCCCTCAAGTCATGTTATTACTTATAAGTATGATACGTTGCACTGTAACGACGTATACATGTAGTGTATGTGGTACGTTTGCGTGCTTGGTGTAATGTAACAGACGTTTGGTGGACGTTCGTCAAATGACCTCAATTAGCTCATGAATTACTCAGAAATGATTTCTGAGCCCCAGACAGGGTTCGAAACTGCAACCTTCTAATGACCAGTTAGACGCTCTAACCATTGAGCCACTGAGGTATCTATTATACTACTGATGTGTATCAGTGATATGTTCGCAATCTCGAAGAGTAATATTTACCTGTCTGAGAAAAGCTAAAAACGCATTCTTTCGTAACCTCTTCGTTAAAGCTTCGCCAGCTTTGGCTAAATACCAGTTCTACAATAGTAAAATATGAAAATAGAAAAATTGTAAGAACTACGACAACAACATTAACAGCAGCGGCAACAGCAACAACAACAACAACAGCAGCGCCAACCACCAACAACAAAAGAAGCAGCAGCAACAACAACAACATCATAATCACCATTAACAACAGCAGCAGCAGCAGCAGCAGCAACAACAACAATAATAACAACAGCAGCAGTAGCAACAACAATAACAACAACACCATCATCATCACCACCACCATTAACAACAACAGCAGCAGCAACACCAACATCACCACCACAACCAATACCAACACCAACACCAACACCAGCAGCAGCAGCAGCAGCATGAACACCAACACCACCAGCAACAACAACAGCAGCAGCAGCAACAACAGCAGCAGCAGCAACAACAGCAGCAGCAGCAACAACGGCAGCAGCAGCATCAACAACAACACCAACACCATCAACATCAAGAGCAACACCAACATCAACAACACCAGCAACAACAGAAAGAGAACGGCCCAAAACAGAAGACTCGAACGCACTAAACAGCGTCCTATGTCCCAAGAAGGACGATTGAATAAATAATGATCAACTGCATAGCTAGTCGTGAAAAGCAAGACCAAAGCTATGAAAAAAAGCCCTCAAATAAAGATAAATTACGTAAACTATCTAATTTATACAACGGAGTTTTCTGTATTACTTACTTGTAAAAATATTCCAGCCCCACTAAGCACTCCAATACCGACATAGAAAAGACCCCACTTTAAGGCATCATCTTTCATATCTTGATTGCGTTCTGGTATAGTCGGGTCGTTGCCAAAAGTCTAGAAAACAATATTATGTAATATTCAAAACACGAGCAGGAGTGTTTTATCAGATTTAAAACCACGAGGGCGCAGCCCGAGTGTTTTAGATCTGATAAAACACGTGATGCGAGTGTTTTGAATGGCTTCAAAAACGATTCGTTATTGGATGTTATGTTCATTAGTATTCTTTATATAAAATTGTATGTTCATTAGTATTCTTTATATAAAATTGTATGTTCATTAGTATTCTTTCTGACGTCAAGAAGTTTTATCAGGTATAAAACCACGGACATGGTACTGATTTCCTTTGTGTTTTCCTCATGAATTATTAATGCCTTTTTGAATAACTACTTAATAACCGAGAGTGAGGTCTTTACGGTAAAATATTAAACCGAGGTCTTGCTGTATTGACCGAGCGATAGCGAGGTTAATACGTTCAAGACCGAGGTTTAATATTTTACCGTAAAGACCGAACGGCAAGTAGCAAAGACCGAAGGCGAAGTATTAAACCGACTTTCAACGAAAACTGTAAACAACAAAAACACATTCAGTCACCGTAAACACTGACTGTCGTTTTTCATTTTATTAGCTTGAAAATTACTTGAAAAATTCTACATGTTTGTTGTGAGAGAAACACACCCACATGCTTCCTACGAATTATTTTGGTTTGATAATAGCAACGATCCATAACTTTTTCCGATAAGTCATTATGCATGTTTGACGTCAAGATGTTTGATTTGCATATCAAACAAACTGAAATATCTCAACAGCGAAGCAAGGAAACGAAAAACTGCAAAAGATGTTATTCTATCATTTCCGTTTAATATGAAGCTCAGAAACATTTTGTAAGTATATGAGCTTATCGAACGTCTACGAAACGTCTGTTACATTACATCAAGCTCGCACATGCCAGAGTTGGAAAAAGTATTCAACCTTCCTCCGGATAGGTTTTTAAGTTTAGATAACCTTCCTCAAATATATAGCGAGAATTTTGTGTTTTGCAACGTTCATAAATACTGCGTGACTTTTACAGTACCTTGGTTTTCTAGGTTTTCCTAGGTAAGCTTTGGCATACTACAATAGCTACTAGTAACTGACCGCTGCTGACTGATAGCCTGCCAACTACCCTCGACTGCTGCGAAGATACAGACATCACAGCAGACATCAGCGTACATGTCTCACACATGTAACTGTTACCACTGCCAGTGCTGCATAATTGTTGGTAAGCCAATGTTTTGCTGCAAATCGCATTTCTTCTCGACACCTTGCTTGATCAATTGTAACTTTCTCAGATTACCGAATGTGTTGTTTCACTTTAAACCTTCCTCATCCTCCGGGTGGTACCCGCATACCCGCAGCTTTTTTCCAACTCTCGCACATGTACTTCCGTTAACGTTAATATTTGACTTACTTCGTAAACCCCGCCAAAAGCAATACCGTATAAAGGTGGATAAAGACCATAAAGGGCAGCGCCAAAACAACCAATCAACAAGTATCCCACTTCGGGAACATTCCATTTTAATATTTCCTTAAATGTTGCTGCTTTTTCAACTTCAGCTTCAAGAGTCTATAATACAAGAAAAATCATTACGTCTTTCTCCTATATTCTTTTCAGTTTTTATCATCTATCCATCCAATCCAAACCAACCCCTTCCTTCCTTCCTTCCTTCCTTCCTTCCTTCCTTCCTTCCTTCCTTCCTTCCTTCCTTCCTTCCTTCCTTCCTTCCTTCCTTCCTTCCTTCCTTCCTTCCTTCCTTCCTTCCTTCCTTCCTTCCTTCCTTCCTTCCTTCCTTCCTTCCTTCCTTCCTTCCTTCCTTCCTTCCTTCCTCATACCTTGTCCGTGCGAGATTGACGATCGGTGACTGTTGTACCAAAAGAACCCAGTTCGAAAGCTCCATCTAAAACATTTTAAAACAAAACAAAACACACGTTACAACGGTTTTCTTAGAATTATACGTTTTATCACAAACTTGATCTATAGTGCCTAAACTTTCCAAAAATTACAAGTACAACACTTTGCCATAAACAATGTATATCACGGCAACCGTAAAGGTGTCGAGTTAAAATATCGTTAGTCGATGTCAACTAATTAGTGTTACCTCCACTCATCTCCATCGAATGTTCAATTCGGTCATCACGGTCTTTATCTTCGTCTTGAAAATCGCTTTCCTACACAAAGAACGAAAACATTGTTTTTTCTTAAGATCTCTAATGCTTTTAATTAACAGAAACTTCAATTGACAGAGGAAGAAGAAGAAGAAGAAGAAGAAGAAGAAGAAGAAGAAGAAGAAGAAGAAGAAGAAGAAGAAGGAGAAGAAGAAGAAGAAGAAGAAGAAGAAGAAGAAGAAGAAGAAGAAGAAGAAGAAGAAGAAGAAGAAGAAGAAGAAGAAGAAGAAGAAGAAGAAGAAGAAGAAGAAGATGAAGAAGATGAAGAAGATGAAGAAGAAGAAGAAGAAGAAGAAGAAGAAGAAGAAGAAGAAGAAGAAGAAGAAGAAGAAGAAGAAGAAGAAGAAGAAGAAGAAGAAGAAGAAGAAGAAGAAAAGTTGAAGAAGAAGAAGAAGAAGAACAACAACAACATCAACAACAACAACAACACTGAAACCGCCACGACCATCACCAATATTCACCAGCCACAACTACAGGGGGTGGACAAAAAGAAGTGGCCATCATTAAAAATATGGTTAATGTGGAATAACTATTATTCGAGAAAAGAAAAATATGTAAAGTCATATATTTTAGAATGCATGCGTCAATATCTGCTCAAATAGGATATCCAATTCTAATTTTGTTATTGGTTTAAAAAATACATTAACTTTGAAAGTATGCAACTCTGTGAAGCTGTAGTGAAATCAAGTGAAATGGCAACAAAATATCTAACTATTTTGCTGTTACAACACTTTCATAGTATACAAACTCCATTAATCATTTTGAAGACCAATTGGAATAAGTCGAACTAACATTTACTTCATTTGTTACAAGATTGAAAATTATGAAAAATTAATATATTTTTTAAATCAAGGAATAAAATTAGAATTTGATGTCATATTTGAGCAGATCTCGACGCATGCATTCTAAACATATATAACTTTACATATTTTTTTGTACTCTAATAAAAGTTATACAATGCACATTAATCATACTTTCAATGATGGCCACTTTCTTTTTCATTTTCCACACCTGTAATTTCACCAGGGTACTATAGAGACCGTCCAACGCCATCAGTTCATCGTGAGTGCCCATCTCAGCAACATGTCCATCTCTAACAGCAACAATAACATCAGCATTTTTGATTGTCGATAAACGATGAGCAATAATGATTGTTGTACGACCTTCACCAGCCTATAAGGTATCAAAACAAAATATTAATAACTTTCGCAATCATTCCAAATGGAAGACAATAAAGCCTTGAGAACGTATTTGCCTTTTGAGGTTTTCGAACAGACCAAAGCATTAGTGAGATAGTTTATAACTCATTCCTGTCCGAGGGCTTCCCCAGAGGTGAATAGAATTGTCTGGCGTTGCCAGTATAAAATACTAAAGACCAATTCGGACAGAAAAAGTTAAGGCTGTTTTCCACTAAGTGATATTTTTCGATCGATACGACATTTTGTTTTTGTCTTGGCTAATTAGTTCCACCCGAGAGCTTACGTGAAAAAAAATGTCGCTTCGTAAGACATTTTTCGCCAAGTGGAAATCCAGACTTAGGGAACGAGGCTGTGAAAAAAAATATCCGAAAGGCAAATACTTTTCCGTACAGACCGAACCGAGGTGAATAAGCATTAATTATATGGCTTTTTGTTCGTTTTCTTCTGTTCCTCCGTCTTTACTCTTTGAGATGTTGTCGTTTACCATACATTTAAGCTTGTTCGCTTCATTTCATGTTAACTCCTGTTATTTCCCTCGCTTAAAGATAAACAGCTTTCACGTAAAGCAACACGAACGTCCCAGGACGTATTACTGTTCAAATTTCCCAACAAAACACGTTTAATCTTCTGTTATTTTTATTATAAATCAACTCAGAAATTTTCCCGCCAAAACTTAGCTGTGAGGAAAAAAGCGTACGGGAGGACAATAGGTGTTTTCAGGGCCTCTCTCAGCAGTCAATCAGCATGCGCCATAGCCTGGAAACAAGCTCGGCTATATCACGTGTGATTATTTCACTCACTCTATCAAGAGCGTCTTGAATAACGGCCTCGCTTTCAGTGTCCAAGGCAGACGTAGCTTCGTCCAGCAATAATATCTTGGGATTTCTGACTAAAGCTCGTGCAATAGCTATTCTTTGTTTTTGTCCACCGCTCATTTGAGCTCCTCGTTCACCACAGATAGTATCGTAACCCTAGAATACAGAAAAAGACAGAGGTCTAGCAAGAGCCATTTCTCATTGGTCCAGTATTTCTACAGGAAGAAAGTATAAACTAAACTAACTTTATTTATGCTGGATAACCATATCAGTCATATCTAAACTGTTCTCACTAGAGGTCTAGTAAGGACAATCCCTCATTGTTGCAGTGTTACTACAGGAGGAAACTAGAGTAAACTAAACTAACTTTATTTATACTGGATAACCTAGCAGTCATATCTAAACTGTTATCCCTAGAGGTCCAGTAAGGGCCATCCCTCATTGGTCTAGTGTTACTACAGGGTGAAACCGGAGTACCCGGAGGAAACCTGTGGTGTTTGGTAGAGTCAAACTGGAAGCACTCTTCTCACATGCGGCCACGGTAAAATTTTAATCAGATAGATAACTACGCCAAGCAAGAATTGAACCCGCACTATGCCAGCAACATTCTTATGTATAACTAAGGATACCTGAGGAAATTGCGTGATAAAATCGTGAGCATTCGCCATTTTCGCAGCTTCTTCTATTTCGTTCTGAGTAGCACCTTCGTAACCAAAAGCAATGTTCTCAGCAATTGTGGTGGCAAATAGAACTGGTTCTTGGTTTACTACTCCAATTAAACTACGAAGATGGCTGACGTTAAGAGACTTGATATCTTGACCGTCAAGTTGTACCTAATTAAAAAAAAATAATCGACCAAAGTTTTTAAAACAAAACTGCCTTTTATGAAGTCATTCAGAACAGCCATGAATATTAGATAAGTACTAGAGTATACGTACAGTTCCTGACAAGGGATCGTAAAATCTTTGAACTAATTTCACAATTGTGCTTTTCCCGCAACCACTCTGACCCACAATAGCAACCCGTTTACCGCTTGGAACTTTGAGATTGAAATCCTTTAAAATCTGTTTGAAATGAAAAGTTAAGAAAAACATGAAAAAAGGCATTTAATTTAGCACCTCCCCATGTCAAATACAAATTATCTGAAAACATTGTAACGATTATTATAACTATTATGTAAGACACAGATCGAAACAAACAAATAAACAAACAAACAAACAAACAAACAAACAAACAAACAAACAAACAAACAAACAAGCAAACAAGCAAACAAGCAAGCAAACAAACAAACAAACAAACAAACAAACAAGCAAGCAAACAAACAAACAAACAAACAAGCAAACAAGCAAACAAGTAAACAAACAAACAAACAAACAAACAAACAAACAAACAAACAAACAAACAAGCAAACAAGCAAACAAGCAAACAAGCAAACAAACAAGCAAACAAACAAACAAACAAACAAACAAACAAACAAGCAAACAAGTAAACAAACAAGCAAACAAGCAAACAAGCAAACAAACAAACAAACAAGCAAGCAAACAAGCAAACAAGCAAACAAACAAACAAGCAAACAAGCAAACAAACAAACAAACAAACAAACAAACAAACAAACAAACAAACAAACAAACAAACAAGAAAGCAAGCAAGCAAACGAGCAAGCTAGCAAGCTATCAAACAAACAAACAAACAAACAAACAAACAAACAAAACAAACAAACAAACAAACAAACAAACAAACAAACAAACGAACAAACCTGGAGTAAAATACTAGAGAGTAAAAATAATTATAAAGAAAAACAGAGAGAAATAAAGAAGAAAACAAAAAAAAGGAGAGAAAAATAAGATAAATAAAAAAAAGGTAGAACCCCCCCCCCAAAAGGAATGATTTGTTTAGCGTACACTAACCTTAACGGATTGTCTTGTTGGATACACAAAATCAATATGAGAAAAATCAACATCCCCTCTTATAGTTGCTGGTTTTTGTCCCGCATTTGATGACGCATCAATTTTAGATTTCTGGAAACAAAAGTAATGGTATTAGAATAAGGACCCATTCCAATATTATTCATATGGATTCTACTCGTATGTTAAATGCAAAAAATGATTATGCGGCCATATGGAGTTGAGCGTGTTGGTCGACCACAGTCGGAGACTACCCTAAAGCCCCACACAGACGACCAAGTTTTCCTTGACAAGTTCCTTGGTAGCTTTCCTTGTTCGTGTGTACGATGAACACGTTTTTCTCCAACAATTTTCCTTGACAAGTTATAATTGCTCGTGTGTGTACGGTTGGACAAGTTTTCCTTGACGGCAATGATCACGTAATAAGCTTAAGAGATGATCTTGTCAAGTTTTCCTTGACGACTATACACACGAACAAATTTCTTTGTTCAAAAGCTGGCATGACCAGCTTTTCAACAAGGCTCCTTGTCAAGGAAAAACTTGTCAATTTGTGTCGTGCACACGAACAAATAAAACTTGTCAAGGAGAAACTTGTCAAGGAAAACTTGGTCGTCTGTGCGGGGCTTAAGGAAGGTGTAAGCACCACTCCGATCAGTTTATGGTGTTGATTTTGCGGAGGGAGGAAAACCGGAGAAGACGGTGAAAAAACCTTTCAAAGCACAGGGGAGAATCAACAATTGCACTCACATGAAGTCACCCATCCGAGTACTAACCCCATTCGAACGAGCTTAACGTCAGCGGCGAGAAGCAGCGAGCTAAAGGCCTGGCAAAATGCTTTCAACATTTTATTCAACATCGTTCAACGTTGTTGAATTCAACATGTTGAACGCGTTTGGCCACCCCTGTTGAATGATGTTGAACGTTGTTGAATGGTGTTGAACGAAATTTGAACATGTTCAAATTTTCGTTCAACACGCGTTCAACACGCGTCCCGCCATGCGGGATATTGTCGATTCCAGCTTTTGTGGTAGCCCGCGTTCAATTAATTGTCATTCATGAATGTTGAACGATGTTGAATTCATTTGGCCACTCGTGCTTTCAACATTATTCAACATCGTTCAACAATGTTGAATGCGATGTTGAAAGCGTTTGGCCAGGCCTTAACGGCTTGTGCCTCCCCTGTGTAATATATTAATATATATGAACTTACTCGATCGATAATGTTGAACACAGCGAAACCTGCACCTCTGGCTACAGCAAGAGCTTCAGAGCTAGGTCCAGCTTGTCCTAAGACCATTGAAGCTACAGTCACAGCATAGAAGACCTGAACAAAAAAATAATGTAAAAATATGAAAACTCTATGTAAAAAAGTGAAAGATATATATATATATATGCACACAGAAAAACGAAATATTTGCACAAGGCAGAATTATCAAATATTTTCCTTCTCTTACTAATATTCTTACTAGTAGATTTCACTAATTTCATTTATTACTTTAAATAAAAAATAAAACAATCATTGGCTTCGGCATTCGTATGATTTGAAGAATCATGCAGACCTCGGTGAATGTTATCTACTTCAGCCTTCGTCAGATAACGCTTACCTCGGTTTGCATAATTCTTCATATCATACTCAACCTCATCCAACAGTTGCTTAACATTCGTCCAAAGACAGTCAACATACCGTCATTCCATCACCTGCAGTCGCATCACCATCTCTCACCATCTTAATAATATACCTAAAAAACAGAGAAAAACATCACGTTTATCTATCTATCTATCTGTCTATCTGTCTATCTGTCTATCTGTCTATCTGTCTGTCTGTCTGTCTGTCTGTCTGTTTGTTTGTTTGTTTGTTTGTTTCTGTCTCTCTGTTTGTCTCCCTGTTTGTTTGGTTTTTGTTTTGTTTGTTTGTTTGTTTGTTTGTTTCTGTCTCTCTGTTTGTCTCCCTGTTTGTTTGTTTGTTTGTTTGTTCTGTCTGTTTGTCTCCCTGTTTGTTTGTTTGTTTGTTTGTTTGTTTGTTTGTTTGTCTCTGTCTGTCTGTTTGTCTCCTGTTTGTTTGTTTGTTTGTTTGTTTGTTTGTTTGTCTGTCTGTTTGTTTAATATGAAATAAGAAGAACAAAGTTAAAAAGAAACCATTACCATATGGCCAAACCAAAGTTGCAATACCCCACAAGCTGAAAGACACCAATTCCAACTCCAATGCCAAAACCTTTCTTAACGCCAAAGCTGGCAGCAACAGCAAGATGATTATCGTACCTATAATTCATCAGAGAAAATAAACGTCTCCATCCAAACTTAAAATTACACCTTAAGGTGGCTCCCTAGAGTTTTATTTCATGACTTGTTACGTTCAGTCATAGTCTATGGTTATTGCTGTCTTTAAAATAACTATTACGTAATTATTTTGTATACTGAACTGCAGAAGTAGAACCACGCTGATGAAGTATTTGTTGAATAGTGCGAATATCAGCTGTTACCATGGTAATAATGGCGTTTGAAATTTGTCAAATTTTCACTCCAGTTTTCTTTGGCCGAAATTTCTAAAAATTGTCATCTGGTCAGTTTTTTCCACAAAGAACACTACAGCAAAATATTAGGGAAAGTGGTCAAGACAGATTTTTCGCTATAAACTTAATGGATTAAAAAAAGTTCTGTCTTATGAAATTTTCTTAAAACTAAGTAAGTTGTTTAAGGTTTTCCTATTTCTTTATGCGCAGAATTTTAAATAATTTTACCGAAGCAAATGTGTGATATTTGAGCATTCGTATCGCTCGGACGGCTGCTGACGTGACAGAATATCAACTCGACAAGATAGCTATTTACACATGTGCCGACACCATACTCGTTACCAGACCCTTCTTAAAATTACCGTAGGGAACCACCTTAATCTGAGAAGAGTTTGGTATTGCCAAACCACTCTTAAATCTACCCATCTTACAATTCAGCTTGCTTTTCCTCCGCTCCAAAAGCTTCCACGGTTCGTATGGCAGAAATGCTTTGCTCGGCTACATGGCCTGCTTTGGCGTAAGCTTCTAGTTCTTTTGTCGTAAAACTGCCAGTTACCTAACAACAGGAACAGGATATTTTTGGTGTTAGGGAGGTTTATATCAAGAACGAGTTCAAGTCCCCTTACCAAATATCCTTGTACTTGTTTGTCCTTATCAATTGTAACCACTGTACTGCACTGCACTGCACTGCACTGCACTGTACTGCACTCTACTCTACTCTACTCTACTCTACTCTACTCTACTCTAGTACTCTACTCTACTCTACTCTACTGTACTCTACTCTACTCTAGTACTCTACTCTACTGTACGTCTGTATCAGAGCACATCATACACCTACCGTTGCCATCACACCGCCAACGAGCATTACCAAAGGAAACATAG
This sequence comes from Paragorgia papillata, assembly GCA_035771165.1. NCBI lineage: Eukaryota > Metazoa > Cnidaria > Anthozoa > Scleralcyonacea > Coralliidae > Paragorgia > Paragorgia papillata. Next base: position 1,021,812 of record JAWNZC010000430.1, on the reverse strand, counting down.
CCAACATTACCAAAGTCAATTGCCAAACATACATAAATCCAATAATATAACCAGCAAAAAAGGTCGCAATACTCGATATCAAACGACCAAATTTAGAACCAATGCCATCCGTAATCTTATTAAGATCTCTAAAAAAACAAACGCAAAAAACCCAACCCGGAATAATAAGCGCAGTATTTTCCAAGTTAGCCGCAAAAACTATAGAAATCTGAAAGGTGCTGGATTGATAAAATTCCAGAAAACAAAATATTTTCTATTGCAGTTTTTCGTTTCTTTGCTTCATTGTTAAGATATTTCAGTTTAACTCATTCCTGTCCGAGGGCTTCCCCAGAGGTGAATAAAATACTAAATACCAATTCGGACAGGAAAGAGTTAGAGAGATAGTTTATAACTCATTCCTGTCCAAGGGCTTCCCCAGAGGTGAATAAAATCGTCTGGCGTTAGCCAGAATAAAATACTAAAGACCAATTCGGACAGGAAAGAGTTAGAGAGATAGTTTATAACTCATTCCTGTCCAAGGGCTTCCCCAGAGGTGAATAAAATCGTCTGGCGTTAGCCAGAATAAAATACTAAAGACCAATTCGGACAGGAAAGAGTTAACAAATAGATTTCCAACGCAGCCAGGTGAAGAATCAGACATAGTTTAACGCTACTCTGGCTTAAAAGGTTTTTGAACGTAGCTTAAAACAGTTACTGTTCATGACCCAAAGACACTAGATCGGGGTGTTGGTGGCACAGTGGTTAGTGCACGTGCCTTTCACCTCTGCGAGCCGGGTTCGGTTCCTGCACGGTGCAGTTATCTGATTAAAAAAAATTCACCTTGGCCGCATGTTAGAAGAGTGCTTCCAGTTTGACTCTACCAAACACCACAGGTTTCCTCCGGGTACTCCGGTTTCCTCCTGTAGTAACACTGGACCAATGAGGGTGGGCCCTTACTGGACCTCTGAGGATAACAGTTTAGATATAACTGATAGAGTTATCCAGTATAAATAAGGTTAGTTTAGTTTAGAGTGTCGAATCAAAGAACTTTTAAGCCAGAGAAGCGTTAAACTATGTCTGATAACTTTAATACTGAGGGAAGTAAATGACTAGGATTAGTGGACTAGGATATGACTAGGATTAGTGGACTAGGATATGACTAGGATTAGTGGACTAGGATATGACTATAGGATTAGTGCTTAGTTGTGTAGTGCCTTTGTTGTGGCACAGTCAAAGGTTGTATTCTTGAGATGAGTTGTTCGAGTGCACAATAGTCATGTACAGACCGTGCTAAGCACGTGATGGCTTCGTGGACAGAACACTAAGTGAAATTACTATATCATTAACCATACTTTATATAAATTATAAATTGCCACTTATTATGCACATGCGACGTCAAGTTGTTTAATTTGCATATCAAAAGATGCTACTTTATCATTTTAAGTGTTCCTTCAAATAAGACAAACGTAAGAGGGTGTTTACATGAGACCAGCCCGAACTCAAGCCGGACTGAATTTTGCATTTTCAGTTTTGTTTACATGAGGCCTGAAATTATATAGGCTTGATTCCTATTTTAATACGACGGTTAAAATCTTTTTTTTAGTAGTCGGAATCGGTTCGAATTTGACTTATTAATTCTGTTTTCATGGAAGCCGGTCTGGGGTTAGGCCGGCCTCAAAACTTCAGTTCGGTCTAGCGGACGGCCTGAGATTAGACAGGCGTGAACTGAATCTCAGGCCGGACTCATGAAAACGATCTATAGTAAAAACACTGCAACCGACCTAAAGTCAGTCCGGCTTGAGTTTAAAAGGATAAAGGGATAAAGGACTGGGGGCTAATCATCCTTACTTGCAGCCAGTGGCTGAATTGCGAAGGACGCAGATCAACGTGGCCGTGTCGAGGCATATCAAAGGCGCTCCAAGCAGCTGCCAACGACACAGTTCAGACCACGGATCGCAGCTAAGATGTTAGGTGTTGATTTTATGGAGGGAGGAAAACCGGAGAACCCGGCGAAAAACCCTCGAAGCACAGGAGAGATCAACTACAACTCTACTCACACGAGTCCAAGCCCGAGAACGGGGTCATTCCCAAGCGGTCACCCATCCAAGTACTAACCCCGTCTAACCGGGCTTAACTTTTTGGTGAGAGGCAACGCACTAACAGCACATGCCACCCGTGCTCCCCAGGGGCCGGCCTCATGTAACCACTCCTTAATTTTCGCTTCATATGCATGCACATCAGAACAGGAAAAAAGTGGAACTAGAATACATACTCCGCAAGTCGTGTATTTAATTCTCCCGAAGAATGCGCATCAAACCAACCAATCTCCTGATAGATGATATTTTGAAACATTGCTAGTCTCATTTTATGGACTTGTCTCTCAGCTGCTAGAGCAAACAGTCCCATTCCCATCCAAGCAAAGAGCAAATTGGCTAGAGCAATTCCGATGTACCAACCCATTAATTTCGTTACGGAGTCCTCCAGATCTGGAGGGTCTGTGCAGTTGACGTTGTGTTGACACAATGCAAAGTCAATAAAGTCGTCGGTCAATGAACCGTACAAAATAAATTGCGCAGGAGTTATAACGCCATAAATAATTGACCCAATAACACCGAGAAAGATCAGGATTTTATCAGTCCTATCGCAAAAACGAAACTAAAAGCAAATAGGAAAAGAAGGTCATTAGTATATATTTAATATATTAGTATATAATTAAGATCAGCTCATACTAAATGCTACCAAGTCCTAATGATTAACTCATTCCTGTCCGAGAGCTTTCCCAGAGGTGAATAAAATCGTCTGGCGTTAGCCAGAATAAAATGCTAAAGACAGATTCGGACGGGAAAGAGTTAGAGAGACTGACTGACCGACTGACTGACTGACTGACCGACCGACCGACCGACCGACCGACCGACCGACCGACCGACCGACCGACCGACCGACCGACCGACCAACTGACTTACTGACTGACCGACTGACTGACTGACCGACCGACCGACCGACCGACCGACCGACCGATTGACTGACTGACCGACCGACTGACTGACCGACTGACCGACTGACCCACTGACCGACTGACCGACTGACCGACTGACCGACTGATTGATTGACTGACTGACTGACTGACTGACTGACTGACTGACTGACTGACTGACTGACTGACTGACTGACTGACCGACCGACCGACCGATTGACTGACCGACTGACTGACCGACCGACTGACCGACTGACCGACTGACTGACTGACTGACTGACTGACTGACTGACTGACTGACTGACTGACTGACTGACTGACTGACTGACTGACTGACTGACATCACAAGGTGTTCCGAGCTGTTCTTTTTCACTTACCAACTGTCCAACTGGCACCAGCGATACTGCATCGCCCTCGCTGCAAAAATAAGTTAGATCAGAACAAGCATGTATAGAACCCAATGAGAACGTAGTCATAATCACTAAGCCAATCAGAATGCAGTATGCCAGTATTCACGCATAATATCATACCAAAGTTTATGAAATATATTAGTAAAATATTATTCCATACGAAAATGTTGTGGTTAAGGTGGCTCGATAGGAAAAAGCTATTATTAAAGGACATTGGCAACAAAAAATAAGTTTGTCTAATTTGAAAGAACTCATAAAATTGTAATAGAACATCCTTTACAATTTTTTCGTATCTCTCTTCGTTTTCAAGATATTTCAATTTGTTTGATATGTAAATGAGATGGTCTCTAACGTCAGGTGCGGGGTAAAATATTTTCATACAGAGCAAAATCACTTACATATCTAACATGAAATGTTCAGCGTCGTAAGGAGTTTTTATTTGCACAGTTTCAAATGATTTCGCTGAACAAACTTAGAGAAAGAAACATGAACGGAGACAGTATATTTTTTGTTCGGGTTTCAACGTTAATTAAAACACGATTGAAGAAGGTTTTCTAAAAAATAGCCTTTACCGAGTGTCGAAGGACATTGTTATGTCGAATGTTAACGGGATTTTATGAAATAATAAGACTCCAAAGCAGTTTATTAAACAAACTTGAGAAGTACGTAAAGGTTCATTGAACACATACACAGACTTCTACAAGCTTGTTTGAATAATTAGTCAGATGAATAATTAGTAGCAGATATCATTACAGCATTGGGCATGCGTATATATTGATGCAGTATCAATCCCACATTTTATGCTCAACGTTCAGTGTAATAAAGTGCTGACTCAACAAACAGATTTTGATGATTTTCATTGGTTTGCCTTCCTCTCGTAAACTACGTGAGCGAAAAGCAAACCCTTGCTCTCCTTCTCGTATGTGGGCGCTACCGGCGTTACCATACGACATAGTTGTGGCAGGCATCCTATGAATTGGGCAATTATAAATTCATAGGGATTATATATATAATCCCCGGGATTTATATATATAATCCCTATGAATTTATAACGAAGGCCCGAGGGATTTATCTGGCTTAAAGCCTCCGTTCTCGGTATTTATCCTATACTTAAAGAAAGACCCCGAGCGACGAACGAAATGGATAAAAACAAGTCATCGCGGTGATGGTTCCATTGCTCATGAAAGACAGCGTTTTATCGAAGAGAAAGGGCCAACTGCATGTATCAGACCGGATGCATCCCATATTGCTTACATTGCTTAGCTACAACGAGCAAAGTTTTAACAAACGTTCTGAATGTTAACCTGTACGTTTCTTGTTTAGAATATTTGCTATAGATTGACCATGCAGGCGGAAAGCGTAATCTATTGATGAATATAAGAGCCCAGCATAAAACACGAAGCAGTGGCATTTTTAAAATATTTATTAAGATCTAACGTTTCGTTGTATTACGTACAACATCTTCAGAGACTAAATTACAATCACAGTAAAACTAGATATTTGAATTTTACGGTGGCCCATATACGCAGTGCACGAATATATGTTCCAGTGCACGAATATATATACGCAGTGCACGAATATATGTTCCAGTGCACGAATATATATTCCAGTGCACAAATATATTTCATCAGTGCACAAATATATTTCATCAGTGCACAAATATATTTCGTCAGTGCACAAATATATTTCATCAACGCACAAATATATTTCATCAGTGCACAAATAAATTTCATCAGTGCACAAATATATTTCATCAGTGCACAAATATATTTCATCAGTGCACAAATAAATTTCATCAGTGCACAAATATATTTCATCAGTGCGCAAATAAATTTCATCAGTGCGCAAATATATTTCATCAGTGCACAAATAAATTTCATCAGTGCACAATTATACAATACTCTGCTTGCTATGCGTGTTTTCATTGGTTGTTGCCCATGATCTATTAGAGGACAGACACAGTCGCTTCAAAGATTTGTACACCTTGGAGTTGCAGGCTATGCCACAGCGATCGATACCCCCCCGAACAACCAGGGCCATTTAGTAACTGAGTAACTCTCTGCCGCACTTCACCAATGTCAAAGTCAACATTTCGTCTTTTCAAACCCAAGCGATATAGCTGTTCCTGAAGTGTCCTCATTGAAAAGCGTATATTGTGATACTTCGACAAGAACAGTAAAATCTTGTCATACGAATAGCCCTGTTCAAAATAATGCCTGATAAGCTGATCTTCATCGACCTGCGGCAAAGCATTTCCACAGGAAGAACAAAATGTAAACGAACTGTCCACCGCTCGACCACAGCATGTACAAAACATATTTGTCAGAACTCTCCACATGGCTGTTTACTATTTGTTAATCTTATCTCGTTCACAGTCTCCGAGTCACTCTTGTGCACTGACGAAATTTATTTGCGCACTGATGAAATATATTTGTGCACTGATGAAATTTATTTGCACACTGATGAAATATATTTGTTCACTGATGAAATATATTTGTGCACTGATGAAATATATTTGCGCACTGATGAAATTTATTTGCGCACTGATGAAATATATTTGTGCACTGATGAAATTTATTTGCGCACTGATGAAATATATTTGTGCACTGATGAAATTTATTTGCGCACTGATGAAATATATTTGTGCACTGATGAAATATATTTGCGCACTGATGAAATATATTTGTGCACTGATGAAATATATTTGTGCACTGATGAAATTTATTTGCGCACTGATGAAATATATTTGTGCACTGATGAAATATATTTGCGCACTGATGAAATTTATTTGCGCACTGATGAAATATATTTGTGCACTGATGAAATTTATTTGCGCACTGATGAAATATATTTGTGCACTGATGAAATTTATTTGCGCACTGATGAAATATATTTGTGCACTGATGAAATATATTTGTGCACTGATGAAATATATTTGTGCACTGATGAAATATATTTGTGCACTGATGAAATATATTTGTGCACTGATGAAATATATTTGTGCACTGATGAAATATATTCGTGCACTGATGAATATATATTCGTGCACTGCGTATATGGGCCACTGTAGAATTTACCACAAAAATAAAATAAGCTTATAGTAAAATAATAAAGGTGAGAAAAGAGGAAGGATTAAATGGTTGGTGACAGACAAAATCAAAACAACACTATCAACACTATCTTGACACTGGACACCCCATTTCTTTCGAGGTTTTTAAAATTAAGTTTGCTTATTGCTAAACTTAAACCTTCCTTAAATGCTAACACAGGTTCTGCGCCACTCTACTTTATTCTCGCTTTTTATTGGTTAAGACCTTTTGTATGTAAATTCAAATATCTAATTTTACTGTGATTGTAATTTAGTCTCTGAAGATGTTGCACGTAATACAACGAAACGTTGGATCTTAATAAATATTTTTTTAAATGCCACTGCTTCGTGTTTTATGCTGGGCTCTTATATTCATCAATAGATTACGTTTCTTGTTGATATCGAATATTAAAATATTTTGCGCAAATGTTGCCATTATTAAGATTTTTTATCTTGTTAATGCTCTACTTCTGCATGCTTTAATCAGCTTTACTAGTAATGCTCTACTTACGAGCTACGTTGTCTTTGGTTCTCAACATGCCTCTTGTATTTGCAGTCTCTACGGAAAGCGGAAATTCGCGTGCACGTAGGTTACTAATTACGCAGAATACAAAGAAAACGGAATGCACCGAATGATTAAGGTATTTCTATCCTTTCAAGTCACTGAAATAAATGTCAGTAGTTAATTCCTCCTTTAAGAAACCTTGGATCCAGTGTCATCGAGACAAGACCATACTCTAACTAAAGCATCTATTGACTGAGGCGCCACGCATGGCGGCAGCGCTCATCCCTCGGAATTTCTCCTGTTAGCGATTTTAAATAGTAACTTGCATGAGCTTCTACAGGTTCATACTTCTTGCGCGATACTTTCCACTTAGAATGGACATAAGCGCGAGTTATTCGATAAAAAACGAAATAAAATGTTCACCTTCCTATTTAGCCTCTGTTGACCGAACGACTTCTCGTCCGCATTTTTTTATTTTGGTGTCGTATAACAACGCTACACGCGTTTCAGGGTGTAACGTGATCAATTGCAAGTCCCGTTACAACGTTAATGATTTTCAGGGTATTTAGTACCAAACTGATTTAGTACTAAACTCAGGGTGTTGAAATCAGACGAAGCACTTAGCCCCGTGAAATATTTCCATATTTACTCTCTTGCTATACAATAAGCAGTAATTATAAACAACTCACATGATCTCAGGCTTAAATCCAACTTCTGTTAAAGGTTCTTTCCGTTCAGAATTTAAGAGAGGCGTCTTTTCGTCAGCCATTGTCCAATAACTTTGTACTACTGTTATTCAAACGAAAGCGGCACTGGTTTTAGTCGGAAAACATGACTGACAACTACTGACACATAGCATAAAAGATAATTGATTTGGGAAAGTGCATTATTTAAATTCCGTGAAGTGTTGTTTGGATGGCATGAGCCGGGCTAGCCCGGTTAACTGGGCTCACGCGATTGATTAGGATCTCACTCAACTGTGGTTTTGAAACTCGCATAAACTAAATGTACAAAGAAGAATTGGTTTAGTTTAGATGTAAAGGAATCCTAACGTTGATTAAAATCTCCTTTTGTGGCCGAGGAAAGAATTTCGTGACACGGGTCGGCCTGTGTACACGAGGTCGTGGTCCACGTTAATGATGTCCGGTCCACATTTGCCGAAATCATTCCAAAAAAGATTTTGTACCAAAACGCGTTTGATTCGGATCAAGAACGTTTAAAAACGTTAAGGGGGCCCGATAGGAAAAAGCTATAAATAATCAGATTTTTCCCACGTTCTTGTTCCTTGCACATTGGGAAATTTCAGTCCGGCTACTGATGTATTGAAAAGAGGAGAATGATTTGAATAAGAAACACGAAGTGTGGAAATCAGCCAAGTTGTGACAAATATGCAGCATAAAACAAACATATTTAGATGTGTATTTCAAATAAACCATATTTATTCCTGCTTTATCGCTTTTCAAAAGGCTCATTCTGTATTCCACATTTCTTATTGGCAAGACATTCACTCCCTCTTTTCCATCCCCAGGAGACGGGCTGAAATTTCCCCAAGTATTCGGCCCCTAATAAGTGTGTTACTCTTGAGTTTTGCAAATTATTAGACAGTCGACAGTTTTCAGCAAGAAAGAAATCTTTGTTCTAGTATAAATTCAGCAATTCTAATTTGCATTAGATTTGCATATTACAATAATGTAATTTGTCCAGATACATGCTAAATGCAAGTGTTAAACCTTTCTTAAATTATCAGCACCGACACTAGGGCTATGCAAGGAATTAGAATATGAGGCACAAATGTACTACACTGCAAAACGTTTTAAAGGAAAAATATATATGATTTTTTATAACTTTTTCCTATCAAGCCAGCTTAGACTTTGCTGAACTCAATGGAAGGAAAAGGAAGCGAAAAAATCGTTTGACATATAACAGTGGTTCAACTTCAGCAAATGTCGTGTCCGTGACGAAATTAGTTAATTCATTACGTCGTGTGGGTGTTTACATGATGACCAGCCTGAATTTTGCATTTCGGTTTTTGTTCACATGAGGTCGGCCTTGAAATTATATATAGGCTTGGTTACGCTGTTACTCCAAGATTTGTATATCAATTGTCTAGTCCAGCTTGCGACCGCCAGAGAAGCATTATTTCATGTGGATTTGACACTACAGTCGTTGGCACCTAAGCGTGTACACGGCCCGTCAAAACATGTTTTATGTCAACGCCAAAGTAAACTGTTTAGGAGGTATGTTTTGCTTCCATTTTCTGGTCATTCAACCGGGAATGCAACCGGGCAATAACTGGATACTTCATGTAAGAACATTATAGAATATAGAATACGACGCGTAGAATACTGGTAACGAGGCGCACGCGATGGGTGGACAGCAGGGACAGCAGGGCGGTTATATAGGTGCATGGACAGCACATACTAGTACCATTTAGCATTTACACATCAGTCTATTGGGATCAGGGTTAGGATTAGGGTGTTTTCAGGGTCAGGGTCAAAGAATAACAAATTCGTGCGCGAAACACAAAGTAAGCACCTTGATTTCATAACGGTTAACTTTGGCTTAAATTTAGAACATGTTTTGACGGGCGGTGTACACGCTTAGGTGCCAACAACTGTAATCTCATTTAAGAGGTGAAAGTGCTTCAGTTCGGTCATCTACCAGGCGACCTGAGATTAGCCCTGCGTAATCGGAATTTCAGGCCGGACTCATAAAAACGATCTACATTAAAAGCACTGACTACAACCGACCTAAAGTCAGTCCGGCATGAGTTCGTGCCGGCCTCGTGTAAACACCCCCTAACCCCCTACCGGGCTATAAAATTATTGCATCAGTCGCAAGAAGAGATTTGAATAGATCATCATCATTGCGTTGAGCACCGTGCGTTGAGGTAGTACCCGGGCACCGGGTGCCGGTGTGCCCAAAGTGGTACCCACGCTTTTTACTCAACATTCCTTGTAATTCGAAGCCTTAAAGCCACAAAATGCAGTCGTTGGCACCTAAGCGTGTACACCGCCCGTCAAAACATGTTTTATATCAACGTCAAAGTTAAATGTTTACCTTGCAAACGTATTAGGTTTTCATTCGTGAATGTTCCCTTAGCCAATTACGTCTCGCCGATCCCACGGTGTTGATTTAATTTAGAGCATGTTTTGATGGGCGGTGTACCAATACATGCTTAAGGGCTGTTTACATGAGCAGGGCTAGTCCGGCTAACCGGGCTGACTCGTGTCACGAAATTCTTTCCTCGGCCACAAAAGGAGATTTTAATCAACGTTATAGGATTCGTTTACATAGCAACTAAACTAATTCTTCTTTGTACATTTAGTTTATGCGAGTTTTAAAACCACAGTGGGATTCTAATCAATCGCGTGAGCCCAGTTAACCGGCTAGCCCGGCTCATGTAAACAGCCCCTTAGGTGCCAACGACTGTAGGTACAAAAGCCATGAAAAGCGTTTTGTGTCAACGCTTGTCAGATGCAGGGCGCCGTGAATGTGAACAAGTGGCCCACGCCCGAGCACCGTACCCAGGCACAGGCACCTGGTCTGAACAGTGCCGATTCTCATAGGCGTACGGGCAATTGTTTCCAGGGGGGGCGTTAAACCATTTGCCCAAAAAAAGTCACGCAAATTTTTACGAAACAATCGAAAACAAACGATGGTCATACGATGCACTATAAACATGCTGAAAAACATGTTGCCTAGCACGCGGCTCAAATCTACTGATTTTATTCTCAAGTGCGACCTCTCGGTTTTCGATACAACAAGTTTTAATTTAATAATTTTTAAAAGTTCATTAAAGGTGAAGTAAGACGAGCAACAAATTGCTGCAACATTGTTGTGTTGCAAGTTGAATAGCGTTGCATGTATTATACCACCCACCTCAAACATTGTCACGCAACAATGTTGAAACAGCATGTTGCAGCAAGTAGAACTGGAGTCAACAAATTGTTTCAACTTGCAACAAAATCATTGTTGCGTGACAATGTTTAAGGTTGGGGGTTAATACGTGCAACAACGCTTTTCAAATTGCAACGCAACAATGTTGCATTGCAAGTTGAAGAAAAATGTTGCCCGTATTACCTCACCTTAAGTGCCGTGCATGTTGCGTTTTAGAAACTTTTAATTTTCAACTCACTGAGCACTCTTTGTAATTCATGACATTTGGTCAACAGCATGAGAGGAAGGGAAAAAATTGTGTGATTACGTAGATGAAAAAAATTTCTACAAGACCACAACGCTTCTCGGCATTGAGAATGAAAAATTTCAAAATTTTGACCAAAATTAAAGCTATTGTTTAGTGACCGACCGACAGTAAGGTAATTTATCCCGTTTAGACATAAACAAAGGTCTTTGAGTCTCACCTTCTTGATTATCAAAAATATTTATCTTTTGAAAAAAATGGAAACTTTTTAAAAACCCTTTGCCCAAATTTCTCTTGTTGCCCAAAAAAATCTGAGATGCCCCCAATTTTGTATATTTTTTTTTTTTTGGGGGGGGGGGCTGCAGCCCCCCCAGCCCGTACGCCTATGCCGATTCTAATCAGATGAGCCAACCTAGTTAAACTACAGTAGGCTGGCTAGCCCGCCTCGTTAGGGCCTGTTCACATGACACCAGGTTATCTTGGTGGGTAGGGACTAGGGGTAACTCGAGGACTAGGGTGAAAGTTGTCCCTGTTGTAACTTTCACCTTTCACGTGAACAAAAGAACACGCCAGTAACGTCAACAATTAAACGCACGTAAAATTATAAATTAGAGTGCGTATAAATTAGAGTGTTTTTACAATGTACGCATGCGTAATTATACAAAAGTTTCTCCCGTTTAAATGGCCCTAAATACCTGTTAGCCAAACGTCTTGGTTTTCTCCTGTTGATTCATTCCCTTTCCACGAAGAAGCACGGAAACCTTGTTATTGAATGAACTGGCACTTGCTTTTTGAACGCATCAGGCATATGGGTGATATTGAGGTCACCATCTTACACCTCTACCTCTCTCGAACCAATCAAATGCCATAAGTTTCACCGCGACTACGGCCGAAGGCAAGTTGCGAGTGTCAGAACGTATTTTTCCCGCGGTTTGATGGTTCAGCACTTTTACCCTCATGCACCATCGCATTGACCAACACATCATCGCACTAAGGTCTGTTAAACATTATGTGCCTAAGACATCATCGTACGACCATGTCTTCCTGTGCTGGTCTCCATACACTGTGGGAAAAAGATGATAAGGATTACTTATTAGGATAACGTAGCTTTCTTTCTTGCAACCTGCTTTGTCACTTAGCACGTGATATTAGGGAGCTTACCACTAGTGCCACTAACCCAAAAATTTTTTTCTTGGGATTCAAATAGCCCTTGTTGAGTATATTAGCACCAACATATCTTTTCTGTTATTGAACACTTCTTTCATTTTTTATGCCCCTTCAAACTTGCAAAATTTCGCATCTGTTTGTCCCATGGCGGAACAGTGAGGGGAATGGGTATAGGATGCGTATAACGTAATACCAGGAATTCGTCTTCAAAAATCTATGAAGTGTATGTAGTACACTGGAACTATAATAAAAGAATTAAAATGAAAAATATCGCCAAACTGCCTATAAACGTAACCTGGGTACGTTCTTTCCTATTTACTTTACAGTAAAAAAAATGTAGAATTCCTGGTATTACGTCACAAACCCTTCTCAACGCAGTCTCCCAAGTGCTCCATCGTGTCCGTCATTCTCGCCACTTCAATCGATTCTTAAATCAAGAGGATTTTACCAATTTAGTTAATTTATATTGCATTCTTTATCATTTGGATTGGCAATGTTTATTCGTGCAAAAAACTTTTTGGGGTTATTGGCACTTTAAAGTGCCTATGTCATCCTCAGGGACTTTACATATTTATACTAATTGGACCATTCTGAGAAGATTTGTAATATATCTTCTCAGGCGAAAATTTCATCTTCATGGATTTTTTTGCTGTTAAAGTTGACGGAAGTGACGTCAAAAGAGGAATCTGTAAAGTGGTTTTCATATAGAGAAATTCCTCTTTGGACGTCACTTCCGTCAACTGTAACGGCAAAAACATCCATGAAGATGAAATTTTCGCCTGAGAAGATATATTACAAATCTTCTCAGAATGTTCCAATTAGTATAAATATGTAAAGTCCCTGAGGATGACATTTAAGCAAATACAACGCGAACATTAATGAACGCCCTTAATATAGACAAAATTTCCTAGATCATTGTCACGTCTTCAGGATGACGTTAACTTTAACGTTTAGGTTAAAAGCTGTTAGTTGAATTTGACTTCACAGTGATGCTGGACAAAATCCTTTTAGAACTCTAGATGTAAGCTTTTGGATGTCGAAAAACAGACGTTGCAATATTGACAGCAACATTGCAATATATATTGACAGCAACATTGCAATATTGACAGCAACATTGCAATATATATTGACAGCAACATTGCAATATTGACAGCAACATTGCAATATTGACAGCAACATTGCAATATTGACAGCAACATTGCAATATATATTGACAGCAACATTGCAATATTGACAGCAACATTGCAATATATATTGACAGCAACATTGCAATATTGACAGCAACATTGCAATATTGACAGCAACATTGCAATATTGACAGCAACATTGCAATATATATTGACAACAACATTGCAATATTGACAACAACATTGCAATATTGACAGCAACATTGCAATATATATTGACAACAACATTGCAATATTGACAACAACATTGCAATATATATTGACAACAACATTGCAATATATATTGACAGCAACATTGCAATATTGACAACAACATTGCAATATATATTGACAACAACATTGCAATATTGACAACAACATTGCAATATATATTGACAACAACATTGCAATATATATTGACAGCAACATTGCAATATTGACAGCAACATTGCAATATATATTGACAACAACATTGCAATATTGACAACAACATTGCAATATATATTGACAACAACATTGCAATATATATTGACAACAACATTGCAATATTGACAACAACATTGCAATATATATTGACAACAACATTGCAATATATATTGACAGCAACATTGCAATATTGACAACAACATTGCAATATTGACAGCAACATTGCAATATATATTGACAACAACATTGCAATATTGACAACAACATTGCAATATATATTGACAACAACATTGCAATATATATTGACAGCAACATTGCAATATTGACAACAACATTGCAATATATATTGACAGCAACATTGCAATATATATTGACAGCAACATTGCAATATTGACAACAACATTGCAATATTGACAGCAACATTGCAATATTGACAGCAACATTGCAATATTGACAGCAACATTGCAATATTGACAGCAACATTGCAATATATATTGACAGCAACATTGCAATATTGACAGCAACATTGCAATATTGACAACAACATTGCAATATTGACAGCAACATTGCAATATTGACAGCAACATTGCAATATTGACAGCAACATTGCAATATTGACAACAACATTGCAATATATATTGACAGCAACATTGAAGCTTCTGGCACTTGACCTATGACCCTGACCACTAGACTGCAAGAGACACTCCACCCACATTGAAACATTAATTAAAATGATACAGTATTTATAGCATCATTTTATCAAGCTTTTTTTATTTAATAATTATTTATTTAACACACATTTTATTAAGTTATATGTACTATAGTTATACATGTATACAGATTACAGAATATGTTCGAGATTTTAAAATTTGAACTTTCAAGTGTATTAACCCATTCCTGTCTGAGTCAGCTTTAATTTTTTACTCTAACACCAGATGATTTTACTTGTGAAGGGAGAACCCTCAGACATTCTAGGCAGTAATGGGTTAACAAGTGATTATGTATGAGTCAATTCCAACTGCGATCATCCCCTCCCCAGGCAAACCCCCGGGAATTTGACTTTTCCGAAACATTTTGGTCAAATTCCCCACTATGCGGACCGAAAACACAGTCAAATACCACACCGTCTGGGACTGTCAAGGCTCTATTAAAAGATTTTGTTGGAAATATTTCATTCATAGACAACAAAAAATTCACTACCATGAAGTTTCAATGTCCTTCTTTGCATTCCAGACTTTAAACAACGGCTTTTTCAAATGTTCATGTGGAATAATGACAGAAAAGATCATCCAGGATTGAAGATATGGCTAAAACTAGGAGATTTTTTAATGTGCAACCACTGACCAACTATTTTCAATAGTCAAATGCCCGACCAGGTGGGATTGCTTTGCGTCAAATTTCCACCTATATGGAGCTCACCTTGGGTCAAATGCCCGGGGTTTGCTTGGGGGGGGGGGGGATCGCAGTTGGATTTGAATCGTACATTAACCCCTTTATTTTTTTACTCTGTTTAATGCCAGGTGATTTTACTCATCAAAAGGAGAACCCTCAGACATCCTAGGCAGCAATGGGTTAAAAAAATTTAACCACAGAATATGAAAATGTTCTATAGAATCAGTCAGTGGTAGACAAATTATAGTCTATGATATTAAATTTATTAATTTTCATACGAATTATAAATAAGTAACACATTCTAATATGTTATCTTAATCTTTCAATAATCTAGCTACAGATTTTAGCTTACGGCCAATAAAAAGACATGAAAATATTAAATTTTATTAAACCAAACGTGACCCCAGACTTTCACCAAATATTATATAGTAAGGTTGAATATACTGCCGAAACAGAGAACGTAGGAGTCTAACGTTTCGAGTGAAGGCCCTTCGTCCGAGAGAAAGTTAGACTACCACGTTCTCTGTTTCGGCAGTATATCAAACCTTACTATATTTCGATTGTTGTTTCAACACTGCCTACGCAGCACGCTACTTTTATTTCACCAAAATATTTTGGTCATCAATTCATCATTTATAACAATGCCGAAATGTGTTAGTGTAATAGACAAATTTCAAAAAAATATTTCTACCATTTCAAAAACAAACTAGTCTATTTCTTACCTTGAAATTGTAAAGGTGGAAAAGGCTTTAATATCTGCCATTTTTAAAGCCATGAAAAGACTATATCTTTCCAGTTGAAACTCCATCATGAAATTGTCAAATTGATGAAAAAGGAACTTTATGAAAAACTTCATGTAATAGAGAACGAAAATGCATTTTCGTACCCAGGCTCTTTACTCGGCGCTACTTTTTATGCTTCAGATCCACCGTATAAGATTTCTTATTTTTTCTTTCATTCCGCCCACCATTGTTTCAGGATCATTTTAAAAAGTGTCTGGAGACACAGCCAAACTCTTTATTCTATGATTTTGCTCACGACTTCACGTTTATGCAAATCCACGCACTTTATTCGCACTTGCTGAACACATTGTAGCAGCGTTTTTATGGTTCAACGCGTACTGTATAGCCTGTATAAATCTGATTAATGATTTTTTAGATTTTAGATTTTAACAACTTTATTGCCAATAGCAACGGGTGCTCATTCGCCTGAATCCATCCGCCAATCAGACCTGAGTAATGAGTAATGATTTATTTGAGTAATGATTTATTTAACGTCGTAAACACAGGATGTGGTCGCGAAATGTCCCAATTGAACAACGACTACCATGATTAGGCGTTGGTTTTACGGAGGGAGGAAAACCGGAGAACCCGGCGAAAAACCCTCGAAGCACAGGAGAGATCAACTACAACTCTACTCACATGAGTTCCAAGCTCAACAACGGGGTCATTCCCAAGCGGTCACCCATCCAAATACTAACCTCATCTCACTGGGCTTAACTTTTTGTGAGAAATAGCGCACTAACAGCACTAGCCAGTCTAGCCTGGTACCATGGCCCAATTTCAAAAGAAATATGGGCCAGGTAACCACTAATCTCATTCTCGCGTCATCAGGGCTAAATCCACTTATGACGATTGCAGTTTTACTCATAGCCACTAAAAACGCGCGAAATTTTAACCAATAGGAAAGCAGAAGTCTTTAGTGGTTACCTGGCCCATATTCTTTGATTGGGCCAGAGTACCAGGCTATAGCCAGCCGTGCTCCCCAAAACGTAAACCAAACGATTTGTGCACTTTCATGCATGACATCTTCAACACAAATTACAGCTGTTTGCTGTTAATCGCTGATGTCGCTTGCACGATTTCAGCGTTTTCAGATACTGTAATTCTAAGATTGATTATGCGCCCCAAAATGAAAAAATATCAATACAAAAATGAACTGACAATTGTTGAATATTTAATAACTAGGGTTTATATGTGTTGGTGTTTTTAACAAAATTCAGAAAAGTTATCAGTTATTAGAATTGTACATATGCTGATATGCACAATCATTTCAAAACACTATCTCCACTAGCTACTATTACATAATGTAACAACTGTTAATTGTATATACATATTAGGGGGGAAAAAGTCTGTTTCTTTTCAAAATCGACGCGGTGACGCGAAAAAGAGAACTTTTTCTACACAATTTTTTGTTATTAAAGGCAAACCTCTATTAAACAGATTTAAAAATGGCGAGTATCTTCTACATTCTTCTATATTTCAAAACACTATCTCCACTACTATAATGTGAAGAAGGAATATGTAAAAACTTAGTGTGAAAATGTATCATGTAAACAGATCAAAACTCTGATGTTAAAACGGTTTAACGTCTTAGCTTTAAGCTTAGAACCCAAAGGTGGAAAGAGCTTTGAAAGCTAGATCTAGAGTTCCTAAAATACCATTTACTGCATTATTTGGAAAATATTCATAGAATTCTGAAAACTAGAATTAGGTTATATTTCAAATGAACAAACTTTTAAGAACTTGATTTGAGGAAAAAGGAGGCAGTCGGGAAACGTCACAGAAAAATTATGTTTGACAGCCAAAGTTACAAGTGGTGAAAGTTTACACCAAGCTCTTCGACCACTTGCTTGGGAAAGTTTATTTTACAGCAAAGCTGCAATTAGTTTGCGTTTTCCTCTCAGGCCTCTAGTACTTATGGGAGACTTTGTAATCTCTTTGGTTTGTGTTATTCGTAACTACTAGACCACTGTAAAGGAGTGTTTATGTACGAGTCAAATCCAACTGTGATCACCCCCCTCCGGGCAAACCCCGGGCATTTGACCCAAGGTGAGCTCCGTATAGCTGGGAATTTGACGCAAAGCAATCCCACCCCGGTCGGACATTTGACTATTGAAAAAAGTTGGTCAGCGGTTGCACGTTAAAATATCCCTCGTTCTAGCCATCTCTTCAGTCTGCATGATCTTTTCTGTCGATATTCCACGTGAACATTTGAAAATGCCGTTATTTAAAGTCTGGAATGCAAAGAAGGACGTTGAAACTTCATGGTAGTGAATTTTTTGTTGTCTATGAATGAAATATTTCAAACAAAATATTTTAATAGAGCCCCGACAGTCCCAGACGGTAGGGCATTTGACTGTGTTTTCGGTCCGCATAGTGGGGAATTTGACCAAAATTTTTCGTTAAAGTCAAATTCCCGGGGGGGGATGATCGCAGTTGGAATTGACTCATACATTACACAGGGGAATTTTTGCCGCGATGTTTATCCTTTTGACGCATGCGATCAAGTGGATCAACCTATGAACAATTGGAAAGGCGTTACATCACATCTGCTTAAAGTACCTATGAAACGAAAATTAAGTTTGTCTTATTTGAAAAAAACACTTAAAATGATAGAGTAACATCTTTTGAAGTTTTTTGTTTCCTTGCTTCGTTATCGAGACATTTCAGTTTGTTTGATATGCAAATTAAACATTTTGACGTCACATGTGCATAATGAGTTATTGAAAAAAGTTATATATCTTTGCTATTATCAAAGCAAAACAATTCAAAGGAAGAAAGTACGTGTGTTTCGTCCAGAACACTAAACATGTAGATTTTCAAGTGATTATATTTGACAATAGCAAATATAACTTTTTTCGATAACTCATTATGCACATGCGACGTCAAAATGTTTAATTTGCATATCAAACAAACTAAAATATCTCAAGAACGAAGCACGGAAACGAAAAACTGCAAAAGATGCACTTTAAACAACGGACTAAAGCTCTAGTCCTAATCCCAACACAAGTCCTAATCTTAAGGTGATCTACAATACGAACTGCATGGTCGCGAGTTCGTTTACATAACATTGATTTAATTATCTCTTCACAAAGGCTATTAACATTTTGAGGCCTGGACCTCTCCCTGCTGAAAAAAATCGTTTGGCGTTAGCCAGAATAAACTAGCTCCTCAAAGACTCGTCGTCAGGCTTCAAAGTGTTAAGACGAAGTACCGTGACTCACTTCTTTGTTCTTTTTTTTCAAAAAGGCCCTGGGAACGAGGTTGAACCAGGGTTGAACTCTTTCCGCTAACAATAAAATTTGCGCAGAAACTTTGAGAAACATCAACAGACATAATATTGATATGAGCCGACTTTCTGCGGTTGCGCAGATCGCACTGTAGATCACCTATAAATTACACCACCGACATATATATATATATATATATATAACTGGACTACAAAACCCGACAAAAAGTAGCTGAACAGAGATGCGGAGTGTCCTTTGCAGTCATAGATATAGGGCTTTCCATACAGTGGAAATCATGACAGCAACCGCTGACCTTATTCTTTCAAATTTGCTTGACTGTGGGCTCAGGCGTGCCCGCAGTGCAATCAATCCAGTTACAAATTTACTTATCAGAGAAAGGTCAGCGGTTACTACTAACACAAGTCAGTGAGTCATCCACTCAATCGCATCCACCAGGATGAGAAAAATCGCAGAAGTCAATTTAAATTTTTTGAAATTTTTGAACCCCCAAAATCGGTCTTAAAAGAGAGAAAAACACTTTTTCCACCTCTGGTCATGCATTAGATCTAAACGCCAGCAAGAGATTGAGCTTTATTCAAAGTATAGTAGATTCCGTTCAATGCTAGGAGTTGTTGATGAGTACCTCGTTCCACCACTCTACCTTTCTTTATAACGACAATAACATCAGCATGTTGAATGGTTGATAACCGATGAGCGATCACTAAGGTAGTTCGACCAACACTTGCTTTGTCCAAAGCTTGTTGTACAACCTGGGAGAATATAAACATTAAAACATAAAGCTCCGTGCATACGTACTCTTAAGCCCTACTCAAACGAGAACGCAAGTCATCGCAAGTTGGCAGTCACGCTATCTCAGCCAGCCGCTCTGAATAGTTTCCCGAAAATATTATGTACGGTGACAAAGTTAAAACTTGTTTAAAACACTCATGAAACCTTTATTTTGTTAATTTGGGTGTTCGAACGACCGCAATTCTTTCGCTAACTTGCGACGACTTGCGTTCTCGTTTGATTAGGGCTTTATAGAGTACGTTTGACGTCATTTGAACACGAAAGAATCGAAGTTGAGTAGAGGCACGAGGCAATAGCCGAGCACAGGAGCGGTATGTTTTATTTGTTTTATAAAATATGAAGAAAAAAACAAACTAATATAGTTTTGAAAGTTCGCTAGTTTTTCCCGCCAGGTGACGCATCCTACGCCACTCCACGCCATTTTACGTCATTCATGATCTTCATACTCTTATAAATGTACGGAGCCCAGCCAATCAGAGCGTGCGTAGATGGGAGACCTTATTTTATAAAGCAGTACATCATCTGCGATGGAACGCAGAGTGACGTAATAAATTCCTAGGTAACTAACACGTAACGGCGAAAAACTGAGAAATCCTACCTTTTCACTTTCAGTATCCAAAGCCGAGGTCGCTTCATCCAGTAAAAGTATTTTTGGATCCCGAACCAAAGCTCGTGCAATGGCAATCCTTTGTTTCTGTCCACCAGATATAAGAGTGCCTTTGTCTCCAACAATAGTGTCATAACCCTGTTGTCGTAAAGAATTGAAAATGGAGTATAAATGGCTGTTTGTTCAGTAAGATAGATATGAGAACATTGCATGTATGAGAACACTTATAGAGCTTAACTCTTTCTGTGCGGCATCCGACTCTCAAGACTTATGTACGGGGACTACTCTGGTTAACGCCAGACGATTTCTCTCGTCACAGTATTGGAGAAAAACCTACCGACGGAAATGGGTTAGGGCAAGGACCAAAGATTGCTTTACCAATCAAAGATGGAGGAACTATACTTCTCAAATTCATGAATAATTCATGAGGAAAACACAAAGGAAATCAGTACCGTGTCTGTGGTTTGGATATCGGAGGAAGAAATAACATAAATTAAGCAAACTTTTACCTCGATTTTCTCTTAAAATACTGATTTGTTTGAGATGCTATATCAAACACTCGGAGGAGTGTTTCATCAGGATATCCAAACACTTCGAAGTTTGTTCAAAAACCTCGGCTTCACCTCGGTTCTCAACAAACGTCTCAGTGTTTGGATATCCTGATGAAACACTCCTCCTCGTGTATGATATATTACTAGAAGTTACTATTGCAAGTGAAGGGCTGCCTCGAATGGGACGAAAAAATAAATTACAAAAGTGATTGCATGTTGTTTGAAGTAACATTTAGAACATGAGCAGCAGTGTTTGAATAAATTTCGACGACTCGTATATAACCTATTGCTACCGTAAATATATATATATATATATATATATGCAAATAATTATAGAATAAAGCATTCTTTTGTTCAATTCATAGGCGTAGAGTATGGGTGGCTGAGGGGCTTTAGCCCCCCGAGGAATCTTAATGGGGGGACAGAGCCCCCCCCGAAATTTTGCAGCAACTGACTCATCAATCACCATTCACAAATTATGGGTTACTCGTTAGGCTAAAGTAACTTTTACAGCCTCATTCCTGTCAGCCAAAAGCACCCATATACAGTGATAAGTCAACCCAGTAAACACAACATCGAATTGTTGAAATGTGTTGTATCTTAACCAGTTTTTATGACATTTCATGAATTTCAGTGTTCCTAAAAATCACCACTCAGAATGCAGGAAATGGCATTTCCAAGACTCTAAAATTCACACACATTTATCTTTACATAAACGACAATTTTACCTCAGGTAATGTCTGAATAAATTCATGAATATTTGCTGATCGTGCTGCTTCTAGAATCTCGTCCTGACTAACAAGTCTCGTGGTATCACCATAAGCGATGTTGTCTCTTATTGATAAATCAAACAACACTGGTTCTTGAGAAACTATTCCAATTTGACTTCGCAACCATTTTAAGTTCAGCTCCTTAACGTCGTTTCCATCAATCATCTAGATTATTTGAAGAAGAAAAAATAACAAAAGGAATATGACTATTTTTATCTGAACAACCAAATAAATATCTTTATCATATTGAAATCTATTAACTTATAAGTAGTATAATAATGTGTTGATCCGAGTGACGAACCATTCCGGACAAGCAGAGAAAACTCTACTTGGCTCAGCTGCAGGGGCGCAACTAGAAAATTTCGAGGGCAGGGGTTGAACGCAAAAAGCCAAGCAGAGATTCTAGGGAAAATTTTGAATTTTGGGTCTCTGAAACAGCATTTTCTGCATTTTGAGGACGCTTTTCTCGTATTTTCGGTTGCGGAAATTTTTATTTTAATTTGGTGTCGCATTATTTAAAATTTATCATAATTATATTCAGCCTAGCTGCCGCCCGGGCCCACTGCTAGAAGCCTCTGAGTCTCACCAGATTTGCGGAGAATTGTATTGCGTACTACAACAGACGATTAATTATTTGTTTATCTAATGTCTAACCTAGTATTAGAGGTCTCACAAAAAGGGCAGGGGTTAAAAACGGCAGGGGTTGCAACCCCCCCCCCCCAACCTCCCCCCCCCTAGTTGCGCGCCTGAGCTGGGATTCGAACCCGCGACCTACACGGTTTACTAGTCCGATGCTCTACCAACTGAGCTACAGGTCAAATTGAATTGGGAGCTGGAGGTCGAATGATGGTACTTAGGCTATTTGATATTTCGAAACAGACTAGTTTCTTCAATATCTAGACAACAGTCTTCATACATGAAGATTTCGAATAATTATTATGGGCCGTGAACTCGGGTGGAAAATCATTACAGACAGACAGACAGACAGACAGACAGACAGACAGACAGACAGACAGTCAGACAGACATACAGACAGACAGACAGACAGACAGACAGACATACATACAGACAGACAAACAAACAGACACACACACACACACACACAGAGTCATACAGACAGACAAACAGACACACATGCAGAGTCATAGTCATATATACAGACATACAGACACACAGAGACAGACAAACACACACAGTCCTACATACAAACAAACCAACATGCAGATATGCAAACAGACAGACATAGAAACAAACAGACAAACACACACACAGACACACAGTCATACATACATACATACAGACATACGTACAAACATACATATAAATATAATGTATAATATATACATATACAATATATATTGAATGCGTCATGACGTCAAAAACTAATTGGTCAGGAAACTTACAACACTCCCACTGTTGGTGTCATAGAACCGTTCAACCAATGAGACCGAAGTACTCTTGCCACAACCGCTGGTCCCAACGAGTGCTACAGTTTTTCCAGCCTTCACTTTAAAACCAAGATCACGTAAGACTTTGAACTTGCGTCGAGTGGGATACCTAAAGCGAACATTGCTGATCTCAATTTCTCCGTTGCACGAATCCTGGAGTAAAGAAAGGAAATATCAATGAAAGAGAAAAATTACAAGTTTTAAACTCAACAAGACTCATAAATATTTCGAAAAACGATGAAGCTAATTATTCATGCATATAATAATTCTCAAGGCATCAAATAAAGTGTTTCAGCAGTTTGTATGACAACAGTACGGACTTTAAGATCTACGAAGTCAACCTCAACGACGATGTCCTCTAAAGAAAATAATTCTTTTTGCAAAACAAAGAGAATGAATAATTTTTAGACCCTAGAGTAATCTCAACACCGTCCTCGTTCTTTATACAACGCCACTTAGAGAATTTTCACGTCTTCAGGACGACATAATGTTAGTAGTGACGAGTAATGTTAGAATGTTTATTTTTCTAGTTTTTAAGATAACAATGAGATTTTCTCACCGGTCGGTTTCCTTCATCGGAATAGCTGTCTATGTGAGGAACTTTAGCCAACAGATAAAACACTCGGTTGGCAGCTTTCTTGGCTTTGGAATAATCTGGGGTCATGGACAACGATTGACCAAGAATAATAGCACATACGAGAACTGCCATTATCCCACTAGTTTGTGTGAAGAAAAACAACACAAAATATGAATTAGGAAGCATAGGGGTTGAGCCAAATACAGTAACCACCCGCTATATTTAATAGAAAGAGCAAAGTGAACGTTTCGAGCGAAGCCCATATTTAAAACATTGCCATGTAGCATTCTACTTTTTTACGCTATTAAAATACACGGGTGCTGTGTACAGGGCTGTTTCGATAAAATGCGCAGATTCTCAATAGCGGGCGTTTGTTTTAAATATGTTCTTATGATACATAAAGGTGAAGTAATACGAGCAACAAATTGCTGCAACATTGTTGCGTTGCAAGTTGAAAAGCATTGTTGCACGTATTGACAATGTTTAAGGTAGGTGGTAATACGTGCAACAACGCTTTTCAACTTGCAACAAAGTTGCATTGAAAGTTGAAGAAAAATGTTGCCCGTATTACCTAACCTTTATCCATACAACATTTTCTGACATTGTTCTTACCGCATCATGTCACCGATCGTGACGTCGTCATTTGTTACCAGGTAACCACCGTAGCGAAATGACGCCGCGAAAGCTAAATTTACGATACCAAAAAAAGAGCCGTTTACCAAACCTGCAACATGACTATTTCGTTTGGAATTTCTAAAAATACGTAAAAGAATATTGGTGTGCTAAAATTTACATACACAAAAGACTTTTCCAATTCCCACATAATTACACTAAAATTATTTAAATACCATGCACGTCATTATCTAAACTTAATAAACTAATGATGTTGTTATCCATCCTGCACACCCACATAAACACATTCATTCCACCACCACCACCATCCATCCATCCATCCACCAACTCACCAACCCACTAACCCACCAACCCACTAACCCACCAACTTACTAATCCACCAACTACTAACCCACCAACCCACTAAACAACCAATCAACCAACCTACTAACCCATCAACCCACCAACCAACTAACCCACAAACCTACTATTCCACCCGAACCAACCAACCAATCAACCCACCCACCAACCTACTAACGCACCAACCCACCAAACAAACAACCAAACAACCTAACCCAATAACCTAACCAACCTACTAACCCACCAACCAACCCATCCACCATCTAAATACCTGTATGGTATTGCAAGCGCTTCACGATATCTTTCAAAAAAATCATCTTCCAGACCCAAGGACACCACTGTTTGAATATTGGATAACGTTTCCTCTGCAGCCTAGCATAGAATAAATTAACAACACTGATCTGACGTGATTTGACGTCATCTGTGTGCGTGTTCCTTAATAGATTGCGGTCAACAACCAATGAAAATGCACACAGAAGTCACGTTACTGTATAAATTTTACTCACGAGTGAACCCGCTGTTGAAAGAGAACTCTGATCACCGCCTCCTCCCAAAAACTTGTTGAAGGCAAGTCCAGAGATTACCAGAAATGGAATGAACGCCATCATGAGTAATGTTAATCGCCAAGAGGAAGCAAAACCAAGAACTAGCCCGCCAACTGTTGTTACAATTCCTGATGCAATAAGTCCTAGTTGTGCCCCAGTTGCCTAAAAAACATGCATACAAAGAAAACAGAATGTCAAGTATTTGTCCTTGGTGCCTATGCAACGAAATTTCACCCTAACTTTTTATGATTGCATTTGAAAGAATATCGAAAGTACTTAATAAAAATTTGCACTTGCATGTATGTAGCCATGACTGGTCACTAAACATGTGTAGCTGTGTGTAAAATATTCGGACCATCCTAAAATTGATGCTCCTTCAAAAAGTCATTATGCAGTGTGATGTCATAAGTATGACATTTGCATATCAAACAAAGCTGAATATCTCAAGAATGAAGCAAGGAAACGAATTTCTACGAAAGATGATATTTTGTCATTTTAAGTGTTCTTTCAAATGAAATCATAAAAAAACTGGGGTGAAATTTCGCTGCATAGGCACTTTAAGGGCATTTTTTAAATAAAGTTAGAAAGATGTTGTGTATTAAATTATACTAACCCCTTGTATAGCAGAAACTTCTACAGATAGTCTTGTGCATATGGCTCCGGTGCCGTGACTGCGGTGGTCATAATAAGAGATTTCCTGAAAAGCATTTTAAATACACACAACTATCAATATTTTGAAACTAATATAACCAACGCATATACGTTTTTTAATGACCGCAACGACAACGAGCTAGAACGACGACAACGACGACGATGACAACAACAACAACAACAACCACCACCACCACCACCACCACCACCACCACCACCACCACAACAACAACCACCACCACAACAACCACCACCACCACCACAACAACCACCACCACCACCACAACAACCACCACAACAACAACCACCACAACCACCACCACCACCACAACCACAACCACCACCACCACAACCACAACCACAACCACCACCACAACAACAACCACAACCACAACAACAACCACAACCACAACCACAAAATACAAAAACATCACCACGCGAAATGCGGTTGAAGAATGATAAAGAAGCCTACTTTATTATTACAGAATCATCCTCAGAGAAACATGAGAACATTTTTTCATGATTTTCTTACACTGCTAAAGTCAACCGAAAAAGTCGGCTGACTCGAGCGGGATTTGAACTCGCACCTTCGGGATTTAGCTCAACAGGTAGAGCAGCGGAATGGAATCCCAAAGGTGCGAGTTCAAATCCATCTCGAGCAGTGTACTAGAAAATCATGAAAAATTTTCTTCTTCACTAGACTGAGTTCTTTCTGGTTTTAAGTTTAAGGTAGCCTGTAAATATGAAATACGACTTACTTGTCTGAGGAAAGCTAAAAATGTTCGTTTTCGTAACCTCTTCGTCAACGCTTCGCCAGCTTTGGCTAAAAACCAATACTACAACATAAAAAAGCAAGAATTTCAAAAACGTCTCGCATGTTAATCTCAAAAAAAAAGACTTCCGTTTCCAAAAAAACAACAAAACAGTTTTATGCACCATATTCATTAAGATGGCCGCCAATTTATATTCTTTTATATGCATTTAAATTATAGCCTTTCCAGCCTCGCTCTTTACACAAGAACGAGGCTGTTAAGGGTAATTGAACCTATCAGCTCGAAGGCCGTGTATACACGTTATCTTTTAATAGTATTTTACTCTGGCTAACTAACGCCAGACGATTTTACTTGTCAATAGAAAACCCTAGATTCCAAATTACTCCCACCCCCCGGGAGGGCGGAGAACGTTATCTTCTGACGTCAGTGCTAATCAAATGTTAGCCTGGTTCCCTGGCCCAATTTCAAAAGAAATAAGGGCCAGGTAACCACTAATCTCATTCTCGCGTCATCAGGGCTAAATCCACTTATGACGATTGCAGTTTCACTCATAGCCACTAAAAACGCGCGAAATTTTAACCAATAGGAAAGCAGAAGTCTTTAGTGGTTACCTGGCCCATATTCTTTGATTGGGCCAGGATACCAGGCTAATCAAATGTTTGTTCGCGTACAACCTCGTTCCCAGGACCTTTTTGAAATTTGAGGCGCGAAAACGCCCTAGGAACGAGGTTGGTTCGCGTAAAGAAAAATAATGTTTCAACCCAGCCTAGTCACTTCGCTGTTTCAATTGTGACTTTACGAAGTACGATGGCAACTTCAACGACGTCGTCGCTTAAACAAAAAAATTCTAGTTGCGAAACAAAGAGAATGAATAATTTTTAGTCCCAAGAGTAATCTCAACAGCGTCCTCGTTCTTTATACAACGCCACTTAGAGCATTTTCACGTCTTCAGGACGACGTCAACTTACCAAAAGATAAGAACTGTTGCTCAAGATTGACTTCAATACTGACACTACAATCATTTTAGCAATACTGGGACGTTTTGAAAGTCATTAGACTAGCTTCAAATATCTAATATAATAGTGAGTTAGTCGTGATCTTTTTTAATCCAAAAATGTATGTTGCTTTTTAACCGCCGTCGTCCTCCTAGCATCGGAAAATCCATAACATCTTCAGAACAACGGGACTAGGCTGGTTTCAACCATTGCAAATTATGTTAGTAGTACGCACTTGTAAAAAAATTCCAATACCGCTCTCCAGGCCTGTCATGACGAAAGCAACACACCATTTCTTTGAGTCGTCATCCATATCTTCATTCTGCTCTTTCACTGTTGGATCGTGAGCAAAAACCTGCAGTTAAAAACAATTCACTTGTTACAGAAATGCATCAAACCGAGATCTTCATACTTGCTTGCTTATACCCATAAGCTAACGCCTAACGATGACAAATAAAGCCAACACAGCAAGAAAATAACAAAATTAAAGTAACCTTATTTGCACTGGATAACCCTATCAGTCATATCTAAACTGTTCTTCCTAAAGGCCCAGCGGTAAAGACCATCCCTCATTGGTCAAGTGTCACTACAGGCCCAGTGTCCTAGAGGCCCAGTAAAGACCATCCCTCATTGGTCAAGTGTCACTACAGGAAAAACCCAAGAGTAAACTAAACTAATTCTATTTCCACTGGATAACCCTATCAGTCATATTCTCCCTAGAAGTCCAGAACGGACCATCCATCATTGGTCAAGTGTCACTACAGGAGGAAACCAAGAGCAAACTAAATTAACTTATACTAGATAATCCTATCAGTCATATCTAAACTATTCTTCCTAGAGGTCCAGTAAGGGCCAACCTTCACGGAATCGTACCCGTGTGGCAGAGCTGGAAAGCTGCACGTGCGCCAACTTTCTGTACCACAACACCCCAAGGCAAGCAAAGGTCACATGCGAGAAAACTTACTGAACTTTAGACCCTGTTTATACGGTACCGGACGAATTCGGAACAAATAGGACGAAGTCGAGACCGGTCTCGAATTCGTCCGGTACCGTGTAAACGTAGCCTTACTTACACCGAAAATACCGCCAAAACAGAGAGCAAATAAAGGTGGAAAAGCACCAAAAAGTGCAGCACCGAAACAGCCAATCATCAAGTATTTCCATTCAGGAGCATTTTCTTTTAATATAGTAGTAAACGAAGTTTCTACTTCAGCTTCGGTATCATCTTGAGTCTGCAAGGTTAGAAACAAAAAATATATACTTCACTCACTCACGCGTTCACACACTCACGCGTTCACACACTCACGCGTTCACACACTCACGCGTTCACCCACTCACGCGTTCATCCACTCACGCGTTCAGCCACTCACGCGTTCAGCCACTCACGCGTTCAGCCACTCACGCGTTCACCCACTCACGCGTTCACCAACTCACGCGTTTACCCACTCATGTGTTAATGTTCAGCCACTCACGCGGTTACCCACTCACGCGTTCAGCCACTCACGCGTTCACTCACTCATGTGTTAACGTTCAGCCACTCACGCGGTTACCCACTCACGCGTTCACCCGCTCACGCGTTCACCAACTCACGCGTTTACCCACTCATGTGTTAACGTTCAGCCACTCACGCGGTTACCCACTCACGCGTTCACCCGCCGTCCTTCCTCCTCTCTAGTCCCTCCTTTACAGCCCCATACTTGTGATCCATCATGAATAGTGACACTTGGAACAGTTGAACCAAATGACGTCAGGTGGAACGCTCCATCACTGGAATCTACTTCATTGACATCATCACCATCACCATCGCCATCATCATCGTTTTCATCACCACCACCAACACTCTCCTACAAACGGATTATAAAACTAGAAACTCCCATACGTATTTTTCTTGATCTCTAGTAAGAACTCAACCTGAGCAAATTAACTAAAAATATATGCAATTTAAATGCATAAAACATATTCCATACCTGTAATTTTACCAGGGTACTATAGAGACCGTCCAACGCCATCAGTTCAGCGTGAGTGCCCATCTCAGCAACATGTCCATCTCTAACAGCAACAATAATATCAGCATTTTTGATTGTCGATAAACGATGAGCAATAATGATTGTTGTACGACCTTCACCAGCCTAGAAAAAATTAAAACAAAACATAAATTACCCCGTTCTACATACGTTATTCAGATCATGTTCACGTCTTCGGGACGACGTTAACTCGTGAAACGGCGAAACCTGTTAGTTCAGTTTGACTTCAGACTATGCGACAAAATCCTTAGAACTCTAAAGCTTTTGGATGTCGAAAAACAAACTTTAAGTATTCAATTCTACGTAAATAATTCGTGGCTTCTGCTAGAAACTGAACTTTGGATTGCCGTCGTCGTGCTAGCTTGCTTAAGCTCCTTACTGATAAGCTATGCTCCAACAAAGTAGAGAACAGGCACATCTTACTACAAAAGCTTGTGAAATTTCGGACAATACGTAATACACGATGGCCTTACTTGCCTTATCAAGAGCCTCTTGAACAACAGCTTCACTCTGAGTGTCCAAGGCAGACGTAGCTTCGTCCAAGCAACAATATCTTGGGATTTCTAACTAAAGCTCGGGCAATAGCTATTCTTTGTTTTTGTCCACCGCTCATTTGAACACCCCGCTCGCCGCATGCAGTATCGTAGCGCTAGAATATAAAGAATAAACTCTGGTGATAGTAATGGTGGTGATAATGGTAGTGGTGATGGTGGTTATGATGGTGGTGGTGATGGTGGTGATGATGGTGGTGATGATGGTGGTGGTGATGGTGGTTATGATGGCAGTGGTGATGGTGATGGTGGTGGTGATGGTGGTGGTGATGGTAGTGATGATGGTGGTAATGGTGGTGATGGTGGTGATGGTGGTGATGGTAGTGGTAATGGTGGTGATGATAGTAGTGATGATGGTGGTGATGATGATGGTGGTAATGGTGGTGATGATGGTGGTGATGGTGGTGGTGATGGTGGTAACGATGGTGGTGATAGTGGTAGTGGTGATAATGGTGATATTGATGGTGGTCATACGTGATGATTGTGGTGACGGCCGTGGTGGAGATGATAATGATAATGGTCTATGATGATAATACAGATAATAACGTGCTCTTTTCCTTCTGTTTATCTATCTACATTTAACACACCTGTGGAAATTGCATAATAAAATCGTGAGCATTCGCCATTTTTGCAGCTTCTTCTATATCGTTCTGAGTAGCACCTTCGTGTCCAAAAGCAATGTTCTCAGCAATTGTGGTGGCAAATAGAACTGGTTCTTGGTTTACTACTCCAATTAAACTACGAAGATGGTGAACGTTAAGAGACTTGATATCTTGACCGTCAAGCCACACCTTGAAGTGTTGAACCATAACAGAACACAGAGTTTAAAAAGACGAGAGGCACCTTTTACTTCACTATTTGAAACAAACAGGGTTATAAATGCTTCTCAAACTCATTAATAATTAATGAGCTAATTAGCCAATCAGAGAAAAATATTTGGTCATGTGCTTGGATCTTGAAACCTGGTAAATGTCGCGCAAACTAAATTCATAAGTAAGAAATCAGATAATAAACGGATGATTTTTATGCACAAGTTGGAGGAGCGTCGGAAGCGGGGCCTCGGGGGGGAGGAGGGTAGAATATGTTGGCCCCCCCCCACTTTTTAACAAGGCCAGTAATAAAGTTATAATTAACAAAATCAACAAGAATTTTTATACATAGCATATATTTTATACATTGAATTATGTTTTTAAATGTACCTCTTGTAAGCCTGACACAACACAATACACTAACCCTAGCTAACCCACGACTTTGAATAAAGATATAATAAAGAAATTTGAATGCCGGAAAGTGTTGTCTTTTGAGTATTTTATAACGGTCAGAGACTCTAGATTTCAAAATTTCCCGGGAGGGCATGCCCCCGAACCCCCCTAAATATTTTGGGGCCACCCACTTTTAGTGTCTCTTCGAGCCTACGATGCCCCTGACAAGTTGTAATGTATTATAAAGGAAGGAAGAAAAAAAGAAAGAAAGAAAGAAAGGAGGAAGAAAGCAAAGAAGGAAAGGTACTTACAAAATAACAATAGATTTATATAAGTCTTTAAATATACAATATGTACTTACGGACCCCTTCACTGGATCGTAAAACCTCTGAATTAACTTAACAACTGTGCTTTTCCCACAACCACTTTCGCCGACGAAAGCAACTCGTTTACCGCTTGGAATCTTTAGACTAAAGTCTTTTAGAATCTGTTTAAAAGCAGATAGACAAAAAACGGAGAATGAAGTTGAGTTTGAATTCGATCTTTATTATTTAAATACTATCAATTCAAAGGATTAAAACGCATAAAACGTTTATTTAGACATACTTGGACGGATTCTCTTGTTGGATACACAAAATCAATATGAGAAAAATCTACATCGCCTTTTATAGTTGCTGGTTTTTGTCCCGCATTTGATGACGCATCAATTTTAGATTTCTGGAAACAAATTAAACATATATTGCACTGTAAAGTGAAGTGAAAGTGAAGTGGAGAGAAGTAGAGTGGAGTAGAATGAAGTAAAGTAAAGTGAAGTGAAGTAAAGTGGAGAGAAATGAAGTGTGGTGTAGTGTGGTGTGGTGTGGTGGAGTGCAGTGCAGTGCAGTGCAGTGCAGTGCAGTGCAGTGCAGTGGAGTGCAGTGGGGTGCAGTGGAGTGCAGTGCAGTGCAGTGTAGGTAGTGTAGTGTAGTGTAGTGTAGTGTAGTGTAGTGTAGTGTAGTGTAGTGTAGTGTAGTGTAGTGTAGTGTAGTGTAGTGTAGTGTAGTGTAGTGTAGTGTAGTGTAGTGTAGTGTAATTGTAGTGTAGTGTAGTGTAGTGTAGTGTAGTGTATGTGTAGTGTAAGTGTAGTGTAGTGTAGTGTAGTGTAGTGTAGTGTAGTGTAGTTGTAGTGTAGTGTAGTGTAGTGTAGTGTAGTGTAGTTCAGTGTAGTGTAGTGTAGTGTAAGTGTAGTGTAGTGTAGTGTAAGTGTAGTGTAGTGCAGTGTAGTGTAGTGTAGTGTAGTGTAGTGTAGTGCAGTGTAAGTGTAGTGTAGTGTAGTGTAGTGCAGTGTAGTGCAGTGCAGTGTAAGTGTAGTGTAGTGTAGTGTAGTGTAGTGTAGTGTAGTGTAGTGTAGTGTAGTGTAGTGTAGTGTAGTGTAGTGTAGTGTAGTGTAGTGGAGTGGAGTAGAGCGGAGTGGAGTAAAGTAGAGCTAGTAAAGAAGTAAAGTGAAGTAAGTTAAAGGGTAAAGTAAGATATATGAGATAGGGTGAGGTGAAGTAAACTTAGCTGAGAAAATTGACTTTAGTAAAATTGACTCACGCGATCAATAATGCTAAACACAGTATAAGCAGCAGCCCTTGCAACAGCAAGAGCTTCACCACTTGGTGCGGTTTGTCCTAAAACCATTGAAGCCATAGTGATAGCAAAAAATGTCTGAAACAAAAAAAAAACATATTCGAAAAACCCCAACATATTATCACCTAATATCATTATTCTCCACCAGAGTTCGCTGTCCCACAAAATAATTATCCCAACAACACAAGATGGAGAGTTCCCTGGACCTCTCCCTGTGCTGAATAAAATCGTCTGGCGTTAGCCAGAATCAAATACTAAAGACTCGACATCTTCAGGCTTCAAAGTGTTAAGTCTCTCGATATTGGAGAAACTAGATTTCAGTTTCGAAATATCAAATATAAGTACCATCATTCCACGACCTGCTCCCAACTTGACCATGTAGCTCAGTCGATAGAGTTTCGGACTAGTAAACCGAAGGTCGCGGGTTCAAATCCCAGTCCCGGTATGGTTCATCACTCGGACTAGCATCTATTAAGAGCTCAGTGTCGGAATATACAGTTGACTAAATGAAAATCAAATAAAAGATCGAACCAAAATTCGAATAGTACTGGTAATCTTGGCGTTGTTGAAACAAAGTGTGCAGACAGAAAATAATACACTAAACCGCAAAAATATTAAACACAACATACAGTCATTCCATCACCAGGAGACGCATCACCATCTCTTACTAACTTGATCATATACCTAAATAGAAATCGATTTAGAAAAGTTTTGTTTATATTTGCGCATATATAAGTGAAGTGAAGTGAAGTGAAGTGAAGTGAAGTGAAGTGAAGTGAAGTGAAGTGAAGTGAAGTGAAGTGAAGTGAAGTGAAGTGAAGTGAAGTGAAGTGAAGTGAAGTGAAGTGAAGTGAAGTGAGGTGAAGTAAAGTAAAGTAAAGTGAGGTGAAGTGAGGTGAAGTGAGGTGAAGTGAGGCGAAGTGAGGCGAAGTGAAGTGAAGTGAAGTGAAGTGAAATGAAGTAAAGTGAAGTGAAGTGAAATAACGTAAAGTGAAGTGAAGTGAAATAAAGAAAGGTGAGGTGAAATAAAGTAAAGTGTAGTAAAGTGTAGTGAAGTGTAGTGAAGTGAAGTGAAGTGAAGTGAAGTGAAGTGAACTGAAGTTGCCTAAAGTAGAGTGGGGTAAAGTAAAATAAAGTGAAGTTAGTTAAAGGTTAAAGTAGAGTGGAATGAAGTAAAGCAGAGTAACTAAGTTAAGTAAAGTAAAGTAAAGTGAAGTAAAATAGAATAAAATAAAATGAGAGGTTGGACTGGAGGGGAGTAAAGTAAAGTGAAATAAAATAAAGTAAAGCCGTTCAGAAAAACGAAGTAATATTGTAAAGTCTATGAAGCATGGAGTCTTACCAGATTGACACGCCATAATTGCCGTAAAAGACCAACTGAAAAGCCCCCATTCCAAGCCCAATTCCAAAACCTTTTTTAATCCCAAATTTGCATGCTTTAGCAAGATGTTCACCATACCTAAAATGAAAAAATGAGAAACTTACTTCTAAAAGGTAGATTTTAGTTTTTTGCAGTAATGTCAATATGTGGTAAATAATAGGGCATATAATGAGAAAATGTGAAGAAACAGCAATAAAAAATATTTACGTTTAATAAAAGTGCTTGATAGTGTAGAGATTTAAAACAACAACTTACAACTCAGCTTGCTTTTCTTCTCCTCCAAAGGCTGCTACAGTTCGGATAGACGAAATACTTTGTTCCGCTACATGGCCAGCTTTAGAGTAAGCTTCTAGTTCTTTAGCTGTATAACTACCAGTGACCTAATACCAATGATTCAATAATAATTGTATTCAATAATCATTCATTCCTTCATTCCTTCAATCCTTCAATCCTTCATTCCTTCATTCCTTCATTCCTTCATTCCTTCATTCCTTCATTCCTTCATTCCTTCATTCCTTCATTCCTTCATTCCTTCATTCCTTCATTCCTTCATTCCTTCATTCCTTCATTCCTTCATTCCTTCATTCCTTCATTCCTTCATTCCTTCATTCCTTCATTCCTTCATTCCTTCATTCCTTCATTCCTTCATTCCTTCATTCCTTCATTCCTTCATTCCTTCATTCCTTCATTCCTTCATTCCTTCATTCCTTCATTCCTTCATTCCTTCATTCCTTCATTCCTTCATTCCTTCATTCCTTCATTCCTTCATTCCTTCAATCCTTCAATCCTTCAATCCTTCATTCCTTCCTTCCTTCCTTCCTTCCTTCCTTCCTTCCTTCCTTCCTTCCTTCCTTCCTTCCTTCCTTCCTTCCTTCCTTCCTTCCTTCCTTCCTTCCTACCTCCCTCCCTCCCTCCCTCCGTCCCTCCGTCCCTCCGTCCCTCCCTCCCTCCCTCCCTCCCTCCCTCCCTCCCTCCCTCCCTCCCTCCCTCCCTCCCTCCCTTCCTTCCTTCTTTCCTTCCTTCCTTCCTTCCTTCCTTCCCTTTCCTCCCTCCCTCCCTCCCTCCCTCCCTCCCTCCCTCCGTCCCCCTCCCTTCCTAATCCTTCCTTCCTTCCTTCCTTCCTTCCTTCCTTCCTTCCTTCCTTCCTTCCTTCCTTCCTTCCTCCCTCCCTCCCTCCCTCCCTCCCTCCCTCCCTAGCGCGGTACCCACCGTGGCCATAA
Organism: Paragorgia papillata; assembly: GCA_035771165.1. Classification (NCBI taxonomy): domain Eukaryota; kingdom Metazoa; phylum Cnidaria; class Anthozoa; order Scleralcyonacea; family Coralliidae; genus Paragorgia; species Paragorgia papillata. Next base: position 985,861 of record JAWNZC010000430.1, on the reverse strand, counting down.
GAGCCCCAACCACTATCATCAAGGGTAACATAGCGACCATAACCAACGACAATTGCCAGACATAAGAAAATCCAATGGCATAACCTGTCACAAACGACATCAAACTTGATATAATGCGACCAAATTTTGAACCGATCCCATCGGCGATCCTATTTATATCTCTATACAACAAAAAAGAAAGTTCAGTAATAAATAAATGCAAAAGTTATCGCAGAAATCTTTATATAAAATATACTACACATACTCTGAAAGTCGTGAGTTGAGTTCTCCAGTGGAATGTTTATCAAACCAACCAATCTCTTGATAAACGGCACTTCGAAACATGGCTAGTCGTATTTTGTACACCTGACGTTCAGCAGAAAGAGCAAAAAGGCCAAGTCCCATCCAAGAAAAGAAAAAATTCGCGAAAGCGAATCCAATGTACCAAGCGGCCGTTTCCGTCAATGATTCCTCCAAGTCTGGTCGGGGTTGACAACTCTCGTTTTTCGCACATATTGCGTACTCAGCAAAATCATCAGTAAGTTCACCGAATATTATAAACTGAGCCGGAGTTACTGCGCCGTATAATAAGCAACCAATTGCACCGAATGTCAGCAGAACTGCATCGATTCTATCGCAAAAACGAAACTAAAAATAGGAGAAAAACACACTTATAATTACAAGCTCTATATATAAGGATTTTTGAGGAAGGAAAATTTCTAGTGTATAAATATATTTAACAAATAAAACATAAAGCTCCGTGCATATGTACTCTTATAAAGGCACGTTTGACTTCATTTGAACACGAAAGAAGTTGAGTAGAAGCACGAGGCGATAGCCGAGTTCCTTTACACCTTTTTTGTGTTCAAATGACGCTGTGATTCTAGTGCAATCTTTCCAGAAGGTTCACAATAGGTTTTATCGGGACGCGAAAAAACGATTAATTCGATAACGACAAACGGGATTCAAGAAAAAAAGAAATAGACAACATTCGGGATTTTAAAAAAAAGACGGGAAACGAGATCTAGAAATTGTTGCTGTCGTGATTCGGTAAATAATGACTGATTGAACAACGGGAGTAGGGATATCGTAAATAACGAAGACGTTGGTCGAGATTGGATGAACTAACCAAAATTTGTCGGGGTACAGGAAAGGTAGCAAAGATCAAGCGGGATTCGGGATTCAAGATACCTATTGTGGACCCTTTGTGCAGTGCTCTGACCGTCGAGTTACGGAAGACGTTAACGTTAGTTGTCAATATACGTTTGTATATTTATAGCTTATTATATTATACGAGGGACGAAGTGAACGAATTAGGAATGTGATAACCTGTTTATCACATACTTGTGCTTTTGTCAAGAAATGATAACAACGTCCCGCTGCCCCAGGAACAATATCGTTTTTATCGCCAGCTGTTATCACCCTAATAAAAGCCGATATATATATATATATATATATATATGTAATATTTATAAACCGCGCAGGAGTGCTTTATCGGATATAAAACACGAGGCGATAGCCTCGTGTTTTAGAGCCGATAAAGCCCGTACTGCAAGGTTTTTAAAATGACTTCTAAAAAGAATCACTTCATACGTTCATTGGCGTAGTAATTTTGGAAATTAAGCTTATCTCAGCCGTTAAAAACCAGCGAGAAACTTAGAGCGAGTCTATATCACATATATAGATCCGATACGCTCATGATTTTTCTTTGTGTTTTCCTCATGAATTATTAATGAATTTTAGAAATATATATATATAATACTATAAGTGGGCTTACCTCAAATGTTGATGGTCGCTACTGTCAGAAGATCGCCCAGCGTGAAACTGACAGTAGCGACCATCAACATTTGAGGTAAGCCCACTTATAGTATATTCGCTCTATCTTTACGGTATTGAGCACTTTTCGACATTTCGCGAACAACACTTTGTTTGTTTGAATATGTATATATATATATATTCATTCATTCATTCATTCATTCATTCCTTCCTTCCTTCCTTCCTTCCTTCCTTCCAATTAGTTAGTTGGACTAGGTTCAGTTTTAAATTTCTCCGTTTCACAATATTTCCGTCTGCGACCAAGATAATGATATTTTGACAAAATCCCAAATATAATGTATATACTTACTAATCTTGAAACTGGTAGCAGAGAAACTGGTTCCTTTTGGTCGCTAGAAAAACAAAGATAAATCACTGAATTACGAATAAATACGAGTGGTTCCACTTCCTTTCTTCCTTCCTTCCTTCCTTCCTTCCTTCCTTCCTTCCTAGCCTTCCTTCCTTCCTTCCTTCCTAGCCTTCCTTCCTTCCTAGCCTTCCTTCCTTCCTAGCCTTCCTAGCCTTCCTTCCTTCTTTCCTTCCTTCCTCCCTCCCTTTTATTACTATTTTTTAAAGTAATCTGGAACAGCAGTCTGATTGGCGAAATCTGTTGCGTCCACCTTGCCACGTCTGCCACTTTTAGAACGTTTCATTATATGTCCTGATTTTCAGATTGGCTCAGAAATTTGTTAGGGGTGTGGCTCAGAAATTTGTTAGGGGTGTGGCTCAGAAATTTATTAGGGGTGTGGCTCAGAAGTTTATTAGGGGTGTGGCTCAGAAGTTTATTAGGGGTGTGGCTCAGAAATTTATTAGGGGTGTGGCTCAGAAGTTTATTAGGGGTGTGGCTCAGAAATTTGTTAGGGGTGTGGCTCAGAAATTTATTAGGGGTGTAAATCTGTCTATTTGGTTGTTGACGGGCGCTAGCGGTCACTGTTTGCCAACGACCGCTAGCGATCCGCCAACAACGAAATGGAAACGAGGCTTAAGGCAAGTGTTTTTAATGGTCGGTAACCTGGTATTCCCGCCCGCCTTGCTCCTCTGCCCGCCTCCTCCTTTATAGCGCAAGACGAGAATAAAGCATGACACAGGTCGGGTATGATTCCTGCAACATGAAAACGAGGTGGCGTCTTCAGCGGGAGTGCTCTTGTCGCTTTCAGCTTTCCTGTAAGGAGGAGCAGGCGGCGAAGATCCTACACGACCTCCTTCAACAGCCCCTTATATACAGTGTGTATAAAAAACCCCGGAACCCTTAGAAAATGAATTAGTATTCTTTTAAAACAACCTATTGTAGTAGTTTGACAGCCCTGAAAGCGCTGCGTTATAAATTAAACAGCACATAAATTAAACAAGAAGAGAAAAAGCGTTTATATACTTTCACCATCCATACATTCAAGTTATCTTAATTTCCCCGGTGTATAAGACCGTGTTTTTTACGCATCCGTGGCTCAGAGGTGTTTAGGGCTTTCAGTGAAACTACTACAATAGGTTGTTTGAACAGAATACTAATTCATTTTCTAAGGGTTCCGGTTTTTTTATACACACGGTACAATTAAGAATGTTCATTAAAATCAAACCTTTCTGGCCTCGTTAGAAAACAAAGATCTTTTGAATTGCAGATAGACAAACGAAGCGAGACACGCTCGTTAAGATGCACATAAAACTACAATATTAAAATTCTAAATGAAAAACTAAAGCCCCGCACAGACGACCAAGTTTTCCTTGACAAGTTCCTTGGTAACTAACTTTCCTTGCTCGTGTGTACGATGAACACGTTTTTTCCAACAATTTTCCTTGACAAGTTATAATTGCTCGTGTGTACGGTTGGACAAGTTTTCCTTGACGGTATTAAATGATCGCGTAATAAGTTTAAGAGACCAGTGATCTTGTCAAGTTTTCCTTGACGACTATATATTATACACACGAACAAATTTCCTTGTTCAAAAGCTGGCATGACCAGCTTTTAAACAAGGCTCCTTGACAAGGAAAAACTTGTGGCCTTAATTGGTCGGTATAGAACATTCTGCATATATTACGAAAACAATCATCAAGTTCCTTACAAATTCTTGTAATCAATCAAATTGAATTGTAAATAAATATATCAACCCACATGATTGAAACCAGACCGGCTCAGCACTTCGCAAAGAAAACCCCGTCAATTGCAGAATGTTGGGTAGGTATTTCCACCATCTATAAGATTACGTTCACACACGTTTCTGGATTCGTAAATGTTTCCGGATTCACTTCGTACCACACACGATCGAAAATCGCATAGAAAATCGGCCACTTTCATGGGGCAGTTCGCAGTCCACCTGGATTAGATTCCAGTCGACAGCCGCAATTTCCGATCGTGACATGCAGTATTCGAAGATTCGGCCCTTCACACTACTAAACTCGGAATCCTTTAATTCATCAGTTAACATGTTGACCATGTTGGTTCCACCGCAACCTCACATGCATGACTACGAGCGGAAGAGCACGTATTGTCTCGGATTCAATCCGTCAAAAGTATTCGGATACGAAGTTTCTCAGTACATTTTTTTCCGGATTCAAAATCTCTGGGTGCGTGGTGATCAAAGCGGAAAGTTTTTATTCCGGATTCATTCTTTTGTAAGGGGCCGAATACATGGGGAGATTTCAGCTCGGCTACTAGTTTATTGGGAGGCCACTACGTGGGTTGAAATGGGTTAGTAGAGCAAAGTGGAAACGTGGTAAACGGCCGACATTGTACGGTTTACTGACGTCGATTGGAGCCCTTCAGTCCCTTCACAGAAGGGCTATTTTGTTGTCAAAACTAATCTGGTTTACCATTTTTTCACTTTGCTCTATCTGAATTCTAAAACACTGGCTACATTCTATAACTTTTATATAGTTAAAAAAAAAAAGTCTTCCTCTTTATTTTTTAAGGAAACGGGTTTGATTTGGGCAAGTGGTGCCGCTTCTATCGTATATTGTCCAAACAAAATTTGTTTGGACAATATACAGGCGAATATATAGCCTGCAATCAGGCTAGCGTGTGTACGACAAAACACCCAAAGCTCTCCACTTGACAAGTAAAATATATCTGGGGTTAAACAGAGTAAAATCCTAAAGTCTGCGCTTGGTTCGATACGGTAGGCAGAGAGTTATTAACGAGAGAGTTTTTAAACTATCCTTAATTAATTAGGGAGCCGTAAGCAAATACAACGCGAACGTCATGTACAAAGTCCCTAACACAATAGAATTCTCCTCATACAACAAAGAAAATGAATAATTTTTAATCCCAAGAGTAATCTTAACGCCGTTCCCGTTCTACATACAACGTTATTCAGATCATTTTCACGTCTTCAGGACGACAGTAGAAAGCTTGAGCATATTAGGCGTTTTTGAGACACGGACGGTGACTGGAAGAACAGGAATACAATACAGAACTACTGAACCGCGTATTCTTTGAAAAGACTTTTTTACCCAAATCCTTTATTTTAAAATTCAATGAAATTATCTCCCTTAAAATACAAGTTTTCTACTTTAAAAGTATGTCTCATTGTAGTAAAACAACGATGACAGGCCTCAACGTTCTAGAAGTTCCCGTCGTCTCAAGAACGTGAAAATGCTCTCAATGACGTCTTGTGTAGAACGACGACGGCGTTCTCTTTGCTCTTGGGATTTTAAATTGCTCATTATCATTGTTTTGAATGAAAAATGCTATTGAATTCAATCGCCGTCCGTGGCTCTAAAACGCCTGTATGCTTAAGCTCTCTACGGCGAAACCTGTTAGTTGAGTTTGACTTCAAACTATGCGACAAAATCCTTATAGAACTCTAAAGCTTTTGGATGTCGAAAAACATACTTTAAATATTAGATTGCCGTCGTCGTGCTAGATTGCTTATGGGTTCTCCACTTAATAAGTGAAATTGTCTGGCGTAATAATAGACAGAGTAAGATATTAAAGATATTAAGATATTATAAGATATTAAAGTCTGCTTGGTTCGAAAACGAATATTTGAATTCAGTTAAACCAACCTCGAGGGATCAGCATATCCAACCTTGGGGGGTTCTTTGGACGGTTTCTTTTCGGCGGGTAAGAGCGGTGTTTTCTCATCGGCCATCGTCGAGTAGAGTCTTCCCTTGGCAATCAATCGCCAGATTCAGTTCGCTTGCATGGAAGGAAAGAGATTTTTACGGCGTGATCCACTGAGTAAAGTCAACGACTAATGAACGAACAGACCACTCACCAAACGACCCACGGCGACAAACAGTGCAACTGAGCATCGTTTTGTGTTTAAATGACAACTGATTTGCATTGATTATTGCCAACTGCATGCATGACAAGCTCCATAAAGAAAGACCTACTTAGCCTTGGGCCCCATTTAACTTTATTTAACATGGGCAAATACACTTAGCTATATTCAGCTAATTTGCAGGTATTGCCACGAAACTAACCTAATCTAAAACATATACAAACTAACAGAGATTATGATCTAAATAATATAAAAAAAGATAAAAGAATATAAAAATAGTTAAAACTATTAGCAACTATGGTAATCGTAAAATTTGCTCAATGTCAATGTTTTTTATATTATTCTTAAAAACGTTATAGCTCTCTGCAGATCTTATTGTGTCCAGAAGGGCGTGCCATAACTTGGCTGCTTGATACCTCCATGACTTTAGCCCGTACGTGGTGGTATTGACCTTCGGGAGTCTCAAAATATCTTTCCCTCTCAATGCATATACGCTTTGTCTTAGTTCTAATAAATCCTTTAAGCTCTCTGGCGAATCAGTATTATTAATTAAATTATACACAGAGCAAAGGATTTTCATATGCAGCTTTTTATTGCTGGCTAATTCAACACTGTCTATGATTGAACCATTGCCCCTTGCCGCAGCCATGCCGCCGGCTCTTAAAGAAAAAGAAAGAAAAAAATACCTCAATCTCTCTCTGTCTTTCTATATATATTATGCGGTTCTCATCTCGCAAGACCAAGATACGGAGCTTAGCTAATAACTGTGAGGCAAGTTCTACGAGAGATATAATCGTATGTACTTTGGACGCATGCGGAAGCTATATTTAAAGGGGAAACTGATAAAATTTGAACTTGTTCAGTACGACACTGAAAACGTCAATCCAGAAAAAACAACTCACATGTTTGACGTTACTGACGATCAAACGTCGATCTTCTCAGTTAAGTGCTACACTGTCTGTCCGTCCGTCGTCCGTCCGTCCGTCCGTCCGTCCGTCCGTCCGTCTGTCTGTCTGTCTGTCTGTCTGTCTGTCTGTCTGTCTGTCTGTATGTTATGCTATCACTTTGTAATATTACGGTTACCGAGCAAGAAGGAGAGTAAAAATAAAGCCGACATCCAAATGTGGCCATGTATCGTGTGTGTAAAGGCTGACAATTTTTTACGGTAACTATTTTTATTTGAAATTCAATCGCCATTTATATATCTATATCTGTAATTATATTACAAGCTCTTTTAAATAACAATGCATGTATATGATCGGTTCAATGATTACCATTGATCTAATGCAAATTCACGCACATAAACTAATATTAGATAGTTGTCTATAAAAACAACAACAATGTATAGACATGCGCATTGAATTAGTATTAGTCCCACATTTTATGTTCTAGGCAAACTGTAATAAATTCTTGAGAAAACAAACCGATTACACAATGAAAGTTTGCCTTTCGTTTAGGGCGCTGCCGCTACAAGCGGGTTCAGCGAACCTACTTCGAAGTAGGCAAACACTTGTCTCTACTTCTCGATTGGGGGCGCTACCAGTGTACTCTACTCGAGATGGTTTAGGCAAGGTCCCGTTGCATTGCTTATTGCAAATTCATGGAATCGTACCTTGTGCATAAACATTATTCTGTGCATTAGGTACGATTAACTACTTAATAACCGAGAGTGAGGTGACTGAGCTCTTTACGGTAAAATATTAAACCGAGGTCTTGCTGACCAGTCCATGCAAGCGTTCCCCTCTCGCTAGTTCAGAGTAGAACACCTATTTGTTTCGGAAGTCGGGTGTTCTCCATACAAGATGGCCAGCTCATTGTAGTTGTGACCGGATAATAATTGCTTCCACGCTGGTTGTTTGCGCTTGTTCAAGGATGCTGATGTTGGTCCGTCGATCTTCCCGTTGTGCACGAATAATTATCCTAAGGCAGCGCTTGTGGTACTTTTCTAAGCTCTCAAATGCCTACGGTAGGTGGTCCAGGTCTCGGCACCATAGACTAGTCTATGTTGACGTTTTGAGACACTTTTCAGGGTAAACACCTTTCAGGGGAAACTACCAAACTTGTGGCCCTCACAAAACTTATCTCAGCAGTTTACAACCTTTTCACTTTGCTTTACTTAACTCATCGGTTATGGCATATCATTACACTAAAGAACATTTACAATGATAATATCATGTTTGCGGGAATTTTTTTGTTCTCACAGGTCATTAACAACTAACATACCTCATTATATTCATTTTTACTAATCCTACCTCCGTTGACGTCAAACCAGGTCTGATTAGAACTAATCATACCCGGTTTGACGTCAATGGAGGTTACAACAAAAGAAATTCCCGCAAACATGATATTACAAAGGAATAGCATAAAAAGAGGTGCATTAGCTATTAAACGTCCCGCTTCATCTGGCCTTCGGCCCTCGGGAGTTTTACTAAATGACCCTCATCGAGCGGGGACGATTAATAGCTAATACACCTCTTTTTATGCTATCACTTACATTCAAAAACTCATTAATAATTCATGAGAAAAACACAAAGGAAATCAGTACCATGTCCGTGGTTTTATACCTGATAAAACTTCTTGACGTCAGAAAGAATACTAATGAACATACAATTTTATATAAAGAATACTAATGAACAAACAATTTTATATAAAGAATACTAATGAACATAACATCCAATAACGAATCGTTTTTGAAGCCATTCAAAACACTCGCATCACGTGTTTTATCAGATCTAAAACACTCGGGCTGCGCCCTCGTGGTTTTAAATCTGATAAAACACTCCTGCTCGTGTTTTAAATATTACATAACATAGCATATATGAAATTATTACCTTAAATCAATGTCAAAATCACATACATGTAGTAAAATTAGTTATCATATATAGATATATTATATTATATTATAACCCAATTTACAAGTCACGTAAAAACTAAAACACAACGTCAATATCTCCAAAATTGATTTTCAACTTTCTACAGTAGTAAAAATAACTTATCGAAGTTAAAATCATTCACAACAAAAACGTGACTAAAAAACTGAAGCAAATAACAAAAAATAATTTATCATAACAACATTTGAATAACACTAAAATGTCAGCAACGAAAAGTTCAATAGGCAAATTTCAGGGTATTGCGCGCGCATCATTTTGCAAAGGAATTTGCGGGCTCTTGGCGGGTTCCCCAAAGTAAGCAATGGCAAACAGACTTGCTAGCGAGCCAACAACAGCAGAATAATAGTGTTAAACATCCAGAAACTGTATCTATACTTTGTTTATTTTAAATAGTATGTTTACTTTGAGTGGAGCTTGCCAGTTTTTTTGAAAAATGATGCGCGCGCAACACCCTGAAACTCGCCTATTACGAAAAAACTAGGTTTCATAATAAAATTGGAACTCCGAGGTCCTGTCCATATGAGCATGTGCTTTGCCCACATGCGGTATGTTAAACATGAAAAGCATATAAGCAATGATCTATTATAACATAGCTTTGATATAGGAACGTTTTTGATTGGCTGTCGTGCGTGCTCTATAACCAAGATGGAGAACGGCAAAAAAGTGCGGGTAAAAACTTCAAAACAAAACTGAGTTTTAAATTGAGTAATAAAGAACAACGACCCAGAAGACATAAATTGGGTCTGGGTAACCGAGTTTAAACTGTCCTTTTGGTTGGATTTTAGTGAGCAAAAAAGGCTACGAAAGTAGAAAAACACAACAACCAAAACGATTCGCCGGCTTGTGAAAGGATTTAATGCTATGTTATAAAAGAAATGGCTCTTGGTTTAGCGTGCTCCATCGAGTTATGGATGCACTTGGCAAATTGGGAGAGCACTCAAAAATCAACTCTTACGATTTTTTCGTGCTCTCCCAATTTCCCGCGTGCATCCATAACTCGATGGAGCACGCTAAACCATGAGCCATTTCTTAAATAGGGGCGTAGAGGTCGGAATCCCCGAAAAGTTGTGATTAGGTTTAGGATTAAGGTTGGAGCTTGCAGGGAAAGGGCTAGAATTAACGATTCTAGTTCATTTAAAGGCATTTCGCAATTAACAATTATTGGTAATTCTATGTGAGAGGATATATTGTCTCGTCCGTATGGCAAGTTTTCGGAATTTTTTCATACGTAAGCAAACGCAACCTCGTACCCAGGGTGTATTGCCTTCATGGCGGAAGGTCAGCGCGGAGATCGAATACCCTGCGAACGAGATTGTAAAAAAAAACCGTTTCAAGGAGAGTGTTACGATTTTCAAACGACAATAAAGTATAGATTGTAAGGCTAAAAACTCGCTCAGAGCTACAAAACATTCATATAACTAACTCCGGACGAAGTGAATTGATAAGAATTCGAACAATTTTTAAAACAGACCTTTTTAAAACTTTTTAAGCCTCATTGCTTGCCAGTGATTGAGCTTTATTCAAAGCATGGTAGATTCCTTTCAATGCTAGGAGTTGTTGGTGAGTGCCTCGTTCTACCACTCGACCATTTTTGATAACGACAATAGCATCAGCATGTTGAATGGTTGATAGACGATGAGCAATTACTAAGGTGGTTCGACCAATACTGGCTTTGTCCAAAGCTTGCTGTACAACCTGGAAGAGATTATACACATAACATAGAGTATAGTGGAATAGCGTGGAGTGGAGTAGAGTAGAGTGGAGTAGAGTGGAGTAGCGTGGAGTGGAGTGGAGTGGAGTGGAGTGGAGTGGAGTGGAGTGGAGTGGAGTGGAGTGGAGTGGAGTGGAGTGGAGTGGAGTGGAGTAGAGTAGAGTAGAGTAGAGTAGAGTGGAGTGGAGTGGAGTGGAGTGGAGTAGCGTGGAGTGGAGTAGAGTAGAGTAGAGTAGAGTAGAGTAGAGTAGAGTAGAGTAGAGTAGAGTAGAGTAGAGTAGAGTAGAGTAGAGTAGAGTAGAGTAGAGTAGAGTAGAGTAGAGTAGAGTGGAGTGGAGTGGAGTGGAGTAGAGTGGAGTGGAGTAGAGTGGAGCTAGTGGAGTGGAGTAGAGTGGAGTGGAGTGACGTAGAGTGGAGTGGAGTGGAGTAGAGTGAAGCACAGCACATACAATATTCCTACCATGCAGAATAGAAGACAGAAAGAACTCGTTATACCTTTTCACTTTCAGTATCCAAAGCAGAAGTTGCTTCATCTAGTAAAAGTATTTTTGGGTTGCGAATCAAAGCTCGTGCAATGGCAATCCTTTGTTTCTGTCCACCAGATATAAGAGTGCCTTTGTCTCCAACAATCGTGTCATAACCCTGACAAAAAGGAATGTATAAAAAACGTTTAAGGGAATATTACTGCTATACATAGAAAAATATATTTGCAGAACCATAGCATAGTCAAATCAAAACTCTAGGGGCTGCATGATTGCAGAAACGTCGTTCAACCGTTGTTTCGAATGATTTAAAATATCTAGATAAGCTGCGAAAATGCTCACTATGTTAATCGACAATTAACGTCTTTGGTTTTGCAATAGCGAGGTTCAGATCACACTTCCACTACCGCTACCGTTCAGTAATGGTCGCAGGTTTCAAACCTAGTGCAAAAAGAAAGCGTTTTACGGTACCAGGATTAAAACCAACTACGACTACAGGACGAAAAAACGAACATTACACCAGCTTAACCACATTTACGGTAGCGGAAGTGGAAGTGTGATCTGAACCTCGCTAATGTTGTGGTCGAGGACGGTTAAATCCGAGGTTATACCTTGCTTAGCTACTCACTGTCTAATCCTTAAACACTGTCTAACTAACGGTGAGGTAATATGGGCAACATTTTTCTAACTAAGGGCCTGTTCACACGAGACCGGGTTATCTCGGGGGATAGGGATAACTCGGGGGCTAGGGTCAAAGTTGACCCTATTTCACATGATAAAACGCAACTACCGAGTTGTCCCTGGCCCCCGAGATAACCCTAGCTTCATGTGAACGCTTCACCCCGAGTTATCCCGAGCAACAGCATAAATACGCATGCCTAAGTTGACCCTACCCCCTGAGATAACTCGGGTGAAAGCGTTCACATGGAGGTAGGGATAACTCGGGGGCTAGGGTTACCCTATCGCTCCGACCGAGTTATCCCTATCCCCCAAGTTATCTCGGTCTCATGTGAACGGCTTACTTTTTTAACATGGAAATAAACTAACACCGAGTTAGGATAGGGATAACCCTACCCCCCGAGATAACTCGCCTCATGTGAGGGGTGTTTATTTGAGGCCGGCCTCAACTCGTACTGGCCTGAATTTTGCATTTCAGTTTTTGTTTACACGAGGCCGCCTTGAAACTATATAGGCTTGGTTTCGCTGTTGCTTCAAGATTTGTGTCAATTGCCTTACAGCTCGTGACCGCTGGAGAATCATTATTTTATGTGGATTTGACACCAATCTCATTTAAAACAACGTATTGAGTTTGAGAGGTGAAAGTGCTTCAGTTCGGTCTAGCAGGCGACCTGAGATTAGGTCGGCGTGAACTGAATCCCAGGCCGGACTCGTGAAAACGATCTATAGTAAAAAGACTACAACCGACCCGAAATCAGTCCAGCCTGAGTTCGGGCCGGCCTCGTGTAAACACACCCTAGCTCACCGTTTCTGCAACTGGCCCTATATGTTACTTCAGCTAAATTTTTAATTCCACTTAATATTTGATCAGCATACAATCCTGGACAAAAATAGTGGCAAAAAACAGTTTCTTTCTTCAGAATCTAACTTTCCGGCCCCCCTCCCCCCAATATCAATGTTTTCCTAAGTCATCTGGCCCTGAATCCAACAATCCACATTGATAATGGGGGAGAGGGGGGGAATGTCAATGGAATTTATGAATTTTCTACCCTTTGGCCAAAAACGTATGTCCGGGATTGTATGAATTTGGGTCCTTCGTGATTCAGCAAGTTGGTACTACTAGGGCCCAAAGCCGATTAAAACGAGAGTGTATAAAACAATGAGTTATCACACGTCACCAAATTTAGTATGTTGAAATTGCTGTCAACGAACGTGTCACCACATATCACCACTATCAGTATAAGTAAAGTATATATTTACTTTATATAAAGGTTTGGTGACACGTTGATTTACCATGTATCAAGTGCAGTTATCTGGGTGACATGTCGGTGACACGTGGTGACACAGAAAACTGACTAGAATAATTACTTAAGCACAAGTACGCTAGGTGTGTAAACATTGCACAGATTCATTCGGTATAAGAGTTAGTGAATACCATTTTGAGTATAAGTTAAAACTGCCATCAATCAGACCAGTCTGAAACCAAACGAAGAAAATTCTAAGTTGAAAATTCTCTCGTTCAAATTGCAATGATTTGACAACTTTAAAATAATGCTATTCAAAAACGCCAGTACAAGCCATCTCCAGAGATTAATACCTTTGGTAGTGCGGAAATAAATTCATGGATGTTCGCTGATCTTGCTGCTTCTTCAATTTCTTTATCACTGAATAGAGTTGTAGTATCACCATAAGCAATATTGTCTCTTATTGACAAGTCAAACAACACTGGTTCTTGAAAAACTATTCCAATTTGACTTCGCAACCATTTTAAGTTAAGATCCTTAACACTGTGTCCATCAATCATCTATTAACACGGAAAATAAAAATAATAAAACAAACAGCCGAAAAAGGAAAAGATTCTGTCTACCACAGTAACACGAGTACAACGGTGAAATAATCATAGGCGTACGGCACAAATTTATAAGGGGGGCGGAGAATATTTTGCCCGACTGAAACGGAAATTGCCCGACTTTCGATATAAAAAAAACACTAAGTGCCTGTTGTTCAATATACTTTATCTCCTACAATACACAGATATTAAATTATTTTGATTACTTTTCCTTATTGTAACGTGTAACACCCCGTAGCAACTTGCGATTTCGTCATTTTTGCCGTGTTGTAAGTTGCAACTTACAACAAAAATCGCAAGTTGCCGAACGTGCAACACCCTTCCTGCAACTTGCGATTTTTTCCCCATATATATGTAAATTTGTTGCAAGTTGCAAGAAACATCGCATCGTGTAACAGCACCTTTAGTGACAGAAATAGCAAAAAAAATAATCTTGCTATTTAGTATGATAAAATCTGCATGCGCAAACGTTTTACACTATTTTTATTGTCTTACCACACTTCCGGTGTTGACGTCATAGAATCTTTCCAGCAATGACACTGTAGTGCTCTTGCCACATCCGCTTGTCCCCACCAACGCCACAGTTTGACCAGGTTTAACCGAAAGACTGCACTTGCGTAAAACTTTGTATTTAAGTCGAGTTGGATACCGAAAGCGAACGCTGGCCAGCTCTATTTCACCATTGCATACACCCTAAAGAAAAATATGTATTTGTTTATATAAATGTATGCGTGTGATCAGTTTTGCGCGTGTGTGTTATTAGGAATTTGCGGGCGTGTTATTGGGTTTGCGCGCGCGTGCGATTGGGTTTCGCGTGTGCGTAATTTAATTTGCGCGCGTGTGGTTGGGTTTGCGCGCGTGTTATTGGGTTTGCGCGCGTGTGATTGGGTTTGCGCGCGTGTATTTGTACGTATATGTGGACTATGTAGGCAAGGTTCTTCTTTACCAGTTTTTCCCCTGTGTCTGAATAACTGTCGATAGGAGGAATTTTTCTGAGCAGATGGAACACACGGTTAGCTGCTTGTTTGGCCTTTACATAATCTGGGGTCATGGAAGCCGTTTGACCAAGCATAATAGCACATATAAGTACTGTCACTATTGACCTGTTTTACGAAGAAATAAAGAAACGTTATATTAGCAAAAGCAAGAGAGACGATAGGGACAGACAGACAGAGAGAGAGAGAGAGAGAGAGAGAGAGAGAGAGAGAGAGAGAGAGAGAGAGAGAGAGAGAGAGAGAGAGAGAGAGAGAGAGAGAGAGAGAGAGAGAGAGAGAGAGAGAGAGAGAGAGAGAGAGAGAGAGAGAGAGAGAGAGAGAGAGAGAGATAGATAGAAAAGATAGAAAACTTTATTTGGATACGGTAATTTCATCAGTTACAAACAACTGGTTTACATAAAAGCCGTATGAAATTTACAAAGAAAAAAGAAACGTTATATTTACAAACTCAATATAAAACTCTATATTTACAAACTCAATTTACCAATAAAACTGGGGAGTCTTGGCAAAAGTGATTAAGTGCTCGCTTAAAATACTGCAGTGATTCTATTTCACGTATTTCACTAGGTAAATTATTCCAATTTATCCCCGCTCTATATCTAAATGATTTCTTTAGAGAGAGAGAGAGAGAGAGAGAGAGAGAGAGAGAGAGAGAGAGAGAGAGAGAGAGAGAGAGAGAGAGAGAGAGAGAGAGAGAGAGAGAGAGAGAGAAATAAACTTTATTTATACTCGGGATCTCATCAAAATTATAACAAACGTTACAATATTTGTTTTACATGAGAGCCGATAATTAGTTTTAAATTAAAATACAAAGTATAATACTATATGCAAAGTGTTTATAAAATACTTAATGGAAAAAAATGTTAATAGCTAACGAGGACCAAAGGATGCAATATTGTTTTTAAATGAAGATAGCGTAGTTTTAGATTTGAGCTCAATTGAGAGACGGGCAGACAGACAGACAGACAGACAGACAGACAGACAGACAGACAGACAGACAGACAGACAGACAGACAGACAGACAGACATGCGAGCGGACGGACGGGCAAACAGATACAGACAAACAGAGAGAGAGACAGACAAACAAACAAACAAACAAACAAACAAACAAACAAACAAACAGACAGTTTACTAAATATGCATGAAAAGTAGAGTATAGGACTAAATAAGGGCCAGAATGCTCTGCCAGCATCCTCTATTTATTACCACTCCCTGGAAAAAAGCCCTGGAAATGAGGTTGCACTAAAATACGACAGTCAAATGTTTCAGAAACTCCTCTATACATTTGAAGAGAATTAAGAACGGCATTGCATAAATATAAAAATCCCTGACTGTCCTGAATGGGTGTGAATAGCTCAGTGGTCAGGCGCTGATGCATTGATTCGAAAACTTGGGGTTCGATTCCGGGTTGAGACAGTCAGATATTTCATACTATTTAATATCGTACAAACTAATGCTTACGTCATCATATCTTTGATGTCGACGTCACCTTGTTTTACCAAATAGCCAGCATAACGAAATGCTGCTGCATCAGCCAAACTAATAATACCAAAAAACGAACCTATAGACAGTCCTGAAAAATGGCTAGCTATTTTTGATTGCCTAAAAATACAAAAAACATGTTAGTTGACACTACAACGTAAGGCAAGGCAAGGCAAGGCAAGGCAAGGCAAGGCAAGGCAAGGCAAGGCAAGGCAACAATGCAATGCAATGCAATGCAATGCAATGCAATGCAATGCAATGCAATGCAATGCAATGCAATGCAATGCAATGCAATGCAATGCAATGCAATGCAATGCAATGCAATGCAATGTAATGTGATGTAATGTAATTAATGTAGCATTAGATTATGGTATATATTTTGATATATACCTGTATGGTACGGCCAGCGCTTGGCGATATCTTTCAAAGAATTCTTCTTCTTGACCCAAGGATACAACAGTTTGAATGTTAGATAAAGTTTCTTCTGAAGCCTGGCATAAGCAATTCAAAAGTTAATTGAAAAGAATGTCAAAAAATGTGGAAGGAAGATAGAAGGAAAGGGAGAAAGGGGGGAAAGGAGAAAAACAATGAAAATGAATGAATGAATGAAGAGAAGAAGTAAAACGGGAAGGAGGGAAAGAAGGGAGTAAGTAAGCAAGGAAGGAAGAAGGGAAGGAGGGAAGGAAGGAAGGAAGGAAGGAAGGAAGGAAGGAAGGAAGGAAGGAAGGAAGGAAGGAAGGAAGGACGGACGGAAGGAAGGAAGGACGGAAGGAAGGAAGGAAGGAAGGAAGGGAAGGAAGGAAGGAAGGAAGGAAGGAAGGAAGGAAGGAAGGAAGAAGGGAAGGAAGGAAGGAAGGAAGGAAGGAAGGAAGGAAGGAAGGAAGGAAGGAAGGAAGGAAGGAAGGAAGGAAGGAAGGAAGGAAGGAAGGAAGGAAGGAAGGAAGGAAGGAAGGAAGGAAGGGAGGGAGGGAGGGAGGGAGGGAGGAAGGAAGGAAGGAAGGAAGGAAGGAAGGAAGGAAGGAAGGAAGGAAGGAAGGAAGGAAGGAAGGAAGGAAGGAAGGAAGGACGGAAGGAAGGAAGGACGGAAGGAAGGAAGGAAGGAAGGAAGGAAGGAAGGAAGGAAGGAAGGAAGGAAGGAAGGAAGGAAGGAAGGAAGGAAGGAAGGAAGGAAGGAAGGAAGGAAGGAAGGAAGGAAGGAAGGAAGGAAGGAAGGAAGGAAGGAAGGAAGGAAGGAAGGAAGGAAGGAAGGAAGGAAGGAAGGAAGGAAAGAAGGAAGGAAGGAAGGAAAAAAAGAAAGAAGCAAGGAAGGAAGGAAGGAAAGAAAAAAGGAAGACAGGGAGGAAGGAAGGAAGGAAGGAAGGAAAAAGAAGAAGGGAAAAAAGCGAGGAAGGAAAGAAAAAATAAAAGGAGGAGGAAATGCATAAATGAACGAAAAAATAAAGGAATGGATGAATGGAGAGAGAGCAGATTCATCTTAAACATTATAATTCATCAATGCAACTCACTTGTCCAGCACTAGATATAACGGCATTACTGGACCCTTCACCCATGAAGCTATTTAAAAACCATCCAGCAACGACAAGAATGGGCATAAAAGCCAACATGACCAACGTGAGTCTCCAAGAAGAATGAAAAGCAATAGTAAACCCACCAACTATTGTTACGATTGCTGACACAGCAAGACCAAGTTGAGGTCCTGTGGCCTGAAAGGAAAGACAATAATAAATACATGAAGTCAATAAAAATCCTATAAAATGCGGAACGAATGGAGAGTATGTTATAAATCTTGTGTCATTAGTTATATTTGTGGTGTATCAATTGTCATAATAGTAACACATATATATTGATATTATATATATGACATATGATATGATATGATATGATATGGCGCACGATCACATGATCACAAGATCACGTAATCAAATAATCACGTAATCACATATCACGCGATCGTACGATTACATAATCACATATCACTCGATCGTACGATTACATAATCACATGATCACATATCACGTAATCACATATCACGTGATCGCACGATTACTATATTACATGATCTCACGATCAGATGACATGATCACATAATCACACAATCACGTGATTACATAATCACTTGATCACGTGATCACGTAATAAAAAAATCATATGATCACACAATCACGTGATTACATAATTACAAAATCACATGGGGTTTGCCTAGTTGGGACCTCGTGTCCGTTCGCTAGCCTCTTATCAAACTCATCTTTTACTGTTTGTAATGTATTGTGATCTGTTGTTATTATTGTATTACTGTATTACTTAGTGAGTTTGATTAAAGCTTCTATTACATGATCACACGATGACATAATCACACAATCACGTGATCACATGATCGGAAATTGCATAGAAAATCGGCCACTTTCATGGGGCAGTTCGCAGTCCACGTGCGTGCTGGCTCAAGTGAGTTCTGAGGACATTTGAAACTGATGAATTTGAGAAGGGAAATGGCTTCGTACAACGCGAAAACTCCACGAGTTGTCAACAAACCGTATTCTATGGCAAGCCCAACCTTCGTGCTATGCGCTCGTAGAAGAATTATGGTCGAGCGACGATTTCGAGCGGAGATGTTTGACTTTGAGCTCGGGGTGTCCTCGCTGAAGTGTGCAGCCTGTCAGCCGTGTATTGATGACGTTTACACGCAAGATATTCGTGTTACGCATGCGTAGCTAATACGGGTCAGCCGTATTTCGCGAGCCTCGACAGCCGCCATTTCCGATCGTGTATTGCTGTAAAACGATGTTGTAATAACCTATTCGAATTTTTAATCGTAATCTTGCGTTACAGCTTCCAAAAAAACAAAATTAGCGGCACAAACTCTCTGTCAAGCTACTTACTCCTTGAATCGTAGAAACCTCTGCAGCCAGGCTTGTACATATGGCTCCTGTGCCGTGACGAGGATTGTCATAATACGTCATATCCTTGATAAAAGAGAACCATGAGAATACAGATTTATTAATGACGCAAAAATATTAAGATATAAAAAATATTTCAGCGATTTCCAAACTCTTTAAAAATTCGCGGGAAAAATTATGAGGGGCGCCTTCAAATACGCGACGGAGAACGACACGTTGCCGGGATTTCAAAGTCCAAGTGCAGATGTTTTGGAAAAGTGGCATCCTTCAAGAGATCTTCCGCCGGTTTTAAAGTACTACCTCAACATTTCTTTGGTATTTAATTTATAAATAATTAAAGATTTGAGAAATCCTGGTTCTAAAACTCAGTAATAATTTATGAGCTAAATGTCACGTCAAAAATAGAACTGTGCCGCTCGACTTACTTGTCTGAGGTAAGCTAAAAACGATTGCTCTCTTAATCTTTTTGTCAAAGTATGACCAGCTTTACCTAAAAACCAATCCTATACAATATATAGAAAAATATATTGTATATACCCTGAAATATTTAGATACAAATCAATCAGGAGATCTACGTTTCAGTAGTGACTAGAGAAGTAAGTAAGTAAGTAAGTAAGTAAGTAAGTAAGTAAGTAAGTAAGTAAGTAAGTAAGTAAGTAAGTAAGTAAGTAAGTAAGTAAGTAAGTAAGTAAGTAAGTAAGTAAGTAAGTAAGTAAGTAAGTAAGTAAGTAAGTAAGTAAGTAAGTAAGTAAGTAAGTAAGTAAGTAAGTAAGTAAGTAAGTAAGTAAGTAAGTAAGTAAGTAAGTAAGGAAGGGATGAAGGAAGGAAGGAAGGAAGGAAGGAAGGAAAGAAGGAAGGAAGGAAGGAAGGAAGGAAGGAAGGAAGGAAGGAAGGAAGGTAGGTAGGTAGGTAGGTAGGTAGGTAGGTAGGTAGGTAGGTAGGTAGGTAGGTAGGTAGGTAGGTAGGTAGGTAGGTAGGTAGGAGGGAGGAAGGAAGGAAGGAAGGAAGGAAGGAAGGAAGGGATGAAGGAAGGAAGGAAGGAAGGAAAGAAGGAAGGAAGGAAGGAAGGAAGGAAGGAAGGAAGGAAGGAAGGTAGGTAGGTAGGTAGGTAGGTAGGTAGGTAGGTAGGTAGGTAGGTAGGTAGGTAGGTAGGTAGGTAGGTAGGTAGGTAGGTAGGTAGGTAGGTAGGAGGGAGGGAGGGAGGGAGGACCTTGTCAAAATTCCTAGAACGTACTTTTAAAAAATTACCAACTCCACAACCAAGTCCAATGGCCATATACATAACAGCTAACTTATTTGCCTCATCTTTCATGTCCTCTCTTTGTTTTTCATCGCTGGGATCCTTGCCGAATGCCTACAATATTCAACAGCACATAATCTGTTATAAAAAATTATTCAGAAGTAAGGCAACTTGTCACCAGGGGTCACTCAGTACGCGAGTCACTTGGCAGCCTTTTCCGCTTGCAATGGAAAGAACTCAGTGGAGATAAAAGGAAACTAATAAAGATAAGTTATTATACAATATATTCTTAGTTATAACTTACCTCGTAAATACGACCAAAAGCAATGCCATATAAAAATGGATACGTTCCATATAGAGCAGCGCCAAAACAGCCAATGAACAAGAATTTCCATTCAGGAGCATTTAGCTTTAATATGCTGCCAAATGAAACAGCTTCTACAACATGATCATCTTCATGCTACAAAGTTAGAAAACAATGAACTTTATTAATACATCGCTACCGCACAAGTGTTGATTAATTATTGTCTTGCCTCTGATTATTATACACATAATTAATACGTTACATTAGAGAAAACACCTTATTCCATCTTAAATTTTTGTCTTCTTTATTTTTTCTTTGTTTCACTATCTTTTTTCCCAATTCATCCCTCTTTGCATTCTTCCCTGTTCCCCCTCTTTGCCTCTTTCCATTCGTCCGCTTGTTCGTCGTTCGTTCGTTCGTTCGTTCGTCCGTCCAGTGTCGGATTAACCTTCCCAGGGCCGGGGGCAAAAATATTTTAGGGCCGGTCACAAACTGAGAGCCATCCCCGGAGTACGGTGAACTGAAAGCGTAGGTTGATCGGATTATCGGAGGTTCGTACTTAGCCTCAGGCGCCACTCCCCTCCCGCTTTCAAACAGAAGGGGGCCCGTGGCTGAGATAGCGTGTGATTTTCTCAGGCTAGTTCGGACTTTCAAAGAGAAACTGCATAATTTTTTATTCACTCATTTTTATGGGCCGGTCAGAATTTGGGGCCGAGGGCAAATGCCCCCTTTGCCCCATAGGTAATCCGCCACTGCGTTCGTCCGTTCGTTCGTAGGTACTCAGAAGCTCATAAATTATTATAATTTTTTACACTAAAATATCCCCTGCAGTATACCTTTGATGTTACAGTGCGATGTTCAGTGGCGCTTGAAGCAAGTGAACCCAGTTTAAAAGCCCCATCTAAGAAAAAAAACCAGTTATTCAGTCTGATGTATTCTAGTAAGCTCATTGTCCAGAGTCGGACTGCCTCCGTATTAGGGGCGGTGCCATTAGGGAGAGGGGCGCCGACTCAGGGTTTCTTTCAGAATATTTAACAAGGGGACAAAACAGGCAATACTCACTACGTGTGGGGCAAGGAGCGCCGAAGGCACGACCAACTTCTAGGGGGTTCTGGGGGCATGGTCTCCCGGAAAATTTTGAATTTTAGAGTCTCTGAAATAGCATTTCCTGCATTTTGAGGGGGTTTGAAAGAGTTTTGAAGGATATAAAATACCAAACAAAATATTCAAATATACTCATTTTATATAGGAATACACCATAACATGCAAGGCATACGTCATGAGGAGATGTCAACCATTAATTAGGTGACTACTTCAGGTCAGGCTGTCAGCTGCATGAAGCATACTAAAATATTATTTAATCGTAATATACTATTAGCTGTACCATACTGATTAAAACGTAAAACGACTATAAATCCCAAATCGTGTTTTGAAATAGGAATTGCACTACATATCAAATATAATATTATACAACGGGAAAGGGGAGCAGTAACGGCATCCTAAGGGGGCGCATGTGCCATTGGCACAATGGCACATAGGGCCAGTCCGACTCTGTCATTGTCTCCATTGCGAAGTAACGTCATTGCAACAGCGGCGTTATCACAAAAGTGACGTCATTATAAAGATGACGTTATCACAAAAGTGACGTAATCAAAAAGTGACGTCATCAGAAAAGTGACGTCATTACAAAAAGTAAAATGACATCACGGTGCCATGGTCAGTATGACGTCATCATGTAATGTGACGTCATCGCTTCAACCCTCTACTTCTTCAGGGCTAGCAACGCCACTTTCCGTAGCAACTGTTCTAAACAATGAATATTGTTCTTATAGTGAAATAAAAGTAGCGTGCTGCGTAGGCAGTGTTGAAACAACAATCGAAATATAGTAAGGTTTGATATACCATGGATAGTAAAAAGACTGGATTGGAAACTTGATGGCGTGAGCATAACAACCTGGTTGCAATTGACAAGCTTAAAAAACCCGAGTATATTCAAAGTTTGGGATTAATACAGCCTAAAATGATAATCGAATTGTCTGTAAATACGACAAAGCCACAATACGGGCGTCTATTCTTACTCATTTTAAAAGAAGATATCAAGGTTTACTAGTTAAAATATGCATCCCAAATTCCGAGCAAAACAAAGCACCAGTTTCTTCAAAACAACACAGGAATCATCAAAACAAAGATCAACAACGCTTACCCCGAACGCTCGATTGTGGCTTAGGCAGGTTTGTAAGGCGATAAAATCATTTGAAACGTCAACATAGTCATCCGAATGTGAGGATATGAAGAATTTGAAGAAAAGTTCACTAAAAACCTCAGTAAAACAAGCGTACTCACGCCATTCGTGACATCACAATTTGCAACTAGGTTTCAACATCTCTCGAGCAAAGAAAAACGCTTTTCAGCCAATCGGCGGCCTGGAAACACCTCACATGACTATTAGTTTCCAATCCACTCATTTTACTATCCATGGATATACTGCCGAAACAGAGAACGAAGAACAAAAAAAGGTGAAATGTCCTACAAAGACAGACTATTGGCGCTGGATCTATTACCATTATGCTATGACAGAGAAGGCAAGGATCTAGTATTCTTCTACAAAGCTCTGTACGGTTACACTAATTTAAATATTGATGATTACGTTACTTTCGTTCCTCATGGCCGTGTACTAGATTAAGTGATAATTTCTTTAACCTTAAAACTTCTATAAGTAAAACCAGTACCTTTCAGGCCTCATATTTTAATCGTATTACCAAACTCTGGAGCTTCACCTGTAAAGTAGCTCTATCTAGCAGTTTTCCCAATCCTTCAGCATTTAAGAAGTTTTTGAAAAAGACATTTTTAACCTTGGTCAAATCAACTTTCGACATTGATAAATGTACATGGACTCTTGTACGCAATTGTTCCTGCCACAGGGTACGTCCAGGATCAGATTAACTGTTTTATACATTATAATTTTTTATGATTTCCCTTTTAAAACAAAAATACTTTTTTTTTAGAATTTTTTATTTAGTAGGGAGGTGCCTCGCATGGGTCGTACGAGCCCGTTCGCACCTTCCCTTTTGGGCCGCTTAATGTTCTTAATATCGATAGTAATAATTTATTGTTTTTTGTTAGTTAACTTGCTTTTTGATAAGTATTAATCTCTGTATTTAGATTATTTATTATGTTATTGGACCCAATAAAGCTGAAAAAAAAAAACTAATAAAAAAATAACGTCGCGAGCGAGGCCCCTCGTCAGAGAGAAACTTTAGACTCTACGTTCTCTGTTTCGGCTGTATATCTAACCTTACTATATTTCGATTATAGTTCTTGCCTTTTGCTATCTCAACTGAATCTTCTAGTTCGTTATCATCATCATCATCATCATCGTCTGCATGGGTTCTCTGAAACGCAACACAAATAAGATGTTACTCGCTGCCTCTGTCGTAATACCATCAAACGTTAACGTTAGCGGGATGTAGAGTCACATTATAACCAATCAGAAAAACAGCACCACCACCAACATCACCACCATCACCACCACCACCACCACCACCACCAACAACAACAACAACAACACCACCACCACCACCAACACCCTCAACACCACCACCACCACCACCACCACCACCACCACCACCACCACCACCACCACCAACACCACCACCACCAACACCACCACCAACACCACCACCAACACCACCACCAACACCACCACCAACACCACCATCAACACCGCCACCAACACCACCACCACCAACACCACCACCAACACCACCACCAACACCACCACCAACACCACCACCAACACCACCACCAACACCACCATCAACAACACCACCACCACCACCACCAACAACAACATACAACAACAACAACAACAACTTATAATTCTAAAACATTTTCCACACCTGTAACATCACCAGGGTACTATAAAGACCGTCCAACGCCATCAGTTCAGCGTGAGTGCCCATCTCAGCAACATGTCCATCTCTAACAGCAACAATAATATCAGCATTTTTGATTGTCGATAAACGATGAGCAATAATGATTGTTGTACGACCTTCACCAGCCTAAGGTATCAAAACAAATTATCAATAAGCTGAGGAGTCTCAATAAATTGGTGAAAGATAATTATTCCACTCACTCTATCAAGAGCCTCTTGAACAACACCTTCACTATGGGAATCCAAGGCAGACGTAGCTTCGTCCAGCAACAGTATCTTGGGATTTCTAACTAAAGCTCGTGCAATAGCTATTCTCTGTTTTTGTCCACCGCTCATTTGAGCTCCTCGTTCACCACAGAGAGTATCGTAACCCTAATACACAAAAACATTCCCTGGTAATGTCGAAAAATACCTGCATCTATGTAATTAAGATCACAATTCATGTCCAACGTAGAATGGACTTAATTTTTTAGTTTTCTGTTTGCTTGTTTTTTGTTGTTGTTGAAATTGGGTTTTTTTGTGAGTCTATTTTTATGGGAGAAGGGTAAAAAGTGGGCAGACAGTGCCCAATATCTCCCAAACTATCTCCCAAACAATTGGATGCGTAACAACAAGTGTTTTAGAAGTTGATGGTACGCTAAATTCGAGTATACAGTATTTCTCTGGCCTTTGGGGAGCACGGATGGCGTGTGCTGTCAACGCGCTGCCGCTCACCAAAAGTTAAGCCCGGTTAGACATTAAGCCCTGTTAGTACTTGGATGGGTGACCGCTTGGGAATGACCCTGTTGCCGAGTTGGGGAATTCACTTGAATGAGGCCTGGTAACACAGAAAAAATCTCAAAAAACAAGCCCAAAATATTATACTTTTAATAGAATCCGTCAATGAATACTTCAATACCTGAGGGAAATTTTTGATAAAATCGTGAGCATTCGCCATTTTCGCAGCTTCTTCTATTTCGTTCTGAGTAGCACCTTCGTAACCAAAAGCAATGTTCTCAGCAATTGTGGTGGCAAATAGAACTGGTTCTTGGTTTACTACTCCAATTAAACTACGAAGATGGTGGACATTAAGAGACTTGATGTCTTGACCGTCAAGTTTTACCTTCAAAATAATTTAAATAATTATTTTTAATTTTTAAAGATTTTATATTATATTTTTTTAAAATTTACTTTCAAATTTTTAAGACAAAACTGCATTTTATATAGTCACCCATGAATAAATGTTAGGTGTACTTTTAGTACGATACTTACAGTTCCTGACACGGGATCGTAAAATCTTTGAACTAATTTCACAATTGTGCTTTTCCCGCAACCACTCTCACCCACAAGAGCAACTCGTTTGCCGCTTGGAACTTTGAGATTGAAATCTTTTAAAACCTGTTTGAAATAATAATAATAATAATAATAAGATAAACAATTACGTACATAAAAAGTAAAAAAGTAAATAAAAACAAACAAAAACCCCCCCCCAAAAAAGGAAATAAATTCAGTAAGAAAAAAAAAAAGAAACAAAGAGACAAAGAAAGAAAAAAAAAACAAAGAAGAAAGGAAAGAAGGAAGGAAGACAAGGAAAAAGGAAAGAAGAAATGAATGAATGAATAAATAAATAAATAAAGGAAGGAGAGAGAGAAAGAAGGAAGGAAAGAAGGAAGGAAGACAAGGAAAAAGGAAAGAAGAAATGAATGAATGAATGAATAAATAAATAAATAAAGGAAGGAGAGAAAGAAGGAAGGAAGGAAGGAAGAAAGAAAGGATGGATGGATGG
The DNA here is from genome assembly GCA_035771165.1 of Paragorgia papillata. Lineage (NCBI taxonomy): Eukaryota > Metazoa > Cnidaria > Anthozoa > Scleralcyonacea > Coralliidae > Paragorgia > Paragorgia papillata. The sequence goes on along the minus strand of JAWNZC010000430.1, from coordinate 959,625 downwards.
AAGAAAGGAAGGAAGGAAGGAAGAAAGAAAGAAAGAAAGAAAGAAAGAAAGAAAGAAGGAAGGAAGGAAGGAAGGAAGGAAGGAAGGAAGGAAGGAAGGAAAGAAGGAAGGAAGGAAGGAAGGAAGGAGGCAGGAAGAAAGGCAATAACAATAACAACGTAAAAAATAGGAAAGAAAACCTGAAGAATGAAAAAATTAGGAAATTCGATCCTCGGAAATAGCTGATTACTGATCACTTACTTGAACAGATTGTCTCGTTGGATAAACAAAATTAATATGAGAGAAGTCTACTTCGCCATTGTTGATTGTCGTTCTGAGTCCCGAGTAGGATGACGCATCAATTTCAGACTTCTAGTAACAAACATGCAGCACAAGATGAGCAGAATATAGAAGAAACATTTTTGAACATTTAATTTTACGATTTGAAACAAATTTTCTTACTCGATCAATAATATTGAATATCATAAAAGCTGCAGCTTGCGCAGCAGCAAGGGCTTCAGCGCTCGAACCCGACTGTGCCATCATCGAAGCAGTTGTCGCAAGAGCAAAAAATACCTAAAAAGAAAAGCATAAAAGAACTTTGAAGTGGAGTGGAGTAGAGTGGAGTGGAGTGGAGTGGAGTGGAGTGGAGTGGAGTGGAGTGGAGTGGAGTGGAGTGGAGTGGAGTGGAGTGGAGTGGAGTGGAGTAGATAGATAGATAGATAGATAGATAGATAGATAGATAGATAGATAGATAGATAGATAGATAGATAGATAGATAGATAGATAGATAGATAGATAGATAGATAGATAGATAGATAGATAGATAGATAGATAGATAGATAGATAGATAGATAGATAGATACTAAGATAGATACTAAGATAGACAGACAGACAGACAGACAGACAGACAGACAGACAGACAGACAGACAGACAGACAGACAGACAGATAGAGTGGAGTGGAGTGGAGTGGAGTGGAGTGGAGTGGAGTGGAGTGGAGTGGAGCGGAGTGGAGTAGAGTAGAGTGAAGTGGAGTGGAGGGGAGTGGAGTGGAGCGGAGTGGAGTGGAGTGAAGTGAAGTGGAGTGAAATAAACGCATTAAAACTTACCGTTATACCATCACCCGGATCCGCATCATCATCCCTGACCAACTTTATAAGATACCTACATAATAACGTTAGAAAAAATGTGTAACTGACTGTGATATTTGGTAAAACAAATAACGTGTTCCTAGTGCAATTCAAGTGGATTCTGTCGCATAAGTAAAATGAAAGTGAAAATAAAGGTAAAGGTTTTTAGTTTGTAGAGGTTTAGATAGAGGTAGAGGTAACTGCAAAGGTACATGGAGGTACAGTTAGGGATAAAAGTAGTGGTCTTGAAAATAGAAATAGAAGGCAGCCCAGTTATTACTGTGAAAATAATTAAACTTTTTTTTCTTTTGTAAAGCGTCGAGATGGTAAAGACGAAAGGTAGAGGTAGTGGTAAACAGGGAGATAGAGGTGGTGATGGAGGTAGTGGTGGTGGTGCAAAAGAAGGAGGTCCACCACTACCAGCGCCTCTTCCTCTATCTCCACCTTTAACGCTACCACCACCACTACTACCACCACTACTACCACCACCACTACTACCGCCTCTTCCTCTACCTCCACCTTTACCGCTATCACCACCAGTACCACCACCATTACCAAGTGGTGGGAGCGGTGGCGTTAAAGGTGGAAGTAGAGATGGTGGTGGTGGTAGTGGTAGAGGTAGCAGTAAAGGGAGAGGTAGAGATTGTGGTTGTGTTAGTGGTGGTGGCAGCGGTAGCATTAAAGGTGGAAGTAGAGGAAGAGGTGGTAATGGTGGTAGCGGTAGCGGTGGCGATAAAGGTGGAAGTAGAGGTGGTGGTGGTTGAGGTGGTGGTGGTTGAGGTGGTGGTGGTAGAGGTGGTGGTGGTGGTAGAAGTAGCAGTAAAGAGGGAAGTAGAGATAGTGGTAGTGGTGGAAGTAGCGGTAAGGGTAGAAGTAGAAAAAAAGGTGGTGGACGTCGAGGAGACAAAAACAGAGAAAGTCACACTTACCAGATAGACACAGCATAGTTGCAGTATACAACGAACAGAAAAATTCCTATTCCAAATCCTGTGCTAAAATTTTTCTTAATGCCATATTTACAAGCATCAACAAGACTCTCATTGTACCTAAAATGTTGCAAGGTGAATAATTTTACATTTCCAAAATTTACGAAACGTATTTACTCTAGCCTTTGAGTACATAACGACTGGTAACGTATCTATGCTTACAGACGTTTGGTGGACGTTCGTCAAGCTCAATTACTCAGATTTCTGAGCCCCAGACATGGTTCGAACCTGCATCTTTCTAATGACCGGTTAGACGCTCTAACCATTGAGCCACTGAGGCTTAGATGGAGAGCTAAAGTTGCAAATTCATGGTCATATGCGCTCTTAAGTGGTAGCGTTTGCATATGAGATGTAGTCAAAGTGATATGATAAGTAATTAATAGATACAGCATGAGCAGCAGATCTGTATCTGATTTATAAAATACTAATGCATCTAAGTAATCAAGTTCACCAACTATTTTGGGGATACGGTCTGTTTTAGCCGAGAAAATCGAAGCTAAAGCTTATGTAAATCAGGACGATGCTGTATCCGATTTACAACCACTGCTACGGTATTGATTTCTTTTGTGTTTTCTTCATGAATTATTAATGAGTATTTTAAGTTGTACGTATACATGCAGTGTATGTAGTATACGTTTGCAAGCTCGGTGTAATGCAACAGTTTGGTAGACGATCGTCAAGCTCGTACTCCCTGTCTGGGGCTCAGAAATACTAGCAAACTTCTGTTATAAATAGGTTTGTTGTTAAAATCATTAAATCTTACAACTCAGTTTGCTTTTCTTCTCCTCCAAAAGCTGCTACAGTTCGGATGGAAGAAATACTTTGCCCCGCTACATGGCCAGCTTTAGAGTAAGCTTCTAGTTCTTTAGCTGTATAAGCACCGACTACCTGGTAAACATAATAAAACTATTTTCATTAATGTCCTTCGTTCTCTCCTTTCTTCATCCCTCTGTCTTGTCCATCCCACTCTCTTTTCCACTCCATTCCACTCACTCACTTTCTTTCTCACTTCATTAATCTTGTCCGCCTTATCTGTCTTCACCCTTCTCTCCCCCTCTATATCTTATCTCTCTTTCTACCTCCCTTCATCCCTCCATTCTTCTCCCTCTCTCCTTCCCTCCCGACCCTCTCTAAGCACTCTTCTTTCATCGCTCTCTTTTCTCCCCTTCCTCTACCTCCATCTTTCATCTCTCTTCATCCCTGTCTCCCTTCCTTCCTCCCTCTCTCTCATTTCCTGTCTTCCCTTCCCCCCTCTCTCACTAACTCCTCTTCCGTCTCTCTCCACTCACTCGTTCCCTCAAAAACTAGTGCATTTCCTGTTTCTCTTAATTTTCCCTGGATCTTCTAAACATTTTATTCTCTTACCTTTCCCATTATTGTTCCAACAATCACTATCATTGGAACTATTGTTAACATTACTAACGTTAGTTGCCATACATATATAAATCCAATTACATAACCAGCGATAAAAGACACTAAACTCGATATAAGACGACCTAGTTTTGAACCAATGCCATCGGAGATATTGTTTAAGTCTCTGTAAAAATAAATGGTTATGTATATTCTATTTTCCAGTTCCTATTGGTACAAAATCACATTTTTAGCTATACTGTTCACCAACAATCCGCCCGTGTGCCAAAGCAAAAATTATGCAATTTATAGTGGGTACCAAGATGAATAAAATAAAAATTGATCAATTCCGTACATGAACTAAAGTTTGTCATTCAATTTCTCAATCTTGTTTGATTATAATAATGATGATGATGATAACGACAATAATAAGGATAATCATGATAGTCATAACGATGATAATGGTGATAATGATGATGATAATAATGATGATACTAATGATGATGATAATAATAATTATGACAATGATGATGATGATAATAATGATGATGATAATGATGATGATAATGATGAGGATGATGATGATGACAATGATGATGATGATAATGATGATGATGATAATTATGATGATAGTAATGATGATAATGATGATGATAATAATAATAACGATGATAATGATGATAATGATGATGGTAATAATGATAACGATAATGATGATGCTGGTGATGATGGTGATGGTGGTGATATTGTTGATGTTGATAAAAATGATAGTAACATTAATAATAATAATAATAAAAACAAGAATACATACTCTGAAAGTCGTGCGTTTAACTCTCCACTGGAATGCTCATCAAACCAACCAATCTCCTGGTAGATGATATTTCTAAACATGGCCAATCTCATTTTATAAACTTGTCGTTCTGCAGCAAAACCAAGAAGACCAAGTCCCATCCAAGCAAACAAAAAATTAGCAACCGCCACTCCGAGGTACCACATCGCTATTTTTGTCATGGAATCTTCTAAATCTATTACGTCCGTACAATTTTTGCTACGATTACACAGTGTGTAGTCAACAAAGTCGCTCGTCAGAGAACCAAAAATGATAAACTGCGCAGGCGTTAAGACACCGTAGATAAATGAGCCAATCACACCGAGAGTAACCAAAATTTTATCAGTCTTATCACAAAAACGAAACTAAAAATGAAGCACATATAATCACAAAAACGAAAACATAGTTAATTAATGTGTCCGGATAGTCTAGTTAACAGACGTTTGGCAGACGATCGTTCATGCTGAGCTCAATTACGCAGAAAAGATTTCTGAGCCATGTCTGGGGCTGAGTAATTGCATGAGCAATTGAGCTTGACGAACGTCCACCAAACACCTGTTACATTACACCAAGCTCGCAAACGTACCACATACACTATATGTATACCTCTACACGTACAACTTATCATATAGGCTAGTTAAATCATACAAAATTGCATACAAGGCGCTCCAGGCAGCCGCCAACGCAACGACACAGTTCAGACCACGGATCACAGCTAAGATGTTAGGTGTTGATTTTATGGAGGGAGGAAAACCGGAGAACCCGGCGAAAAACCTTCGAAGCACAGGAGAGATCAACTACAACTCTACTCACATGAGTCCAAACCCGACAACGGGGTCATTCCCGAGCGGTCACCCATCCAAGTACTAACCCCGTCTAACCGGGCTTAACTTTTTGGTGAGAGGCAGCGCCCTAACAGCACACGCCACCCGTGACGAACGTCCACCAAACACCTGTTACATTACACCAAGCTCGCAAACGTACCACATACACTACATGGATACTTACACGTACAACTTATCATATAGGCTAGTTAAATCATACAAAATTGCATCAATTTGTTTTCCTACATAAAGTTTTAATGCAGATTTGGGTTTTGTTTTAGTTCATTGCATAGCTCTAGTGTATGGTGGTCTTGAATATTGAAACGTTTTATAGCCTTTATACTCTCAAAGTTTACCGAATTTCTCTAGATACGAAAGCGCTACAAGTATAAAACTTTTGTTGGGGAAGAGTGCGCCAATCCCATCGTTCCCTGCGCGCTCTCCTTTCCAATCGCGCATGGTCACAGAATAAGCATGCTGGCCAAGGCAGCCCTGTCTCACACTCAACTGTGCACTAAGAAAAACAAAAAAATAGGCACTCCAGGACTGCATGAGGCTACTCAAATTCAATTTGTGCAATTTTGTGCAATTTCAATTGTGCAATTTTGGCAAAATTTTCAAATATCGCTTGTAGTGTAAATCCTTAATTGTACTCGCCATCATATGATTACCCAGCCTAGACACTAGGCCTTCTATATATCTTGGCGGGGCTCGCGTGCCTGTAGGGGTTTGGAACCAAGCGGGAAATATCTTGCTATAGGTTCCAGACCTCTGCGAATGCAAGCCCTCGTGAGAATAGAAGGTCTAGTGTCTAGGCTGATGATTACCTATACTTACCAAAGTCTTTAATGGTACCAGCGAGACAGGTTTATCTTTGTCGCTAAAAAGTTTAAGAAAACCAGAGATTATTTAAGTGCATATGCAGCGAAATTGAAGTTCAAAAAGTGAATTTATAAAGATGGACGTTTACAGTTTGTCCTTATCTCATTTCGTTCTTGAGATATTGAAAATATATTTTTATACGTAAATAACGTCATGAAAAGTTTCAAGTGATTTACTTGCCATTATTGCAAAAATAGAGCGTTTTCACTCACGTGATCGGTGGCCCCATTGGGGTGGTGAAACAATACGAAATATTTGAATAAGAACGAGCTAATTCCCATACCGTACACCAATATGGCCGCCATTTCATTGTTTTGGTACACCAATATGGCCGCCGTGACGTCAGATGAAAACGCTCTATAGACATGATTTTCCAACGAGTCATTATACAGTGTGAAGGCTGGTTTCCACTCTTTTCCTCAGGACAGGAACGGACAGGGAAGTTTGCTTTGTCTCGTGAGCTCTTATTATTATTATTCTTTATTTAAGGAGGATAAGTTTTTCAGCAGAGCTGGTGGGGTCCTCCATTTACAGCTAAGACCTATAGGTGTTGATTTTACGGAGGGAGGAAAACCGGAGAACCCGGCGAAAAACCCTCGAAGCACAGGAGAGACCAATTAAACTCTACTCACATGAGTCCCCACCCCGAGAACGGGGTTGTTCCCAGACGGTCACCCATCCAAGTACTAACCCCGTCTAACTGGGCTTAACTATTGGTGAGAGGCAGCGCCCTAATAGCACACGCCACCCGTGCTCCCCAGTCAGTCGGAACTAATAGGGACCTTAAGATGCTAGGACGACGACGGCAGTTAAAAAGCAATTCAAATTTTAGCATTAAAAATAAGTCACGGTTAACTGACTACTGTATTCAATACTCGAAGCTTGTTTTATAATTTTCAAAGTGTTAAAACGGTTGCAGTGTCTGTGTTAAGGCAATCTCAGACAACAGTTCTCATCACCCCACGAGTCAACGTCGTCCTGAAGACGTGAAAATGCTCTGAGTGGCGTTGTATACAGAGTGAGGACGATGTCCAGATTACTCCTGGGACTAGAAATTATTCATTATCTTTGTTTTGCAAGAATAATGCTTTTGTTTGAAGGACGTCGTCCTCAAAGTTGCCATCGTAGATCTTAATTAAGATCCCTAATAGTAGTGACGAGGAAGCCAAGACAAGCTCATTAAGCTTATTTGGGGTTCAATACTTTGGCGAGTCATTCAATCACATGCAACAGGGTGAGGAAAATCGCCTGTGTAACTGGACTTTTAATAATATACGCCATTCGCCAGAGGAGAACCCTCAGGTATTCTGGGCAGCAAATAGGTTAGTATTATACAGCAGCCAATTCTTTCAAGAACTTATCAACTTCGTTATATAAAGGTTATAGCATGGACAACTCGAGTGGAAGTGAGTCCTAGGGTTGGTCAATTAATCAGATGAATTATTTCGAATAGCCGAATGTGACGTTTTCGTGTGTAATAGGGACTTTAAGCCGACTCAGACAACGGGCTATGGCTAGTTGGCTACGGTAGAAAGTTTAACAGTGGTATTAAATGGAGGTGTATTTATACATTCAAATTTTAAGATACACAATCGCGCGGACTCGTTTTGTTCTTAAGAATTAAAGAAAAAACACTTGTTCAATCTATGTTAGTCACGAGAATACGACTAAGCTCTTCCAAGGCTTCTGTAGTGACTCAGGTTCCGGTCTTTACAACGTAAAAATGCTTTTTCTACATTGTCAACAGAGCCATGACGGCGTAAAGATTACTCTTGAATGGAATGGAATTATTGAATTCGTCACAATAAACATATACATGCATGGTTACGGTTTCAGATCACAGGACGACGACGGCGGTTAAAAAGCAATTCAAATTTTAGCATTAAAAAGAAGTCACGGTTAACTGACTACTGTATCCAATACTTGAAGCTTGTTTTATAATTTTCAAAGTGTTAAAACGGTTGCAGTATCTGTGTTAAGCAATCTCAGACAACAGTTCTCATCACCCCACGAGTCAACGTCGTCCTGAAGACGTGAAAATGCTCTGAGTGGGCGTTGTACACAGAGCGAGGACGGTGTTCAGATTACTCTTGGGACTAGAAATTATTCATTATCTTTGTTTTGCAAGAAGAATGCTTTCGTTTGAAGGACGCCGTCCTCAAAGTTGCCGTCGTAGATCTTAATTAAGATCCCTAATAGTAGTGACGAGGAAGCCAAGACAAGCTATACAAATATGCCTTTCTTTACAGAGTTTGCATTATGTGGTGACATCTATTTTAAGTTTGGTTATTTTGGTTGTTTAGATAAATAAGCACAGAAAATTTTAATTATAAAACGTTGCCGTAGTCGTTGTTTTCTTATCAAAGTCCCTTAAAGCCGCAGGTAATGCTACATGCAGGTAAATACTTCATAAACATCGTCTGACTGGGAATATGACCCATAATAAATCACTATTACTTTATAAACACTACTCCACCGTATTCACGACTGTGGGAATATGACCTATAATTAAAAGCATACCCTGGAGAAGCTTCGAATCCAACTTCTAATGATGGCTTTAGCTCGTCACGCGAATCCAAAAGCGGTGTTTTTTCATCAGTCATCGTTGAACACCAGTGTATCACCAAACTGTGTTCACGAATGATAATTTCAGACTTCAAAGCACATGCAAATTCCAATGTTTGGCGAGGTTTTTGTAGCGTGAAATTATTCTCTTGACTGGTATACACTCTTGAACGGTAGGTCTGAATAAAGGTAGTTCACGTTTCAAACTAAAAACAAAGAAAAAAAATACAAAGAGACAAATGAGAACGCTTGAATGAATCCCTTAAGGCGGTTTTCCACTTGCGAATTTTTTCGCGCGAATCGACATTTCTATAGACCTTATTCAAAAATGGCCGCCGAATTAAAATTATTTTATATACATATAAATTAGCCCTTATGAACTCGTTTTCATGTGTGAAATTCAAAAGAATTTTTACTTTAAAACGAGGTCATAAGGGCTAATTTATATGCACATAAAAGAATTATAATTCGGCGGCCATTTTTGAATAAGGTCTATTGTAAATATTGAATAGATTTCTAATTAGTTCCAGCCGAGAGCTCATAAAACGCGAAAAAATTCGCAAGTGGAAAACTGGCTTTTAGTCGTCGTTTGGAAAACAGCCCCATGTGAACAACCTTTATTTTAAGCACGCGGTACACGTTATACCGATTTGTGACCATGCATGCATACTTGTTCTATTTAAGAAATGGCTCATGGTTTAGCGTGCTCCATCGAGTTATGGATACACTTGGGAAATTGGGAGAGCACGAAAAAATCGTAAGAGTTGGTCGAGGCGTAGCCGAGACCAACTCTAGATTTTTGAGTGCTCTCCCAATTTCCCAAGTGCATCCATAACTCGATGGAGCACACTAAACCATGAGCCATCTCTTTTATAACATAGCATTAAATCCTTTCACAAGCCGGCGAATCGTTTTGGTTGTTGTTTTTTTACTTTCGTAGCCAAACTCAAAAATCTAGAGTTGGTCTCGGCTACGCCTCGATCAACTCTTACGATTTTTTCGTGCTCTCCCAATTTCCCAAGTGTATCCATAACTCGATGGAGCACACTAAACCATGAGCCATCTCTTTTATAACATAGCATTAAATCCTTTCACAAGCCGGCGAATCGTTTTGGTTGTTGTGTTTTTTTACTTTCGTAGCCAAGTCTTCTTTGTTCACTAAAATCCAACCAAAAGGACAGTTTAAACTCGGTTACCCAGAGCCAGTTTATGTCTTCTGGGTCGTTGTTCTTTATTACTCAATACAAATAAATGACTTGGTATTTTGATAATTTAAAAGGCCGTAATTTAAAACTCAGTTTTGTCTTGAAATTTTTCCCCGCGCGTTTTTCCCGTGCTCCATCGAGTTATGGGAGCACGCACGACAGCCAATCAAAAACGTTGCTATATCAAAGCTATGTTATAAACACAATTTGATGGGAAAGTTTATCTACTAAATTCATGGGGTGTTGGTGGCAGTGGTTAGCGCACGTGCCTATCACTTCTGCGAGCTAGGTTCGGTTTCCGCTCTTGCTTGTGAGAAGAGTGCTTCCAGTTTGACTCTACCAAACACCACAGGTTTCCTCCTGAGGCTGCAGTAACACTGGACCAACGAGGGATGGCCCTTACTGGTCCTCTAGGGATAACAGTTTAGATATAATTGAGTTATCCAGTATAAAGTTAGTTAAGTTAATTTGAAAGTATACATAACTTCATGCCTATGGCTTATGGGTAAATTAAATACAGTCGTATTAGGGGTTGGATGGTGGACACCGAGGAACGTTGCCAAAATCGTGGGATACCGACATAAAACCACCACATGAATTAATTCAAGTCGAAGCCCGGTTACCTAGGCTTCTAGGGTGACCCTAGTGGCGTGATAGGGTTACCCTGGCGTCCTTGTAAACACGACAAACAAAAAAACAACAAGAAATGTACTCCTAGAGTAACCAGGCCCTTAGCTAGAATTGCGTTCGCGTTGTGCGCGTTTTCTAAGCAGTGGATCACCCCGGCTGAAAGACAAAACGTAATTCTATAAAGAGTTGCTTTACATTTTCAAGTATGTTGTAAAGTATTTTCAAATCAAGAAAATCAATCGGACACTGAACAGGAGATAAAAAGCTTCGTTAGGACGGGATGTCACAATATGGGATTTTATTTTAGTCACACAACCCATAATTTATATCATTATTTAAACATTATTTCTACTTTTTATCTGTACTAATTATACCGTGTTCTTATAATTGACAAAAAATTGAACTCACCTCAACTAACCTTAAACTTGACCAGAGCTGACCTACCTTACTTCTTTCCATCCCCTCCCCTTACCTCGCCTCACCTCACCTCACCTTAGCTACCATACCATACCATACCACTCCCACCTCACCTTACCTCACCCCACTTCACCTCACCTCACCTTAGCTACCCTACCCTACACTACCCTACAATACCACAACACCACACCATACCACACCTCACCTCACTAGAGGTTATAAAAAATGTTAAAAAGCTAAGAAAGTTGATTAGAAAATTAGAAAATATTTTAATACTTTCACACACACACATTCAGTAGTTATAATGTAGTTAAAGCTTATTCAGCCACTTAACTAGATTTAACTGCTGTTCAAATTAATTGATATAAATATTTTCCACACCCAATTACATCTGCTGGACCTTTCTTTTGCTATATTACGTGTCCTTGCTTGCCAGGGACTGCGCTTTATTCAAAGCATGATAGATTCCTTTCAACGCTAGGAGTTGTTGGTGAGTGCCTCGTTCAACCACTCGACCATTTTTGATAACGACAATAACATCAGCATGTTGAATGGTTGATAAACGATGAGCAATTACTATAGTGGTTCGATCAATGCTGGCTTTGTCCAAAGCTTGTTGTACAGCCTGGAAAAGATACAGTATACATTTTATTAAGCTCCACTCCAAGGTCTTGTACATCCACGTGTTGTTAGGCAAAGTGCACCTAAACAAGACCAACGCAACACAGCACAGCACAACACAGCACTGCATAGCACAGAACAGCACAGCACAACACAACACAGCACAACACAACACAACACAACACAAGAAAACACAACACAACACAACACAACACAACACAACACAGCACAGCACAGCACAAGACAGCACTGCAGTGCAGAGCACAGCACATGCAACACAGCACTACATAGCACTGCATAGCACAGCACAACACAGCGCAGCGCAGCACAGCACAGCGCAGCAGAACCCAACCCAGTGCAGTACAGTGCAGCACAGCGCATCGCAGCGCAGCACAGTGCAGTGCAGTGCAGTGCAGTGCGGTGCAGTGTAGTGCAGCGCAGCGCAGCACAGCACAGCACAACCCAGCAAAGCCTAACACACCACCAACACCAACATGTAGATCGTTAAACCTTTTCACTTTCAGTATCTAACGCCGAGGTTGCTTCATCCAGTAAAAGTATTTTTGGGTCCCGAACCAAAGCTCGTGCAATGGCAATCCTTTGTTTCTGTCCACCAGATATAAGAGTGCCTTTGTCTCCAACAATAGTGTCATAACCCTGACAAGAAAATTCGAAAACAAGTTTCTCATGACAACCATGGACTCAA
>JAWNZC010000430.1:940000-942500 GCA_035771165.1 Paragorgia papillata | reverse complement strand
CTAAAATGTTGAACAGCAGAGAATCTAAAAACATGCTTATAAGGGAGTGCAGACAACGTCTCTTTTTTGGAGGGATAGTGCCGGCATAAGACAGTCGAGAAATCAGGTCTGGAAACTCTGCGAAAGTCTTTGTGCTATCTTTTTGTTCACATTTATGCGAACTTGTGTGCACGGTAAAAACAATGTTATTATTATTATTATTCTTTATTTAAGGAGGATAAGTTTTTCAGCAGAGCTGGTGGGGTCCTCCATTTACAGCTAAGACCTATAGGTGTTGATTTTACGGAGGGAGGAAAACCGGAGAACCCGGTGAAAAACCCTCGAAGCACAGGAGAGACCAACTAAACTCTACTCACATGAGTCCCAACCCCGAGAACGGGGCTATTCCCAGACGGTCACCTATCCAAGTACTAACCCCGTCTAACCGGGCTTAACTATTGGTGAGAGGCAGCGCCCTAATAGCATGTGTTTTTAGTATGATGAAGCAATCATCCAATAACAGCGTTTGGGTTCTATCGCTCAACCGTGTTATTGAAATATTAATAAGCGAAAAACAAAAGATTTGTGCACGGTGAGGACCGTCTCAATATAAAATCACAGCTCATTATAGGCGCTTTGAAGTTTACAGAGTTTCCAGACCATTTTTGTCGATTGGTTAAGGCACTGGTAACAAGAGAAAAAAGTTATATCTATTTAATATATAAAATAGAGTGTTTTATTAATGTTTCCGCCACTAATAAAAACGATAATCTCACATGTGTGATTATTTATGATAATCTCACATGTGGCGATTATCGTAAAACGTATTAGAGTTTACTGCTCTATTTCTGTGGGGAAATAGGACTGTTTTTTATATAATAAACAGAACAATACATGAATGCTTGGAAATTTGAAATTTATTTCTCGTGTTGACCAAGTTATATCTCACGAGTGAGCAAAGCGAATGAGTGAGATATCCTGGTCAACACTCGAAATAAAGTTCATATTTCCGCACATGTCTTCAAATGAGACCAGTTGCGCAAATACAATATCAAATACAACATTTTGGAAGAATTTAAACCGTGAGCTGTAATTTTAGTGCTTTGCTCTGACCATTCAACTATGGAGGTTGAAGTGTATTTAGTTCGCTACGACGTGTGGCGGCAGTAATTTGATTGGATATACTAACCTGATAAAGAAGACCTAAAGTAACGCCATATAAAAATGGATATGTACCATACACAGCAGCACCTAAACAACCAATTAGCAAGTATTGCCATTCAGGAGCATTCATCTTTAATATGCTGGCAAATGAAACAGGTTTTACACGTTCATCGTCATCATCATCCGGCTACAAAGTTAAGAAAATAAAATACTTTAATGTAGTGGTCTGTCTGTCTGTCTGTCTGTCTGTCTGTCTGTCTGTCTGTCTGTCTGTCTGTCTGTCTGTCTGTCTGTATTTCTGTCTGTCTGTCTGTCTGTCCGTTTCTTCTTCCTTAATTTCACTTTCCTTCCTCACATCTTTCTAAACAACTGCCAAAAGGACAAAAACATCTGCTGTATATACTTGTGACATTTGAGAGTGATAACCAGTGACACTTGAAGCACGTGAACCCACTTTAAAAGCTCCACCTAAGACGTTCAGAAGAAAAATAACATTATCATGCATGCACGAGCAACAATGTTAAATCAACAATAATGTTCATAAAAACGCATAGTTAGTAGTGTTTTCAGCTTGAAGTTGGTAAAGTTTTTTCCGTTTGTTTTTGCTGTACAAGCTGTCGTAAGTTAAACTCAGAGAAAAACCCTGAGCTCCAGATGGGACTCGAACCCACAACCTTCCGAATAAATATCGAAAAACAACCTCTGTCTACCATCTGAGTTCCAGTGGCTTAATGGCGAGAGCGTTCGGCTGGCATTCGGAAGGTTGTGGGTTCGAGTCCCGTCTGGAGCTAAGGGCTTTTCTCTGAGTTCAACTTACAACAGCGTGTACAGCAAAAACAAACGAAAACACGCATAGTGTTGCAATCACTATCTCCTCGAGCATCTCAGTATTGATAGAACCACCATGATTAATACTACTATACTGACTAATGAGACATGATGTAACAGTTTGTTATCATGAGTCATAACTGAACAACAATTATGTTGACAGAGTTAAGCTAAAACTAAAAACTAAACTAACCTTATTTATACTGGATAACTCAATCAGTTTATCTAAACTGTTATCCTCAGAGGTCCAGTAAGGGCCCACCCTCATTGGTCCAGTGTTACTACAGGAGGAAACCTGTGGTGTTTGGGAGAGTCAAACTGGAAGCACTCTTCTCACATGCGGCCAAGGTGAATTTTTTTTAATCAGATAACTGCACCGTGCAGGATTCGAACCCGGCTCGCAGAGGTGAAAGGCACGTGCACTAACCACTGTGTCGCCAACACCCCATGTTAATTACATACATGATAAGTTGTACGTATACATGTAGTACGTTTGCGAGCTTGGTGTAATGTAACAGATGTTTGGTGG